>JAKSZP010002703.1:0-232153 GCA_022478985.1 Massospora cicadina
CTAGGGCCGCCTTATACTGGCCAAACTCACCACTCCTGACTTCTCCTTCTTCGCTGCAAGCATCTACCTGCTTAATGCAGGTCAGAGAAAAATCGGCTCGGAGGAGCTGTCCAACTCAATCTCCCACGGAATACAGTCCTCTTAGGAGATTTCAACACAACCATAAGTCGCGTCCGTGACTCACCCCCCTGCAGCAAAGGAACGCCCTGGATCAAGTCGCCTCCAGGATTTCCTTCGCCTGGTGGGTTTTATAGATGCGCTTCCACCCTCCGCGTCTGGCCTAGGTTGCATGACTAGGATCCAGTATGATGGAGGAGCTTTCCAGTCAGCGTCACGCATAGATATGGCACTGATTGGCCCCCTGCTAATTGGCCGCGTCTCATCTCTCAGCTCTCGTGACAACTATCTGAGTGATCACAGGTCACTCACCGTTGTCCTCACCACCACACTTAGACCGTCGCGTAGGTTCTGGCCTAGGGTTGCCACAGCTCTTCTCAAAAACCCCTTCACTAAGGAGAAGCTGTCTATGACCATCCGGGAGACTCTCACCTCACCCCCACCCCACTTTCTTGACCACAAGGCTAGATGGACGGTGACCAAGGAGGGCATCACCCGCGTTGCTTACAACTGTGCCAAAGCCCAGATGACTGCAGCTCGCGCCAGAGTCAAAAGGGCGGAAGCCAGAATCAGACATCTAGAGCGAAACTGCCAGCCTTCGCCCTCTCCCAGATGGTTGGAAGACTGGGAAGCGGCGCAGGAAGCACTCCGCTTGGAGCTCACACTGCAGGAAAAACGGGCAGCAAACTTTACAACATCTCGTTACTATGCTCAATGGGAACGCCCCACCCGCTTCTTCTTTCAGAAACAAGAGCCCGGTCAACATCGCAGGATATTACTGCACTGAAGATTGGCACTACAACCACTTCAGATAAAGAGGAAATCACGCAGGAACTACACCGCTTCTACTCCAGCCTCTTCCATGCCACCCAGGTGGACCCATCGGACATCCAAGACTTCCTGTGGCGGGCTCCAGAGCCGTCCATTAACCCACGGGCTGATGAGGCTCTACTGGCGCCTATTTCCATCCAGGAGGTGATGGAAACCCTTCTGAAATCCCCACGGCTTAAAGCCCCAGGCCCAGATGGAATACCCTTTGAGGTGTACCTTCTGGAACCTGCAGTGATAGCCAGAACCCTCCGCGACCTCTTCGCTGCACTCTTGGTGAATGGCGAGGTCCTCCCCGACTCCAGAGGCTCAATCATGACCCTCATTCACAAGAAGTCAGACCGTGAGAGCCTGGCGAACTGGCGCCCCATAGCGTTGATCAACACAGACCACAAGCTCTTCACGAAGCTTCTGGCCAACCGCATCACCAAATGGGTGTCACCTCGCCTCTCCCCATCCCAGCACGGTTTTATTCCGGGGAGGTCGTTATGGGACAACTAAAATGACCTTCACGTGACTTTGACTGCTAACTCTCGAAAGGTGAATGGCTTTGTGGCTCTCCTGGATATGGAGAAAGCATATGATCGGGTAGTCTGGAAGTATATTGATGCTTCCCTGGCCCGCTTCCATCTCCCACCCGCAGCTAGGCGCTGGATATCAGCGCTCTATGACCAGCTCCACACCAGAGTCCTGGCGCCAATGGATTTTACAGTGGCAGTACCAGTTGGACGAGGTCTCCGGCAAGGGGACCCCCTGAGCCCTATCCTTTTTAACATCACCCTTGACCCCCTCTTGGCCTCCTTACAGAACAAGCCAACAGGGATTCTGGTCCCAGGTAAAGCCCCCACACGCACCATGGCATTTGCAGATGACACTGCCATTGCATGTGGCTGCCCTGGGGATGTTGCCCTCGCTGCTGTGACCATTGAGAGGTACATCAAGGCGTCCAACGCCATGGTCAACACCTCCAAGACAACAGTTGTACAGGTTGGCTCCCCCACCTTCCCCCACCATATGGTATTGAACCTGAGCGCGGTACCTTCCGTCACCTGGGCGTTCTAACCAACCAACAAGGAGTTGCGCTAAAAGACAATGAGGACTTGCTCCTCGCAGCAGTTAACTCCAGGATTGCCAGCTGGAACCGGTGGCACATCACCCCCAGGGTCGAGCTCTGATGGTCAATGTGTTCCTCCTCTCCAAAGTCTGGTTCCTAGCGCACGTCTGCCCATTCACAGATGCCTTTTATACGCGGCTCAATGTACTCCTCCGCTGTTGGATCTGGGGCTCAAACCATCCACCAATGGCCCTCTCAACCATTGCCCGACCCTGCAATGAAGGGGGCCTAGGGCTTCTGGACACGCGATCCCACGCCACCACAATCTTCCTGAAGTTCCTATGGCCGATTGTCTGCTGGGACGCGACCCCCATGCCCCAATGGGCGCCCGCCCTCCGCCAGTCAGTGTCAGCAGCTCTGGGTCTTCCTAGAGCATCTCTGACCTCATTAGGGAGTGGCTCACAAACCACCCAGGCCATCGCCTAAAACCATCCTCATCCCCCTACTGGAACCAGGCTCTCCTTGCCCTGAAACGAGTAGGCGCGCGGATCCACCATGCCTTCCCATACAGAAGGGAAGGCCCTGACCTCAGCCCCCGTCGCCATGCAATTGTGCACAATGGACAAGTTGTCACAACTCGCCTCAACCCCCAAGATCGTCCTCCCATCTGCCCAAGGCTCCTTGAGCTCCTCCCTCCCTCCGTGAGATTTGACCTTAAGGAATTGTGAAAGGACGTCTATCACCCCATCCTGTCAGCAAAGGTGTCCAACACCTTATGGAGGGTGCTCCACTGTTCATACAGGACAGGGGACTGAACTGGCCTTACCTTCCAGCACCGAAGCTGCCCCCGCTGTGTGGAGCCTATTAACTCCCACCTCCATCATTTTTTCACCTGTCCAGGTGTCGCCGCATTTTGGCCAAAGGCCGCGCGCTCCTCCATGCTCAGCCCTGGTCTGGACACCCTGTGCAAGACCTCATGTTTGAGCAGACATTGCCTGGTTGCCACTGACCCCTCTGTGTCCTCGCCTATGCCGCAGCCATCTGGACCATCCATAACTCCTTCCTTCATGCTGCCTTTGACCAGCAGGTGTGGACCCTTCCACACATGATCACCCACTTTCAGGTACACTTTGAGATGGCCCTGAAGGTCTGTACTATGTCGCCAACCCTCCCCCGCTCAGTTGTCACTGCAGCACAGCTCTGGCGCGCAAACCCCCTTCCCTTTCTCGATGCCTCCTCCCTCCCCTTTCCTCGCCTCAGGCTCTTAGGAGCCCAGGCGTAATTCAATAAACATTGATGAATCCCCCCCTTGGGTTGGGACCATCTAGTACTAAAAAAAGATAGAGAACTCAGGAATGGAAGCCACCTCAGCTGGCTCTCATATTTGGTTTATCATACTCTTATGTCCTCATCATAGTGCAGCTCTGTCCGCACTCAATTCCCATATGTTCTGCTCAGTATGATGACTTCATACCCTTGGTTGCTACCCGTTGCCACCTCTTCTTGAGCGTGGTTCCCATGACATCATGTTGTGCCAGTCCCTTCTTCACATCTATTGTGAAAGATCAACTGGTCCACCTGTACAAACCCCAGGACAGGTCTCGTTGGCACTCTTGCCACCTGTACAAACCCCAGAATGGGTCTCATTGGCACTCTTGCCACCTGTACAAACCCCAGGATGGGTCTCAACATCTTGTTGATAGGGACTATTCCAGCGGATCTAGTTTCAGCCCTTACTGATCCTGCCAATGCTTGGGACTCATGCCTGCTACTATACCTTCCTCCAGCTCGATAGGTGGGAATATCACTAGATGCATTACTGTTTGAATTAAATTGTTTTTTGATATTTTCTACTTTTTTTGTATTTTTATGCATCTTTTTTATTTTTTATTATCATTTATTATTTTTATTATTTTTTTCTTAAGTCCAATACTTTTATTATTTCGTGTGGACTCTATTGACTATGTGACCATCCTCAATATTCTTGATTGTATATACATCATTTACCAACTTGGCGATAATTTCAAACAGTCCCATCCTTAGGGCGTCCAACTTATTTTTTCTCCCAAACCCATGGGTATTGCAATAGGCTACCCTATCACCCACATGGTATTCTTTCAACGTAAGTTGATTCTGTTTGTCTATTTTCTTTGCATTGATTCTTTTTCTCATTGTCATATCAAATATCCAAGATTGTAATTCAATCAGGATATCAGCCAGTTTGGATAGGTAATGTTCAGCACTCATCCCCAAAGATGGCTCTACTGCTGAGTACAATATTGGCAATAATGCAGCTTTTCGCTCATATAACAGTTCAAACGGCGTTTTCTCAGTCGCCAAATGGTAACTGATATTATAAGAGAAAGTGACCAAACTCAGATATACTCCTCATATGGAAGTTTTCCCTGCGACCAATTTTCATAAGGTTGAGGATATAGTTGCATTCACTCTTTCCACCATTCCGTTTGTTTCTGGACAATAGGGGACAGATGAACACCGCAGATTCCCACTAATTCATTAAGCCTGGAAATCACATGTGAAGTAAAGTTGGTTCCATTGTCACTGAGAATAACTTGAGGGCAACCGTGCCAATAGATCTGTAATTGATCTTCTAGGTGCACAGATTAACTTGATCCGTTTTTCATAATCCAAATTCGTCAGTATCTGATCCTTTTTCTTGTCAATGGATACATTTTTTTTCTATCCAAATTTGAAGATTGGATCCTATTTTCAGCTTAAATTGACAATTCAAACGTTTGATTAATTTGCTGATAGATCTGTAAATGATCCACTACTTGTACAGATTAATTTGGTAACGTTTTTCTTTGCTAAAGTCATTTGGATCAGATACTATTTTTGACATTTATTTTGTTTGCTCATTAAGTAACTAGTTTAAGATCAACTGACTTCATCCACTATTCTCTGGATTAATCGCCTCACATTTCTAATCTCATCTAACGCCTTGGGACTTCTTACAGCGGACCCAGTTGCAACACAAGCTGGTCTTGCTGATGGCTTTATTCAATTTAGATATCTGGAGGAACTGGTTCTCTTGCAGTGCTAGACTGTTTCGCATCTAGACTGCAAGGTCTTTTCCTAAATTTTGGGAAGTTTCATCCCCCTCTTGAGGAACACAATATTCACAAATTGCCATGATTTCTTCTCCCAATTTTGGGTGACAAAATTTTCCATCACTCCATTTTTCCAGTAGTGGCTAGTTGATTTATCCTTCCACTTGGATCCATTGGGGTTTTCCCCATAACAACTTGATTCTTCTGAATAACGACTTTTTCATTTCTCAATGGAATTTCTTCTTCTTATTCCACTATAGTTTGATCATCCTCAGTTGGAATTTCATTATAAGATTGATTGGGCGCATCAAAAGTTGTTCCTAACATCTTCAGATGGTCCACCATCTGTGGGGTTGTTATTTTGGTTATTAGTGCTGCTGCCATAATCTGATGCAATTTGCAGTAGGGCTGAAGTGACGCCTGCATGTCTATGCATGCATCAAAATTATATAGCACTTTTGCCCCTGCCAAGATCTGAGCTTCTTGGTAAAAACAGTCGGCGAAACTAGCCAGAGTCTTATCTTTGAGGAATTGGATACCCATGAACTCTTGTTTATGATTTGTCATCCAAGTAGGGCTTCTGAACTTTAACATAATGGCGGCTTTGGCTTCCACATATGACCAATCGTCCCCATTGAGGTGAGAAAGCACCAGATTTTGACAGTCTGTGCTAAGGCAGTTCATTACAGTTACTGCTTTTTGTCAGTCCGCTAGCAAAACATGGTCATCTCAAATAAGTGGAAAAACGCCGGGGCGTTATCCTGGTGAAAGCTGGGAAATTGTGGCATATTTCAAAATTTCTCAGTTGCTCCACTAATAGGAGATCCTGACCCAGCTACTCGAGAAGCCATAGAAGTGACTTTGAAGTCATTTACAACACACCAGCGAATGTTTAGGCATGTTTTGGGGCGGAGAGGTCTTATTGCTTGGCGTTTCACATGCCTTTGTTTTGGCATCATTTTACTCAAATTGTTCTCAATCACATTGGTGTTTCTCCAACTACTCTATATGCTTGGTCATTTTTGCCATCTCCTCATGAAACCGTTGGATGCGCTCTTGATCCGCTTCCCATTAAGTTTTCTTAAACAAAATTTCTTTTATGAGTTCACTCTCTTTCCGCTTCAAAGAGACAACTCATCCACATAGGTCGTTATTAACTATCCCCAATTGTTTAAGCGTCTCCTCCGCCTTGATCATATGCTCCTCTGATCTACTAACATTGGCTTGAGATGCCAAGCTGAGCACATTTTCATTGATGGCCTGTAGTTCCGCCCAGAGCTTCCAAAGCTCTTCCTTAAAAGACATCGTTATGTAAAATTGGATTTTAACAACTCAACTACCCCTTTAGTGAGCACCAATGTTAAAATCTTGAGCTTTGTGGCTCGCTTCTGGCCCTAGATTTCAACTGCACAGATTCATGGATCCTGGCGTTAATTATTTGAGTGATTTTGATAGACTGGTGAAATAATAGTATGAAGACTATTATTATGGTTGATTGCCCAAAATCCACGTTGAGAGTAAAGTCCAACGTTAAACTAATGATTCATCCTCTTAAAGATATTTTGATACTGGTAGGAAACACTTTCCCTATTCCCTTCTCGCAGAGCCAAGTGGATATTTTGATATTGTCAACCTAAGGATATCTGGTCCTTTCACTCTTCTCTTAAGAGTAATGTTTAAAACAACCAATGTTTAAACAACTAAGCTAATATCAGTTTAAATCTAATTTTATTAGGGAATAAGTTGAGGTTTTTATAGTTAGAATTGGCACACAACTTTTTAGCTGTCCGATGAGAATATTTGTGCTCTTATACTGGTTTTGACCCTCAGTGTTAGGCACCAAATCTCGTCAGGTACCGTTGCCTTGGGTTTCTTAGGCAGCGTAATCCTTGGGTGTTGGGCGGACCAAAAAATTGATATTAGGTACTTGAAACCAGTTGTTTTGGCTGATGACAATTCCACTCTTCCTCCAGCATTTAAACGTTTTGGTAGTTTCTGACAACTCCAATCTGTTCCACTCTGAACAATTCCCTATAATTCGACTATCAGGCATTATCCCAATATCAAATTATTGCTTAATTTTGTTAGGGATGATGCCTGATGAAATTATCTGTCAGTGGCCTCAAATATCATTGGGGATGATTCCTAACAATAATTCATTAGTCAGCAACTTCTAATATCATTGGGGATTCCACCTGATGATATTCTCATCAATTGGCTAAGATTGCTGATCCTCTTTGATTATAACTTAATTGTCAAATCTTATATTTGGTCAAAGGGTTGGATTATGTGGTAATCTTCTTTTTGAAAGCACCCTTCTTGCAATCCCCCATACCATGATCTTCTTTGCCTTTATTTAACTATTCTGGACCTGCATCAAAAATTGGCTACACCCTCTACCCTTTGTGCTTTGGACTTGACCACTTGTAGCAAGAACCCTTCCTTAATGCCACAATGGCTTCCACCATTACTCCCTCTGGCGTAGGCTCCACCATCAATAGGCATGATATTTTTTTGGGTTAATCCCACCTCCTCCCACAACCACTGTAGATGCAGCTCATTCTAAATCAGTCAATCAGCCACAATATTAAAATACATTTTGTTGAGATTGCTGCCTAGGCCTCTGTTAATTTCTTGGTTAATAGTTTGAGAGCTTAACGCTCCTTCTCCAGCCAACCAGCTCCATTGCTAGTCCAAATTAGGCTTTATTAACTCATTTAATATCTTGACTGGGTCACCAAAGATACTATTGAACCTTTTGTTAGTAACACAACTTTGATTTGCTAGAATTTTCCATCCACTTAAGGGTGAGCATCAGCACTGCTTCCACCCTCAAAAGGGCTTTCCAAAATATATAAATTATTAACTGCTTGCTGTCAAAGCATCCTCTGCCCCACCAATATTCCAATCTTCCAATTCCTCTGTCATAGCTTAATGACATGATTGAGGATACCAACTGTAAGGATAAATATGGTCGTCAGGAGGCCAAAAGGGAAAATTGCAAGGCTTTCCTGACCTAAGACATACCCTGGACCAGCGCTGGGTGAAGGCGAAATATTCCCAGGTTGATCCTGGGGATGTGCTTGATGCTTGGCCTTGCATTACAGAAAGGGCGCTAAAACGCACTAGTTATATCACCAATGAAATGGTTTAATTTGGTTGTTTGACAATGGGGTTTCAGAACCCAACAAATTTTTGACATTTCTAAATTTGGACAGCCTTACCTACAATCAATAACTCAAGTTTGGTCAATCTTAAGCTACAGTACCCTGGCTGATGGTAGCATGCACCTATTGGTGCACTTAGGATTAGCACACCTTCCACTAATCAATAATTCCCTCTATTGCTTAAGTATGTTTCCTCAAGACCAACCTTCCTTGTTGGTTGACTTTCCTAATAAAATTCCTGTTAGCTTTACATATTACTATGGTTACTTGGTAAAAACCTGTACGTGGACCTCCTCAAGTGGTCTTTAACAGCGTTGGTTTAGTTTATTTTAACTAAATTATCACCCATATTTTGTGCACCTCTGGGCCGCCCTGGTCTTCTCCAGATCAAAGCGCCCAAGCACTCCTGCACAGATCTCCACTTGGATATGGACTCCTCTTTAGGTCCAAACAAGTTTGATTATTTATTTGCTCTCTACTATTATATACGCGTTTTCCACCCTTGACCTGGGTCCCTTTTGCTCCAGAATCCTCCTTAGTGCCCTGTTTACCATCTTGCTAATGATTAGTTCCCTGTTGGTGTGGCTGTGCATAATGCACCACCTCTCTGGGAATGGGATTGTTACAGACACTCTCCTTACGCCCTCCATATGTCCATAGGGCCTCTTGTCAAGGAAATTCCCTGTCCCAATTTCCTCTCAAACTTTCTTGCTGAATAATGAGATTAGATTGTAGAGTTCTCAAGTTTTTCATAGGCCACTCATGCGACAACACTGCCAAGTTAACACTTTTCACCTCCACTACCCCCAAACCAGACAAACCCTAAGATCATTCTTGTGTGTTTTGAATTTTTATTAATATGCTGCATTCCAGTTTGACCAGTAAGCTGAGGAAATGTACATTACATGCCTCATAGACAAAGACAACATTATGGTCTTCCACTTCTGCCCCAGATTGTTAACTCCCATACTCCAATTTTTTCCACTCTTATGCATCCCCTCAGGCTCATGACATAGGAAAACCCCTTTTCTGAAGTGACCCGCTCGCTCAAGAGGTTCTACTGAAAGGTATTGAGCCACTTGTAATAATTCATTACTTGTTTAAAAGGTGCAACATCAAGATAATTGGAAGTCTTTTTTTCTGTATGTGGGACTTTTAGATATGATTCAAAGTGTGATCAACCTTATTGAAGCCTTAGAATTAAATATAACAGTCAGCTCCCTAACCTCAGCTCACTTAACATGTCAGGATAACTCATTGCTCAGGGGTCTACTCCATGAAGATAGACACCAGATAACCAGCGCTAAGATTACAGTCACCCTTGTAGAATAAATCCTCCTCTGATACTACTCGTTCAGCATTGATCTCTTTGGTAAATGGTTCACATACATTCCAAATCTCTTGACACTCTTAGACATGTTTGTTATAGGTTGGCCCTCAGGACTCAATGGAAGCCAATCCACACTCTCCTTTGGCAGATCAGCTCCAAGTTATCCGCAATATATGGTGTCCTTGTTCAAACAGAGCAGATAGACTAATTACTGTATTCTGCATACTGACTAATCCCAGACTGGAACTAGCAATTAGCTCACTTAAACAACTATAAGTGAAAATAAAAGGTTAAAACTGAGATCATGTGGAAAGAGTCTATATATCTAGATTAAAGTCAATGTATTTTATACTTCAAGTGATTATTCAAGATATAAAAATGAATAAATATTGTAAAATAACTAGGAATATGGTTTTTTATGTGGATTTTCAAGGTCCCTTAGTTAGACACCATCTGATTGCTGCTTTAGTGAACTCATCCTTTTAGGCTAATTCCTATATCTTTAAGCTCCTTCTTGTGGCAGTTATCCCTGAACCTGGATGTCCAGGGTCCCTTTCACTAGTTCCCACTTCTGGGTGTTGGAGAATTTCATCTTCTTGTAATATTGATTAATTACCAAATTTGGTAATATTATGGTCAACATCAGATTCAAGCAATGGCACTCCTACTTGTGCCTTGCATCATGGTTTTGAGCGTCTATAAAATTGGTTGACTGCTGAATTTGGTAATATTCATTTTCATGGTTTTAAACGCCCTCATTGGGGTAATTTAATTTAATAATTGTATCATCATTGGTGGAATGCAAATTACTTCAGCTCTCACCAAAAATATAAGAGGGGGTCAATTTTCATAGGGATTTTAGGTGGCGTTGTCATCTTCATTAAACAAATCCTCTAATTTTTTATGGCAAAAATTATTTTGCATGACATCATGCCAATCTTGGTGAATTTCCTTTGCTCACTTAAATCTATAAAAGGGGCTCGTTTGACCCCATCTGTGGTGTAAGTTGTCGCCTGTACCTCCACCAGTTTGAGGGTTAATTCTACTCATTCCACTGGTTGAAGAATGATGTTTGAACATGTTATGGCCTCATCTGTGACACTTTTTCTCCCAAGATGAGACCCAAGAGGATTATCAGAGATTCTGGGCATTTACTTTAATAAACACAATATCAGTATCATTGTCTCAGATAGAGTATTCCGCTTCTCTCTTAGTTAAGACAGTAGCAGGCCCAGTCCAAATAACCTTTAACTTCACTGATTGTGTTCCTCGCATGTGTTAAAAATAAAACTTGTCTTCTAGGCTGAATTCTGGTAGCCTAGTTTGTCTTTGACTCTCCCAACAACTTTGATGGATAATAGCTTAAAGGTTAATAGAAGCTGCTAATTGATTCTTATAAAGCACATCTATGACTCTTGCTGGTAGCTTCCAGGTGACAGGTTCATCCAAACCGCTAAGATCTTTGATGCCAGGAGGGTCAAAATAGATGCTTCTCGCCCATACAGGGCTTTAAAAGGGGACATCTCATGTAATTGGTGGTGGCTCAACCGGTAAGCAAACAACGCTGAGGGCAACAACTGATCCCATTTTGACTTGTAATTGTGGCCCTTTTCTTCAAAATCCTCCTAAGGTTCCATTCACTCGCTCAACTCTTTGATTTGAGGATGTAATGTAGGGGATAATGAACTGCTGCTTCACTCCCACTAGGTCCATAAGCCTTCTTAACACATCTAAGATGAAGTTCTTTTCATTATCCAATAGTAAAACTCGAGGGCAACTGACCTAAAGATGAATTGATTGTACAGGGAGCAAGCAGTGGAGTTTGCAATGTACGTCCTAAATGTGGGGGCCTCAAACCACTTGGTGAAGTGGTTTTATTGCGACTAGAATAAACTTGGATCTAATGGAGCAGTTGGTAAAGGGCAATCACATCAATTGAGACGTTATTGTGGGGCGCTTTGAGGGTAATCAGCATAAACTTAAATTGCTTCTTTAGTGGGTGGAAACTTGCACAAGGTATGCACAGCTCCAAGGCTTAGTGCGCTTTTCTAACATTCACTCTAAGCAGAATCTCTATTTAAAGTATTCCAGTGTTTTTTGAAATATTCCATGACCACATGCTTATGAGCCTCCATTATCAACTCCATGCGGTTACTAGGTTAAATATAAGGGTATCACTTATTTTATATATTTTTTTAAATTTCATTGACACATCAGGTTCTTTGGAACATCACCTCAGGTCGCTCTTGACTTCCTCCGTTTCACCCTTCCAGACCTCTTCTGGTAGCCCAATAAGGTCATAAAGGCAATCACTGTTTTTGCATACAAGTGAAACACCAGTAATCTTTATAGGCCATCCGCGTTGAGGTGTTTAACTCCTAATTGATGTATAATTTCAAAATCATATCATTGGAAGGATACGGCCCAACGGGCAAGAGGCTATCAGGATCCTTTATGCTTCTCAACCAGTGGAGCAACGCATGATACATGACTAACTTAAATTGTACCCCAAACAAATAAGGTTTAAAGTGTTTTAACACTCTGATTAACGCCAAGAACTCGCTATTGGTGACCATATAGTTCTTTTCTTCTTTGATGAAAATTTTTGAGTAGTATTTGATCAGGTGATCCAACCTGTCTTCATCAGATTGTGCCAAGATCGCGCAGTCCTACATCACTGGCGTCAGTATATAGGTAGAATGTTTTTTTGAAGTAGGGATATGCAAAGATTGGTGCCTCTACCAATCATGCCTTTGACCTCACAAAGGCCTTCTCCTGTTCCAAGCCCCATTCAAACTTCGTTTCTTTAGTGGGCAGGTATATGAGGGGCACCACCAAGTCCGCGAAATGGGGGTTGAACTGCCAGTAGTATCCCACCATTCCTGGAAACACTTAAATATCGCTCATGCTCCTTGATGGCTCCATTGCCACATTAGCATTCACCTTCTAATCTTGAGGTTTGATTCCTCCAGGGCTGATCTCATGCCTAAGAGACTTTGACTGCTTTGGAGAAAGTGCACTTGATTCATTTCAACTTCAGATTAGATGTGCGCAGATGTGAAAAGTCCTCCTGTAGGTGCTGCAGATGCTCTTGAAATGCTTGGCTGAATACAGTGATGTCATCAAGGTATATCAGCACATTTGATAACTTGAGATCAACAAAAATACGATCCATAACGCACTGGAAGGTATCAGGGGCGTTGCAGAGCACCTGAGGCATCCTTGGTGGCTCAAACAACACCTGGCTACTGATCAGGGCTCACTTCTCATAATCCTCTGTAGAGAGCTCCATCTGCTAGTAGCCGCTGAAAAGGTTCATTACCAAAGAGTATTTTGAGCCACCCAGGCACTTCAGAGCATCATTGATGTGCAGGAGTAGGTACAAGTCCTTATAATTTTTTTATTCAGGTGGCAGTAGTCCATAACTACTCTATGAGTTCCATCATTTTTATGTAACAGCAACAAAGGAGATGCCCATTTGCTTTTTGACGGTCCAATTAGCCCTGCCTCAGCTAGTTGATTCATCTCTTGCATGATAACTGAATCAATGCTTTTTAGTGGTGGTAGTGTTTATATTTAATTGGTTTAGCGGAACCAATGTCCGTTTTATGGACCTCGCCCTTACATAGCCTATAATCATTGGAGCTGGTACTGAAGATGTCGCTAATCTCATCCAATAGCTCATCAAGATCCTTCTTCTGTTTAGGGGTCACATCCCCAAACCTGAGCTCATTGAAATCTCCACTTCATGGAAAGATTCAATATCTTGGCAATTGATCAATCAGGAAAGTGCAACAACTTGTCCTTTTTTGACCCGGATAGGTTGTGTAGTGATGTTTCCCTAAACAATGTCCAACTCTCTAGAGTAGGTGGGTCATAAAATCCTGGTAGCACTTTGGTTTCTTGATCGTGGATTCCGTCATAGCTGTACATCTATAATATGGTATTGCGCAGAATCTTCACACTAATCAACTGGGTCATCCTTCATTAATCTCCTGGTCAATTCTATTTAGTTTTTCTAGCGCTCAGCAGAAGCCCTTCTTCTGTGCTAACGGTAGGAAATAACTATTTTACACCTATCTCAGTCAAGGTTTAATAAATGGGGTAGATGGATTGATCTGTTTTTAACCAAGCACATACATTGTTTACGTAGTTTAACTTCTTCATCCTTAAACGCCAGCGTAAGTTTATAGTTCAAGATTCTCACTATGCTATTGATGAAATCAAATTTTTGTACCAAACTCTAGGATAAACTGGGTCCCAATCAAAATATCATAGTGGTCGTTGTAAAAAAAACTGTCATTGCTATCAGGACCATGTACTAAAGTGTAATGTTAACACTGTATAGACTTTTAGAGCATGGGTATCATCAGGTCCTGCAGTGCGGTACTTTACATTGTAGTTGATATTGGTCATAACTTAAATTTCTTCATGTTTTTAGAGGTGATGTTTACTGGAGCTCAGTGTCCAGGATTTGCAAAACACGCACCTTCTGGTTGATCACTTCCACTTTTGTTATGCTCTTGCCAAAAGGGAACCAGTGGCCAGTACATTGATAGCAGATTCCTCAAACTGTCTAAAAGCAGCAACACTTGTGATAGCTTTGACAGCGTCTTTGAGTTTTGAAAGCCCTGTAAAAACTCCTAGTACATGCAACTTTTCTGGGATGAAGGACTGGGGTACTTCCCCAACCACACTAGGGCTGTGCGAATCTAAGCACCACCAAATGTGGGCCCAACCGCAATTTGAGTGTAGCACACACTACCAAAAAACTTACATATTTCTGCCCTATTAGGTACTAAGCTAACCGTCTGCCCAGACAAGACAGGATATATGCCTCTCATCCCCTTTGTGGGAGACAAGACCCAATGACCCCCCAGGTTTAAGGCCTCTGAGGGGGAGAAGCCGAAGCCTTACCCTTTGTCACCTGCTTTTTAGTGGAGTTGTGCTCTCCAGCCATTTTTTTACAGTAAGTTTTAGATTCCTTTCAGATCAAGTGCAATTTTCTTGCATGATCACTTTTGCTTTCAGCTGTCTCATGCTGACAAAACTGAAAGCTAGCAAAGCTTCAGACCATCTTGTCAAACCACGGCATCTTTTGTAGGCAGGTGCAGTGAAGATCAGCCAACCAGTATTGACCCTCCCTTATCCTGGATTCTTCACTAGTGCAACCCCTGCTTGTGGGGAGGCTGTTTACAGGCTCCATGCCCAACTTGTACTCTCACCACCATGCCTGTATTCACCCCTCAGTGAGTGGTAGACACTCACAAGAACAGGTCTGAAAAGTCATCACACTATCCCGCACTTCTTTCAGGCCACTACATGACCTGAAAAATGTGCCTCTCTAGGTTCTGGTGTTAGCTAATCACACATGTTTCTGTGGGGATTTCCACAGTTGCGCCACGAGGAGGCCCCAGCTGACCTTATCTAGCCCCCACTTTGACAGTGTCTTCGCCATCCAGTGCCGAGTTCTTTTAGGTAGCCATAACTAGCTTCTCTCCCTCTTTAAAGTGAATCAATGTCCTGGGTAAGCTGATTTGCTTGTGCCATATAGGTATTGCTTGACTTATATCCATCAGTTCTGTGAACTCTTAATCTAGCAGGCACAGCCACCGCGCTAGGTGCCCCTAACATGTGGTATCCTGCACTAGCCAAATAATCATCTTCGTGATCATCTTCACCCACATTGTGGAGATCCACCCAGTTTACTGCATTGATAGTATCCTCTTTGAGGATGTTCTTTTTCAGCGGCAAACGACAGACAAGATTGAGAAAAAGTCCAGAATATAACACTTATTTTAGGTCATCTCCCAATGAGGCATGCGCTCAGGTGGTTTGAAACTCTTTTCCTTTAGTTTGTCACCTTTATTGTTAGTGACATAAATGGCCCTGTTCACTCATTGAGGGGGTGGAGATGGTCTCATAGCCTTATATTCAGCTCTATACATACCTTGTATGTTGAGTAAAGCTTCCTTAAGAGCCTTGAGTGACGTCGCGCTTTTAACCACTGGAGTCATATGCATCTTTAGGCTAGGATGCATCTCCAACGAACTAGATGAAACGGTTTTCATGGTAGGCAAATACAAATTTTCTGTAGTCCATAATTATTGATCCTTGAAATAGTAGTGAGAGGCATAATTTAAGACTGACTCATTCTTTCCCATTTTCATCAGGAGGAACTCTTGTTTAATATTTTGGACGTCTTGTTCACTGCTGAACTTTAAGATTAAGATTCTCTTTACCCAGTTCAAGATATTCCAGGTCATAGGCTCACACTAAGGATCTCTTGAACCTCACAGATCATACACACTTACATGTGGCGGGCCTTCTTTAAATCGCTAGTGTCATCCATGCTGTTCTCATACATCTGGAGGAAATCCGAGATTGTTCCTTCTCCAGATGTTTACATGGTCTTAAAGTATGGTTTAAAGTTGGAATCCACTTCAAAAGGATTGGTGTGCACCATGGTTGGCTGAGTAGCAGTTCTGATCAATTGTGGTTAATTCTGTTGGGTGACCCAGATGAGTGCTTCCAATTGGGTTATTAGTTAAGTAGAAGTAGTTCTGGTACATTAAGCATTAGCTATCAAATCATATATACTTTTGTCCTTGGAAAATAGCATAATCTCATGCTGTTCCAAGCACTCTCCATAATCATTCAAAGCGGCGATGGTTTCTCCATTCTCTTTTTCAAGGAAACACAAGTCTCTTCTTGAAATTCTTCAACTTAGATTCCAGTTTATGAGAGGTGATGGCCTTCTCACAATAGGTAATGAGGAAATTTATGCTCTTCTGACGGTCTCCTTGACACACTAAAGATAATTGCATAGATCATATATTTCTAGTTCCAGGATGAAAAGTCTTGAATGGATTGTATCCTCCTCCCTCACCAAAAGCTCAGATGAATCCTCTCCATAATATACTTCAATATCCGTTTCATCATTGAATGCTTATGAGAACTCTCATTATCATCACTAGAACCTGATGATGCCAGCTCTGTAGTGAGCACCACAGTCAGCTCGCTGACCTCAGCTTGCTTACCATGGGAGGCCAACTTGCTGCTCAAAATCTTCTCTGCGCAGATTAGCCACCAGACAACCTTCTCTAAGATCACAAATTGCCTCATAGAGCAAATTCTCCTCAGATGATACACCATGTAGCACCAATCGCTTTGGTAAACCTTTCACGGAAATGGCATATCTCTTGTTGACACTCTTAGACATATTCACTGTACGTTTGCCCTCAGAACTCAATGGAAGCAATCCAGCCTCTCTCTTGGAAGCTCAAGTACAAGGTATCTATGATAGAGAGTGTCCATGTCCAAACAGAGCAGATTCCATACTGGTTACTGTATTCTTTATATTTGGTTAATCCTAGACGGTTACTGGCAATTAGCTCACCTGAACTACTATAAGTGCAAAATAAAAGGATAAAACTGAGATTTTAGTAGAAAGATTTTTCAGTTAGATAAAAAGCAAAATATTTTATACTTTAAAAATTAATTCATAAATAAAAATGAATAAATATTGTAAAATAATTGTGAATATGGGCTTAAAATGTGGCATTCCAATATCCCTTAGTTAGACGTCTTTGTACTGCTGCTTTAGTGGTGTTGAGATTTTAATATGACTGTATGATAAGCTATAGTTCCACGGGATTGTAGGCTAGATTTGAGGCAACCCTTGAGATTGAGTAATTGATCATGTCAATGCAAGGTGAGTTTATTCAAAGAAATAATGGTTTGACATATTTGGGAAATTCTGCCAAAGCCTCAATGTTCATATGCAACCCTTAGATCATATCAAATAAAGATTTCTAAGAGGAGCATGTTGACTCTTCCAGGGAATAATGAGAATTAATAGTTGAGTGCAAGAGTGAAAAGGAGCAGGTTTTTTATGTAGAAAGAGAGTAGAAGATATAGTAACAGAAGTAGACGTTAATCTATTTATCAAAGAAATTATATTGTTGGGGTGATAGCTCCTTATTAAATATTTTTATTATATTTATTGGGGGCCAGTGATCCTCATATTGCTCATCAGATGCTCAGTGGGTTTTACCCTGTGCAACCAGTTCAGCGGAATCAGCCTAATTCGCCAAACGTTAACTGTGGTGCTCAATACAGGGGGCCCATTGATCAACTTTTCACATAACAACATACTTGCCACTCTATGGCACAATCAGTTCCCTTCAATAAGGTATTCCCCAGTTTATAGAGTTGTCTCAATATTCAGGTCTAGAAGCTTGCCTTGGATACAATGCTTCAGGCTCAAAAAATGCTTTTTTTATGAAAATGAAAATATAACCAATCAGCGCCAAGGCTTTCACCAACTGCACCTGGTGGGAGCCCAAACCACCCAACTTGCCAACCGCTTGAGTAACACTACAGAGAGTCTATACTTTGCAGAGCATAAATTGATTGAGGTTGTTAGGTAGATGTCTGCAGCAACAAGATGCCCCCATTTCATCATGATGGAAACATACATGGGTTTTTCAAGCTTTTTAAATTCTCCATAGAGAGGCTTCTGTTTGGCAGAAAGCTAAACTGTTGTTATCCGCTTTGGATGTTGCAAGCGCTGATCAGGTCATATGTTACCTTAAGAGTAGCACAGTAGCGTATTAATAGGTGAAAGAGACTGTGATCCATCTTTTTGGGGGCAAGGCAAAAATGGCTCAGCGCAAGGCAGAGTTTTTGACATTATCTTTTTAAATGAATGAGTCATTGGTGGAGTTTGCAATGTGGTTTATGTTGGAGGCTCATGTGTTGTTGGGAGTAAATATCTTATCTAACGAGGAGGTGGGCATAGCTATGACAGAGGCCATCAAGCCATATTGAGAACTGTATAATGCTATGTTATACTTTATTGATTAGTATACAGAGCTACTAAAAATCGTTAGAAATTATGCTGTCTATACATCGCTTTTTGTGCTCCCAATGTGAACTGGAAAGCCTCTGCAACTGTTACCAAATCCCCAATAGTATTGGATCAACAACGACTTGGGTATAATCAGTTGGAAAATACTTGACCCCTTAACGCTTTGGCAAGTCCCTTTCACCCCCATTATTATCAATCAGTTCATCCTCAGATAAATTACAATACATCAATTAACCTCAGACCTATAGCTATAAGTTCAATGCAGAGATGAGTGCTTTTACAAATACTTGTTTCTCGTGTGGCCAATGAGGCCATTATGCATCTAGTTGTTTAGGATAAATGAATGTTAATGCAGTACCAGTTGCCCTGAATGAACAGGGAAAAGATTGAGCAGAGTAGAGATGGTACACTCCACTTCCTCTGATTCAAATCTATCTGTCCCTAATGAATCTCACAAGTCACTTTGTTCTATAACTGATACTCACCTCAATGATTCATTATAATAAAAAATTCCCTATAATGTATTGGCCTCAAGCTAAGGGAGAGATCTTAATAATAAGGACACGTAGTTCCAATGAGATGTGCAAAAGCTGTACGCCTGGAAAATCCTTGAGCAGAATGCACAGTTAATGAGGAACCTTCAAAACATGTCACAGCTCTAGAGAGTGGAAGTGGCGATTCCAGTAGAGAAAATTGCCCAGGAGTTTCCACATGTCAGTGCTGGTATTCTCACTTTTTGAATAAGAAGGAAAAGCCCTTGGATGTTTATGCATTACTCATCCATGATACGTCATATTCAGAATGTACATAATGTGACATATATTTGAAAAATACCAAAATCTGGGTGATTACTAATACTGGCGCTCCCATCAATATAATATCCACCAAACTTGTAGCTAAGTTTCCTCTGAAGCCAGATGTTGATCACAGAGTAGTGTATGGGATTGCAGGGCATGGAGCACTGTGTCAGAGGGTGCATACAGTGCATTACCCTTGAGGTTTGTGTCAGTTGGTGCATCTGCTTTAGCGGTGGTGTTGCCTAATAACTATGACATGTTGATTAGTGCTGCATTTATATGGCGCTTTGGGTCCATGGTCAATATGGCGGATGAAACCATCAGTATCCTAGGACAACAGACTCCCATCTATTTTATGACCAGCAGAATTTCAGAAGACCCAATTCACTCAAGTCAAATTAATCTTGAGTATAATGATGGGGTAATTCCTGTACAACATTGGCGGATGAAGCGGAGGTCCCAAGTGCTCCCTACCCAGAGTTATGAGTACAATGGTATTTTGCTGGGAGCTGCAAGTGCCCTAAGCATACCTTCTGGGTATCAGGCCATTCTAAGGATGGAGCTCAAAATAGATATCCTGGAAGGCCTATATAGTGAGATTATAGGGCTCTGCCAGCAATTTCGGCTTGAACCTCATGTGGCTCTAGGGCTCCTGTTACCAGGGTAGGGGGAAATGAAGGTGTTGATAGCGAATCTTTAGAAGAAGTCTATAAAGGTTCAGAGGCATCAAGTGGTGGCTTATCTGCATCTGGTTTCTATCAATGAGGTTCACTAGATATATGACTATGGTTCTTGGGAAGATCTCAGGTTACATTTATTAACTTCATCCAGTGTAATGAATGTGGTTCCGCAGGAAGTGCTAACTGGTCTTTCAGAGGACCAGAAGGACCAGGTTATTAGTGTGTTTTATAAATATCAAACCATTTTTGCATCCAATGATCATAACCTGAGATGTGCACGCGTGATTGTTCATAAGTTGGACATTGGGATCTCCATCCTATCCTTCATGGCCTATCCATCACTCAAAGGTGGTGGATGTCAGAATCTGAGGATCACTTGCTTATAAATTAATATCCTGCATGTCTATTCGGGCTGAAGTTCCAATGGTTGATCCTTTATAGCGCCTGTAGTTTATGTGATTCAGACCATTCAACTACTCACTAGGCTCATTGAATTCGCCTCGACTCTTCTGGCCCGTTTTGGGCGTAGTTTTCACTTTGGGTTTAAAAACTTCTTCTGAGACAGGATTCAGTACAAACTGGGAAGTTGATCCATCCAGTTTGTTGACACTTTCTCCAAAGAAAGGATTCAATGAGGAAATTAGGAAAGTGATATAATAAATATAACTTTATTAAAAGCTATTTATTAGATAATGGTCGTTAGGCCAGGAGCAGGTATTTATACCTCTAGGGCATCTCCTAGCCACCTTCAGCACAAAATTTCAACAGCTATTTTGCCACTCATCTCGGCCTACAACTGAAACCTTTTCTTAGGTTCGTTGGTGGCAAAATACTCTGGAAATCAGGAGAATTTCAGGTACACAAATTGCAATAAAAGCATGCAAAGTTGTCCTAAGATCTTCAGGATTTCAGTATTATCATACTTCTGACAAAACACATCTTCTGTGAAATTTTGGTCTCAATTGAAGAAAATGACGCACCCTAATTGGGACATCAGCAGGCCTCTTCCTTGATAGCACTAAGTAACCCTTTTGAGAGTCCACAGTAAGTGCTATCATGCCAATTACACATTTTGACATACAAATTTCGCCCTCAGGTGGGAAACTGACTACGTTTTTTGTTTTTCTGAAGCCCACGGGGTTTTCATATGTTAACTTTTGGTCATCCCCAAATTATTTTGTATATGATTGAATTAATTGTGTTTCAAAAATTAGGGCCAATTGCCAAGATTTGATGCATCAGAATCATCCATAATATGCAAGCTTATTTGGGCTGAGCGCCTGATAAAATACTCTATCAAATTGTCATTGAGATATTTGGATCAAATTGTATAATTACATTAGGCGTTAGCTCAAGGGTTGAAAGGATAATCAGCCCAATCTGATGGTTGTCAAAGGTTTATTTTTGAGTCAACCACCAGAATCTGACATTTCCCCCCTCTTGACTTGAACGTAAGCCCTAAGATTCCCAATTAGCCTATATTGGTCTTATCTTATCAGTCCAAACACCCAACAGAATGCTTTTTGGTTTTTATTTCATAAAACTTCGGCCAGACAGCCAATGAGTCTGAAGAATGATGGCCCAATTGCCTGTCGAGTCTGATGTTGGATCCCCTCCCCAACCTCAAGTGTGAACTAAAAGATTAATTAAAATAAAACTATTATATAAGTATTTTTTTGTTTTTTTTTGTTTTTGGTTTTGGTTTTGTGTTTTATGTTTTTTTATGTTTTTATGTTTTTTTCACTTTTTTCTTTCTTAATTGGCCCGCTTATTACACCTTCTTAGCAATTTTGATTGGACTTGGTTGTATAAGTGGCTGGTCCTAATATCCTTGATGGTGTATATGAACTTGGACGTTTTCTCAATCACTTTAAAATGGACCAACCCAGATGTGATCTAACTTTTGCATTCAGCCCGATCCATGGGTGCTGCAGAATAAAAATTCATCCTCAACTTTGAATTAGGCCAGAGTGTAGGATTCTCTAAGTCCTTTTTGATGTCAGGCCTTTTTCTTGGCAAATCTTTTGTCAAAGGCTTGTGCTTATAGTTTAATTAAAGCATCTGCAAGATTTTGATGTACTGAGGGTAAGTGTTTTCACTGGGATCCTCTAGCAAATATAGCAACGTTGGTAGGGCCAGGTGTCTACTGTATAAAATTGAAATGGAAACATCCTGGTTGATGAATGGTAGGATATATTGAGGCAAAGACTGCCAAACTTAGATATTATTAGGAGAGTGCAGTACTATCCAGTTCCCAGTGTGGCAGTGCTCGGTGCACAAGCCCAACGCCAGGGAACTAGCCATTAAAATAAATTAATTATAGCCCAGCAGAGGGTGCTGGAGAAATAATAATATAAGAAAAGATTTGCTGGAATTTACCAGCCAAAAGCGTCGCAGTGCGCACAGGGAGAAGGGGTAAATGACCCAGGTTGGAGGGTACATGGGCGGACCAACAGTGCGCGAGGTGAGAATTGGATGGTGTTTATAATGGCAAGTTAATGGAGCGCGAGACCTCCTCAAAGAGGTTTGCTCACAGGATCTATAAAAAAATAATGTGAAATGGTATAACAGGGACAAGGTTTATTTGGGAAGTTGACCAACAAGGAAGTTGGTCAGGGAAAACATATTTAAGCTTGAGCGGGGGAATTAGGGGTTATGCCACAGTGGGCCCAAACAAACTCACCAATAGGGCGACACTGCCGTCCAAGTTGGTTGAATAGGCCAAAACTGACTTCACTTGAGTGATTGATTAAAGTTGAATTTGACCCAAACGCGTTATTTCAAAAATGGAACAGGTTTTGAAACCCTGCTCCTCGATAAACTGAATTGAAAAGTCTGCATTCATTCAGTATATCATTTGTTTTAATGACTGGCTTGTCATCAGAGGCTGGGCGTTTAGCACACCACTGGTCCCAACCTGGACATATTTTGCCCTTACCCAGCATTGGTCCAGGGTGTGCCTCAGGTCAGGAAGGGCCTGCAGCTTCACCCTCTGGGCCTCCTGGTGCCCAGCCTTGTCTTTGGGGTTGGTCCCCACTATTATCTCATGTGCACATGACATTACCCTCTCCTCCTGATGGGGCTCAATCCCCCCTCCAGGGGCTTGCGCCAGGGAAAAGTTCTTGTGGGCAGGGGCCAACTTCATAGCAGCGATAGTTAGTTTTGGTTGGGATATGAAAGCCTGGGGAAAACGCTGGTGGAAGGCTTCAATCAGTTCTTGGGTATGCACACAGTTGCGCGCTGGAACCCAACTGTTTTCTGCAGCGTCAAAGCCCTTCCAGGATACCAGGTACTCAAGTTTTCTTTTATTGTGGCGTGAGGTGACTATTTCTTCCACCTCCCACTCTGGCGCCCCATCCACGAGATAGGCCTCAGGAGTCTAAGGTGGGGAGCCCTCAAACAACGTCAGTTTGCTCTCATGAAACACTGAGAGATTCAGAATGAGGGGGTAGATCTAGCTGGTATGAGGCATGGCCCACCTTTCTAACAACGCGGTAGGGCCAAATCCTCTTTGGTCCCAGCTTCTTACATGGCTGCTTGATTAGGATGTTAAGAGCATCAAGCATCACAAGATCCCCTTCCTTGTATGCAGGACCCACTTGGTGCTTCCCATCGGCGTTCTCCTTATATACCTGCATAGCCGCCTCCAAGCTTGTGGAAACCCCCTGGTGGACCTTCTTGATTGTCTTAGCAAAGTCCACCACCGCTTCAATCTTTGACCCTCAGCTGGGCTACATGTCAAAGGCGGGGTTAAAGCCATGGCTGGCGAAAAACGGGGAACAGCTGATCAAAGAGTGCAAGGTACTGTTGTAGCTAAACTGGGCCATGGGAAGGTGAGAAGCCCAATCTGAATGGTCTGCAGCGGTGTAACACCGCAGAAACTGTTTCAAGCACTGGTTAACTCGTTCAGTCTGCCCATCTGATTGGGGGTGATAGGCAGTTAAAAGGCAAGGGCGAATCTGAAGGATCTTACACAATACTTCCTAAAAAACGGAGGTAAACTGAGGGCCCCAGTCACTGATAATTTCTTGAGGACCCCATGTAGCGCAAACACATGGGTAACGAAAAGCCTAGCCATCTCAGCTGCGGTTATGGTGGTTCTGCCAGGAATTAAGTGGGCAAACTTCGTGAACCAGTCCACCACTACCATGATGGCATCATAACCATCTGAGACTGGTAACTCCACAATGAAATCAACCAAGATGGAAGTCCAGGGCCCATCAGCCTTTTGGACTGGTACCAACAGCCCTGCTAAAGGTAGACTATTGGGTTTCATCTGGTTGCATACCAAGCACTCCTTGCAATACCGGCCCATCTGAGCAGGCAAGCCCTTCCAATTATATGTGCGATGTATCAACTCCAAGGTCTTTGCTTTCCCCAGATGAACAATGGTGATTCCATCATGATGGTCCCGAATAATGTCCAGGCGCAGTGGCCCAGCAGGCAACCAAAGGCGTCCCTGGAACCACACCATCTCATCCTTTACATAATAGCCCCTGGATAGATCCTCTTGATTTGAAGCGCTCTTTTCAAGTACTAGGGTATATTCACCTGACAGAGGCTGAGAGAGGACGACCTTTCTGAACATACCATATTCCTCTGAGTTATCAAGAGGTGCAAGCGCTGGCCCGTTAGCCAGAGGAGAGGGAAGTAACGACATAATTTTGCTTGAAGGAATCATCACCTGGGTGTTGTGCACTTCTACCACCTTAGAGTCAGGGGCTAATGCAGGGTTGCGGCTCAAAGCATCCACCAAACCATTATCCTTTCCCTGAGTTAACTCATACGTGAATGCAAATTGGGCAAGGGTCTCATACCAATGGGTCTGACGTGAGGTTAGGAAATGAGGGGCGCGGTAGTACAGCAAGGCGCGGTGGTCTGTACATATGCTGAATGGCTGGGTAGAGCCATGCAAGTGGTGACGCCAATACATCAACGCTTCCACCACTGCTAGTAACTCCTTATCATACACAGCGTAATTCAACTCAGGCAGAGACATCTTACTAGAAAAATATCCCACTGGATGCTCTATCCCATCTTCGCCTACTTGTAACAAGGCAGCTGCTATGGCGAAGTTGGAGGCATCAGTCGACATAATGAACTCCTTTGAAGGGTCAACATGGCGAATAACAATCATGGACAACAGGGTGCACTTCACTGCTTGGAAAGCATCCTCCAAAGTGGGGATCACTGAAGCACTTTGGCACCACTAGCCTTGTATAGGGGAGCTGCCACCTCATACAGATTGGGAGTGAACTTCTTAAGGAACGTGCATGTCCCCAAAAAGCTCCTTGATTTCTTAACCAAGATGGGGTAGGCCACTCACAAATCGCCTTCTCCTTGTCTGGAGTTATCATGTGTCCCTGGTCAACCACGACGTTGCCCAGAAACGTGACCTGGGACTTAAAGAACTCGCACTTAGAAATTTTCAACGTAAGGCTGGCTGCCTTTAACCACTCCACCACTTGCCAAAGGTGAACTTCATGTGACTCCTGATCAGGGGAAAACACCAGGATATCATCCATGTAGGCGACCGCGCATACCCTTAACAGTTCCCCCAACGCTGCATCAATGTGGCGTTAAAAGATAGCAGGGGCAATTTTAAGACCAAAGGGCATGACCTGAAACTGGAAGATCCCTTTTCTGGTACAGAATGTGGTCAACCACTCTTGTCCTTTTTTAATCCAGATCTGATTGAACGCGTTGAGGCAATCCAGCCTGGAGAAGACCTTCGCCTTCTCCACATAGCGTGAAATCTGGGAATCCAAAGGGATGGGATGGAGGTCTGGTACAGTAACGTTGTTAAGGTTACCATAGTCTACGCAGGGGCATAAGGTACCATCAGACTTCTCCACGAAGAGTAGGGGGGAGCATACAGGGGAGGTACGCTGAAAAATTGCACCCTTGGCTATTTGTTCTTTTACCCACACATCTAACGCCTCCTCCTCCCGGACAGTCAATGGTAAATAGGGGAAGTGATACACACCAGATCCACCGTGAGCTTGAAGTCACAATCAAACTCGGAGTGCTCAGGGAGTGCGTTGGCAGATGCTGCATCAAAAGAGGATTCCAAACCCTCCAAACAAAAAGGTATAGGAACTTCCACCGAGGGCTTCTGCATTGAGGCAAGACGACAAGGGAGACGGTGGGGCCAATGGGCAAGTTGCCTGGGGCGTTTTCTTCTGACAAAGGCACAACAAATGTGCGACCATTCTTCATGGTAAGGGACAAAGTATTCTCCTTCAGGTTAGTTCTAACGTCAAACTTCCGCCACCACTCCACACCCAAAATTATAGGTTAAAGGAGGTTTTTGATCGCATTGAAGTGATCAGTCAAGTGGTACTTGCCAACCTGATAGTCCACTGTCCCAATGATCTTCAGAGTGGGAATACCTTGGGACGCCCCTCCTCTAACCACATCACCTGGCAAGTAACTCATTCCAAGGTAGTCGGCTAAGTACTGGTCCATATAGTTTCCAGAGGCGCCAGTATCCACCAAAATAGTAGTGGCGAGCTTCCCTAAAGGAGAGGAGAGGGTGGCAGATAATAGAAAATACCCAGAATGGTCTTTATCTATGGAAGACAATGACAACACTTCACCAGACATATCTTCCTATGGATCAAGCATGCAAACAGAATTTGTTTTGGAGTCAAAAAAGGAGGAGGGATAGTTGGCCACTCTTAATACTGAGGCCACATACCCCACCAAGCCTTCTGCAGGTGCATATACTTGATCATATCTCAAACGAAGTTCCTTTTCCACTTCCTGAGTGTGCCAAATCATGGTAGAGGTCAACCTTGGGTTCTTAGGGGTAATCTGATATACCGGAATAGGGTCCTCATCCAGGCCATATGAACAAATAAATGGTTCAAAGGTAGAGACTAAATTTCTGTTATAAAACTTGTTTTCTGATGCAATGACCCTATCCTTTGGTCTGCAATGGAATGCCCAATGTTATCCAAGGCCAACACCCCCAGGCCCATCTGCGCCAATTCTGCTGACATCATCTGAACATGACAGCAAAAGGAAACTTGTTTCTCGGAAGGGAATTTAAATAATTTGGCGGAAAGTCAGGGAATCACATCTTTTGGACATCGAAGTGTCCAAATCCACCAGGTGTGAACATGAAGTGTAGATACTTTCCAGTAGGAGGCAACCAAAATAACCCCAAGTTGCTCCAACCTTCAGGAAAAAGAGGAAACAGCAGTGCGGCTAATGACAGCTGGGGCCCACAGCCAACGGTCACTGTTTCCACTTTGGAAAAGTTCCACACAGAATAAGTTTGTGCACATAAGAAATAGGTTGGTCGACTAATGTTAGGAGAATGTCTATAACTCTCCAGTTCCCAGCGTGGCGGTGCTTGGTTCACAAGCCCAAATCCAGGGAACTAGCCTTTAAAATAAAATTAATTATTGCCCAGCGGAGGGTGCTGAAGCAATAATAATATAAGCAAAGAAATTCTAGAATTAACCAGCCAAAATAATCGCGGTGCACACAGGGAGAAGGGGTAAATGACCCAGGTTGGAGGGTACATGGGCGGACCAACAGTTCACAAGGTCAGAATCAGATGGTGTTTAGAATGGCAAGGTTAACGGAGCGTGAGACCTCCTCAAAGAGGTTTGCTCACAGGATCGTTAAAAATATAATTTAAAATGGTATAATGGGGACAAGGCCTATTTGGGAAGTCGACCAACAATGAATGTTGATCAAGGAAAACATATTTAATCTTGAGTGGGGGAATTAGGGGTTATGCTGCAGTGGGCTCAAGCACTGATTCACCAATAGGGTGATACTGCCATCTGAGTTGGTTGAATAGGCTGAAACTGACTTCACTTGAGTGATTGATTGAAGTTGAATTTGACCCAAACGCGTTATTTCAAAAATGGAATGGGTTTCAAAACCCCGCTCCTTAATAAACTGAATTGAACCATCTGCATTCATTTGGTATATCATTTGTTTAATGACTGGCTTGTCATCAGAGGCTGGGCGTTTAGCACACCACTGGTCCCAACCCGGGCATATTTTTCCCAAACCCAGCGTTGGTCCAGGGTGTGCCTCAGGTCAGGAAGGGCCTGCAGCTTCACCCTCTGTGCCTCCTGGCACCCAGCCTTGTCTTTGGGGTTGGTCCCCACTATTATGTTATGTGCACATGACAGATATGTAATCCATTTGGACGATTTGGATGATGTTAATTTCCAGATAATGTTCACCAATGTCCCGTTTGTGGGATCAACAGTCCCATTAGTTTTGGGGTGATATGGAGCAGAAAGCACACCATGTACTCCCATTAGTTGGTTGAACTTGGCAAAGACATTGGCGGTAAATTTGGTTACATTATTGGTCAGAATAACCTGAGGGCATCCATGTTTGTGGATGATGATTTCAAGTATAAACTTGGCGGTAGTTGCTGCTTCAGCTTCCTGAATGGCCTTGGCCTCAACCCATTTGGTCAAGTGGTCGATGGCTACAATGATGTACTTGGCCTTCATATTGCTTGTTGGAAGTGGGCCAACAACGTTGATAGATACAGTGTGCCAGGCAAACTTGGGCTGAACAAGCTGGTAAGATGTGCTTTTACAGAATGGTTTTTCACCTTGGCACTCTTCACAGATTTCTAGCATTTCTTGGATGTCAAAATGCATTGACTCCCAGTAGTAGAATTGCTTCAGATGCTCTTTCATCTTTTGAATCGCCTTGCTCTATGGCCTTATGTACTGCCATTATTAGGTCTGTTCAGGCCGATGATCTTGGAAAAATTAAACTTTTTGTCCTCAACAAATTTTGTAAAGTGTTCCGTTTTCAACAATTGTACTTTTTTGTAGATCCAATAGTATTTTTTGGACAGATTTGGGCTCATCCTGATACTCTCTGGTGAACATTTTAATAAACAACTCATTGGTGGCCCAACTAAGTGTTTTGATGGTGGGTAGTCAGAATAGACAGTCAGCGTTTTGTTGTTTTGCACCCACTTGATGCTCAATGGTGTTTTCATAAGCTTGAAGCTTTAATGCACAGCGGGCTAATCGGCCCTCAGGCTCTCTTAAATTATTCAACCATCTTAGGGAAGCATGATTGGTAACAACTTTGAAATGAGTACCATGAAGGTAGACCTAGCATTGCTTGCAAGCCTTTATGACAGCTAAGCATTCTCATTCCATCACCATGTAGTTCCTTTCATGAACATTTAAGGTCTGACTAGCAAAGGCAACAGGATGTATTTCACCATCTTCTCCGACTTGGGATAACACGGCACCCACTGCTGTTTGGGATGCATCAGTTTGGACAATAAATTCGCGATCAAAGTCTAGATATCAAAGAACAGGCGCGCTTAATAGGGCCAATCAGAGTTGGTCAAATGCATCCTGGCAAGCTGGAGTCCAATTGAAAGGGACCTTATCTTTAAGCAGATAGAAAAGCGGCTCTCCAAGTTGTGCAAAGTCAGTGATAAATCAGCGATAGTACCCAATCATGCCTAAGAATACCTAAATAATGCACTTGGATTTGGGCCATTTCATTTTGGAGATGGCATCCAGCTTAGAGGGTTGGGTCAAAGACCCACTTTATCAATCACAAATTCGAGTATTCCAGTTGGTCTTTATAAACTGTCATTTTCTGGGCTTAATTTTTAAGTTTGAAGCAGCGAGCCTTTTGAAAACTTCCTCTAAGTGTTCCAGATGGTCGTCAAAAGTGCAGCTGAAAACGTTGATATCGTCAAGGTACACTAGTACACATGACAACTTCAAATCTCCAAGAATTGTGTCCATATCCTGTTGGAATGTAGCCGGGGCATTGCAGAGCCCTTGAGGAATTCTTGTCAGCTGGAATAGGCCCTCTTGGGTTATTATTGCACATTTCTCATGCTCCTCTTTGGGAAGATCTATCTGCCAATATCTGCTGATAAGATCCATCGCTGAGAAGAACTTCGCGCTCCCTAGCCTATCCAAGGCATCATTGATTCGTGGCAGTAAGTATGAGTCCTTTTTGGTGATGTTGTTTAACTCCTAATAGTCAATGACTACTTGGTTGCTTCCATCCTTCTTTTTACTATTAAAATTGGTGCTGCCCATGGACTTTTTGAAGGGACTAGCATGCTGCAATCGAGTAGTTCCTTAATCTCCTTGGATACTGCTTCTTCTGATAATTTTGAACGTCTAATCAGGCGTAATTGAATAGGTTTATGATCTCCAGTATCAATTTTATGGGTGACACCATTATCACAACCCAAGTTGAAATCATCTTGTGTAAATTATTTTTTATACTTATAGAATAACTTCTGAGCTTGGCCTTTCTCAGAGTTGGTCAGGTTGCTTAGATTGGCCATAGGGACAACATTATTTATGCTGAGTCAGTCCTTATTGGGGAGCCCTAATTAAACAAAATTTTTTCAAACTCATGGAATGAGTGAATTTCCGTGGTAGGGAACAGATGCAAAAAAGCAATTGTTTGATGTTGCCTAATGGGAATGGGCCGATTTTGCAGGTTCACACATAAGATATGTATCTCTCCATGGCCCAGAATAATAATACCAGGAGCAATGTTTAGTTTGAATCGAGATTTAGACCATGGTTGATATATTTCACCGTAAAGGCCTTCCATAATGTTTATTGTTAGTCCCATCAGGATGATTACTCGTTCTCCAGATGGTATAGTAATGGTCTGATTTGATTGAAGTGGAATGCCATTGGACTTATCAATATGAGTGGGAAGTGGTTTTATCTTTGACCAAGCCTTGGAATACTCAACTGGGATGACTCCATCTTTGTAGGCCATATTTATGAATAAGCTTGGTTTCTTTTTCTCAACTGCCTTATTACGGTTATAGTAAAGTGGAATAGTCTGGCCAATAATGGTGAGAGTATCGTCCTTATGATTAGTAACAACTCCATATCTTCTTAGGAAATCAGTCCCAATTAGGATATCATAGTATGTATTTGGCAATACTATTGCAGGTGCTGTTATTACAATGGAACCAAATATGAGAGGTAGGGTATTGTAGGTTCCCAGAAATTTGGTTGTATGCGCTCCAGAGGTTCCATATTCCTGGCAGTGGGCAACATTGGGCGCAATTTTCAGTTTATAAAGAATTTTGTACTGACTATATTGATAGGAATGCCACTATCAACAATGGCCTGAACTTGCACCTTATTTACTGCAATGTCCACATAAGTACATTCAGAGTTGTTTTCAGAGGTATTTATTGTGTGAATGCTGTGGCTGTTGCCTGATTCCAGGTGTGCTTTCAGGCTTGAGACAATACTGGGAAGTTATCTGCTAAGGTCTTCATGGTAATAGCTGCTTGAACGTTGTTAAGCTTAGGTAAATCGGTTTAACATCTGGGTTGTAGATCCAAACCCTTATCAATAATTTGCTTTGTGTAAGGTTTTGATACCTCTTCTCGGGCTTCTTTGGTTATTTTCAAGGGTTTAGTTGCTTTTGCGGTGGCCCAAGTAGTGATCATCATGACATTATTAGCCCTGATATGGTTATTTTCAGCAACATCTTCAGCCCTAAATAGCTCGTCAGGGTCAGGTGGAATGGTTTGAAAATTGGTGGAGTTAGAGCATTCCGCCTCTACTCCACCTGCTCTTTTCCTGCCTCACTATCACTGTTAATTTCTAGAGCAAAGTTAACCCAGGCTTTTTGTTGGAACGTCTGTAGCATTGGCTACCAAAGTGCCCTATTTGACCACATTTGTAGCATGTAATTAGCCCTGTTTGCTGTTTTTGCTTAAATTTTTAGTTCATATTTTGGAAAACTTTCCCTTGTAAGACATCATGTTGTTTTTTGAGCCCAAAAATTGAGAACTTTGCTGATCTTTGGACCAATTAGGTGTGTTGAAATTATGGGAACAGCTTCTCAAGTAATTGATGAGCTCTTGGATTTCCAAGCTTCCATTGAATGCAGGCAACATGACATTGTGAAGCTCACGGAAGAGCATAATTGCATACTCCAATGCAATCTTAGCATCAAGCTTATCTATTGCATTGCACCCACGCAGAACTATTGCCTCATGGAAGAAACTATCCGCAAATTTCATAAATAGTCTCATTCTGTATGAATTCGATATTAAGAAGCTCTCTTTTCAGGTATCTAGTTTCTCAGTCCTCCAAACTGTTTGGTTATTGCAATTTTGGCATCCATATAGGACCAATCGTCGCTCAAATATGGCATAATGAGGTCACAGCTATGGGCATCTAGTGAGTTAATCAGTGCTAATCCTTTAGCATGATCTGATGCTCCTCTCATTGCTTTTATAAATAACTTGAGGAAAGAGTGAACATTTCCATCTTTATTGAACTTTGGCAAATTCAATGGTTTGAAATCATCTCGCCCTGTTTCAGCCACAGGGGTTTACTTATTCCTGAGCGTCTTGGTGTATCATCACTCATAACCAGACCTCTTTCCCGTTGGGAGGTGTCTGGAGTCAGGATTGCAGCCAGTACTCTAGGCATAGAACAGATGTTTGAGATATCAGTTTCTGCATCAGTGTCAGTTTCCAATGACTCAATTTGATAATATTGCTCTGAACTACTGGATTCTGATGCCTGGATTTGGCCCTTAGTTTTTCCAAACTGTTTTTTGGTTGAATGGACAGAGATTTTTCCTACTTTTCTTTTGTCAAAGCTGGGTGAGCATCGGATGCTTTGATTTTTAAGGTTGTTAGGCTTTTCTTTAAATAAATCTTAGTTAGACACTATGCTCTTAATGTCTAGGCCCATACTATCTACTTGGGAATTTGCAGTTGATAATTGCAAATGAGTCCCCAAATTTCCTGAGTAATTTCATTGTTTCTGGCCTTCAATCTCAACACAACTGTCCAAATTTTTGAAAATTATTGTTGTTCAAGGCATCATCCTCATCCTTATTCGGGATAACTGGGTCTGCTGCATGAGCTCCCCCACATTGACAAGATTATGGGTGTAGGAGGTACCAGCTGTGGAGCCTTGTAGACTGGGAAAATAATCCAAGATGGCCTTGACTTTGGTTTCCATCTTGATGTCATTGTTTTGTCTAGCTGAATCTGCCAGGAATCGGTTACTTAAATCCATATTGGAGAGTGTTACCGGTTTTGAGTGAGCACCAGTTGTCAAAGTCTAAGGATCGCTTGCTTGGAAATTAATATCCTTCACATCTATTCAGGCCAAAGTTCCAATGGTTGATCCTCTATAGCGCCTGTAGTTTATGGGATTCAGACCGTTTAACAACTCACTAGGTCTATCTAATTCGCCTCAACTCTTCTGGCCAATTTTGGGCATAATTTTCACTTCAGATTTTGGAACTTCTTTTTTAGTACTAGATGGTCCAGATTTGGGAACTTCTTCTGAGGCAGGCTTCAGTACAAACTGTGAAGTTGATCCGTCCAGTTTGTCGACACTTTCTTCAAAGAAAGGATTCAATAAGGAAATTAAGAAAGTGATAAAATAAATATAACTTTATTAAAAACTATTTATTAGATAATGGTCATTAGGCCAGGCGCTGGTATTTATACCTCTAGGGCATCTCCTGGTCACATTCAGCACAAAATTTCAACAGCTATTTTGCCACTCAGCTCAGCCTATGACTGAAACCTTTTCTTAGGTTCATTGGTGGCAAAATACTCTCAAAATTGGGAGCATTTCAGGTACAAAAATTGTTATAAAATCATGCAAAGTTTTCCTAAGATCTTCAGGATTTCAGTTTCGTCATACTTCTGACAAAACACACCTTCTGTGAAATTTTGGCCTCAATTGAAGAAAATGACGCACCCCTAATCAGGAAGTCGGCAGGCCTCTTCCTTAATAGCACTAAGTAACCCCTTTTGGGCGGTCCACATAAGTGCTATTGTGCCAATTACACATATCACCATAAAAATTTCACCCTCAGGTGGGAAATTGATTACGTTTTTTGTTTGTCTGAAGTCCACAGAATTTTCAGATGTTAACTTTGAGTCTTCCCCAAATTATTTTATATACTATTGAATTAATTGTGTTTTGATAATTGGGACCAATTGCCGAGATTTGATGCATCAGAATCAGCCATAATATGCAAGCTTATTTGGGCCAAGCGCCTGATAAAATACTCGATCAAATTGTCAGTGAGATATTTGGCCCAAATTGTATAATTGCAATAGGCTTTAGCTTAATGGTTGAATGGATAATCAGCCCAATCTGATGGTTATCAAAGGTTTATTTTTGAGTCAACCACCAGAATCTGACAGTGGAAGAATATGTATCCACTGAGATAGATATAATTGGTGGAACAGGGAATGTTGGAGCCGTCAAAGAGTCCTTGGGTGTCCCTGGTGCTAATTGTTAAAAAGAAAGATGGCATCAATAAATTAGCAATCAATTATTGGAAGTTTAAAAGTATTTTAAAAATACTCATATCTTCTTTTAAGCATCAACAATGCTTTAGATAGGCTAGGTGGTGCCAAATATTTCTCCGCTATGGACTTGATATTGGGGTATTGGCATTGAGTTTCCAGCAGTGGAACTATAGAAGTGCGCTATAATCACTTTTTAAGATTTGTTCCAGCCTATGTGTATGCCACAGGGTTTGGCAACACCCCAGCTATGTTACAGTGGGCTATGGACACTATTTTGGATGACCTGAAGCTGCCTTGCATTCAAGTATACCTTTATGATATTAATGTGTTCTTAAAGATGTTCGCGGAACATCTCAAATTACCTGGAACAAGTGTTCCGCGAACTCACTGAAGCTAACTTTAAAATTAAGCCCTGTAAGTGCCACTTTTTAAGGAGCAGTTGGAATACCTCAGGTTTGTGATCAACTCAAAAGGACTTAGTCTTCATCCAGCAAAAGTGGAAGCTATCTGGAAGATGACTCAGCCATATAACAAATGGGATAAACAGGAGTTTTTGGGGATGATTGGTTACTATCAATGGTTCATTCCCAACCAGCTGTATTGTGGCTCCACTCTTCATGTTATTATAAAAACGCTACATATAATCTGAAAGAACAATTCAAATTACTTTTAATGCCTTACAAACTGCGTTGGCTAGCGCGCCTGTTTTGCAATACCCAGATTTTGAGAAGTAATTTATTGTACAAATGGATGCTTCCCTTTCCGCCATAGGGGCCATGCTATCTCAAAAAGATGATGACGGTGTGGAGCATCCCATCACATATTAGAGTCAAAGTTCAACAGGTACTGAACGTAATTACACCATGATGGAGCGGGAGTGCTTATCAGTGATATATGCATATAAAAAATTCCAGGTCTATCTCCATGGGGTTAAATTCAGAGTGGCCATGGATCATTCATCATTTCAGTGGCTACAGAATCTGTGAGAGCCTGAAGGGTGGCTCATGCGATGGGCCTTGAAGCTACAAGCATATAATTTTAAAATCATACACCAGCCAGAGGCCAAACACCAGAATGCCGACTATTTCTAATGGTTACTAACTGTCACCATTATGGTGGATTTGGAGGACATTATGTATGAGAATATGGTGGTTGGCAAATATCAAAATGAGCCACCACAAGTAATTAAAGCGTTGTACAGGCTTAGATAGGATACCTTTATGTCCAAAGGGAATTGTATAAGCAGATTGGTGAATCAACGCTATGTTTCCCAAACCTTCCACTAGATCTGCAATTTTTATAGATGCTCATAGAGCGGTAGGTCATGGAGGATTGAGAAAAGAAAAGGAGTTCTGAGACCCCATTACTATTAGGAGAGTATGCACTATGATGTGCTTGAAACAGTTGCTTTTTGTCACCAGTGCCAAGTGGAGAAATCATTCTACAGGAAGACTACAACCAGCTAGTTAAGCCTCGTTTTAGATGGCATACTGTTTCTTTTGATTTGGTGGGGCTTCTGCTGACTGGCACAAACTTCTCCAAGTATATAATAGTAGCAATCAACCATTTGACAAGATGGATGGATGAATGGGCGATCAATGATTTAAGGGCTGTCACTGCCAAGTTCATCCTGGAATGTGTTATACAGCGACATGGTTGTCCGCAATTTATCCTCATGGACAATGGAACCAATTTCACGTCGCATATCCTTCCCAAGTTGAACGTATTATTGGCAATCCATGGAGTCTTGACTACACCCTACCGCCCTAAATCTAATGGAATGGTGAAACGAGTCAACGGAACCTTGGTTAATATTCTACACAAGCTTGTAAAGAATCAGTCTTCAGAATGGAGTACCCTATTATCCACCACTGCCTTCATGTACAATATAAGCTATCATTTGGTGACAGGGAGTTGTCCCTTTCAACTACTCTATGGAAGACATCCAGCCTTGCCAGCATTGCTTTATTCCTGGGTGGAAGATACCGGCGGAGTTGATCCCCAACGCTATCTGTCTGCTTTAACAGACACATTGATTAAACTCCAAACCAAAGCATATATACTAGTCTAGCCAAGAAGATCCGTGATCAGGCGGCTGACCAAAGTAGATGCAGCAGCCTCCCCCAGTTTGGGGTAGAATATCTTGACCTGTTTCATGCCCAACATGGGTTCAGATGATGAAACAAGCTTGCCAGTATATGAATCAGATCATTTGAGATTTTTGAAAAGTCTGGTGTTGACACCTACACCATTAAGGAACCCACAGGTGGTCAGATTTTTCAACCTAGTACATGTGAAGTTTCTTCAGCCATACAAGAAATATGAGCTTATTGTCCAGTCAAGGGGGATTTATGTCAAGATTTCAATATGGCTGGACGATAAGCTTATTGTTCCAGCAGATTGTAGATTAAATTTGAGCGAGCTTCAAGATTGAGTAATTGGTTATGTCGATGCAAAGTGAGTTTGATCAAAGAAATAATGGTTCAGTGTGCTTAGGAAATTCCTCTGAAGTCTCAATGTTTGAATGAAACCCTTAGATTATACCAAATAGGGATATAGTAAGCAGAGCATGCTGAATCCACTGAGGAATACCAAGTATTGATAGTTGATTACGAGGGTGAGTAGGAGGAGGTTTTTTATGAAGAAAGAGTGTAGAAGGAAGAATAACGGAAGTTGCCATTAAGTTATTTATTAGATAGAATGGTATTGTTGGGGCAATAGCTCCTTATTAAATACCTTATTATTATTATCAAGGGCCAGCAATCCTCATATTGCTCATCCGTTGCTCATTGGGTTTTACCCTGTGCAACCAGTTAAGTGGAATAAGCCTAATCTGCCAAAAGTTAACAAGTGGCCTCATCTATTTGGGCTAATTCCTGTAGCTGTGAGCTCCTTCTTGTGGTTGTTATACCTGAACCTGGATGTTCAGAGTCTTATTCATGCTTTCCACTTCTGGTAGTGGTCTGTTGTACCTTCTGCTGATGTTATTTTACTGAATTGGTAGTACTCTTCTCAATCTCAGGTTTAAGCGATGGTGCTCCTACTATGCGCCTTTTATCAAATTCAGGCGACTCAAAATTGGATAATTACCAAAAATGGTAATATTCATTTTCAAGCCTCAAGCTCACACGTCATGGTAATTCTGTTGGCTAATCATTGCATCATTGGCAAAATGCAAATTATTTTGGCCCCCAAAAAATATATATAAGGGAGTCAATTTTCATACTGAATTTAACAACGTTGTCATCTTCATATACTAAAATCTCTTACTTATCATAGCAAAATTATTTTACATGACGTCATTCTGCTCTTGGTGAAAATTCCTTTGCTCATCTGAATTTATAAAAAGACTCATTTGCCCATCTATATTGGATTGAACGCCTGTACCTTCACTAGTTTAGGGGTTAATTATAGTCATTCCATAGGTTGAGGAATGATCTTCTAAATCATTCAGGTCCTCAACATTGACAGTGTTAATCAAATTCCAAAGATTACAATAACAATGTAATATTTTATTTGTCAATATGTCAACTGACCAATATTGCTATTGTTCAAGCCTACTGCTCAGTCATATTATTTTCCAATATTTCCCCCATTTATTTTTTTTAGTACTAGATGGTCCCAACCCGAGGGGGGATTCATCGATGTTTATTGAATTACGCCTGGGCTCCTAAGAGCCTGAGGCGAGGGAAGGGGAGGGAGGAGGCATCGAGAAAGGGAGGGGGTTTGCGCGCAGAGCCGTGCTGCAGTGACAACTGAGCGGGGAGGGGTTGGCGACATAGTGCAGACCTTCAGGGCCATCTCAAAGTGTACCTGAAAGTGGGTGATCATGTGTGGAAGGGTCCACACCTGCTGGTCAAAGGCAGCACGAAGGAAGGAGTTATGGATGGTCCAGATGGCTGTGGCATAGGCGAGGACACGGAGGGGTCGATGGCAACCAGGCAATGTCTGCTCAAACATGAGGTCTTGCACAGGGTGTCCAGACCAGGGCTGAGCATTGAGGAGCGCGCGGGCCTTTGGCCAAAATGCGGCGACACCTGGACAGGTGAAAAACGATGGAGGTGGGAGTCAATAGGCTCCACACAGCAGGGGCAGCTTCGGTGCTGGAAGGTAGGGCCAGTCCGGTCCCCTGTCCTGTATGAACAGTGGAGCACCCTCCATAAGGTGTTGGACACCTTTGCTGACAGGATGGGGTGATAGACGTCCTTCCACAATTCCTTAAGGTCAAATCTCACGGAGGGAGGGAGGAGCTCAAGGAGTCTTGGGCGGATGGGAGGACGATCTTGGGGGTTGAGGCGAGTTGTGACAACTTGTCCATTGTGCACAATTGCATGGCGACGTGGGCTGAGGCCAGGGCCTTCCCTTCTGTATGGGAAGGCATGGTGGATCCGCGCGCCTACTCGTTTCAGGGCAAGGAGAGCCTGGTTCCAGTAGGGGGATGAGGATGGTTTTAGGCGATGGCCTGGGTGGTTTGTGAGCCACTCCCCTAATGAGGTCAGAGATGCTCTAGGAAGACCCAGAGCTGCTGACACTGACTGGCGGAGGGCGGGCGCCCATTGGGGCATGGGGGTCGCGTCCCAGCAGACAATCGGCCATAGGAACTTCAGGAAGATTGTGGTGGCATGGGATCGCGTGTCCAGAAGCCCTAGGCCCCCTTCATTGCAGGGTCAGGCAATGGTTGAGAGGGCCATTGGTGGATGGTTTGAGCCCCAGATCCAACAGCGGAGGAGTACATTGAGCCGCGTATAAAAGGCATCTATGAATGGGCAGACGTGCGCTAGGAACCAGACTTTGGAGAGAAGGAACACATTGGCCATCAGAGCTCGACCCTGGAGGGTGATGTGCCACCGGTTCCAGCTGGCAATCCTGGAGTTAACTGCTGCAAGGAGCAAGTCCTCATTGTCTTTTAGCGCAACTCCTTGTTGGTTGGTGAGAACGCCCAGGTGACGGAAGGTACCGCGCTCAGGTTCAATGCCAAATGGTGGGGGGAAGGTGGGGGAGCCGACCTGTACAACTGTTGTCTTGGAGGTGTTGACCATGGCGTTGGACGCCTTGGTGTACCTCTCAATGGTCACAGCAGCGAGGGCAACATCCCCTGGGCAGCCAAATGCAATGGCAGTGTCATCTGCAAATGCCATGGTGCGTGTGGGGGCTTTACCTGGGACCAGAATCCCTGTTAGCTTGTCCTGTAAGGAGGCCAAGAGGGGGTCAAGGGTGATGTTAAAAAGGATAGGGCTCAGGGGTCCCCTTGCCGGAGACCTTGTCCAACTGGTACTGCCACTGTAAAGCCCATTGGCGCCAGGACTCTGGTGTGGAGCTGTTCATAGTGCGCTGATATCCAGCGCCTAGCTGCGGGTGGGAGATGGAAGCGGGCCAGGGAAGCATCAATATACTTCCAGGCTACCCGATCATATGCTTTCTAATATCCAGAAGAGCCACAAAGCCATTCACCTTATGAGAGTTAGCAGTCAAAGTCACGTGAAGGTCATTATAGTTGCCCCATAACGACCGCCCTGGAATAAAACCGTACTGGGATGGGGAGAGGCGAGGTGACACCCATTTGGTGATGCGGTTGGCCAGAAGCTTCGTGAAGAGCTTGTGGTCTGTGTTGATCAACGCTATGGGGCGCCAGTTCGCCAGGTTCTCACGGTCTGACTTCTTGTGAATGAGGGTCGTGATTGAGCCTCTGGAGTCGGGGAGGACCTCGCCATTCACCAAGAGTGCACCGAAGAGGTCGCGGAGGGTTCTGGCTATCACTGCAGGTTCCAGAAGGTACACCTCAAAGGGTATTCCGTCTGGGCCTGGGGCTTTAAGCCGTGGGGATTTCAGAAGGGTTTCCATCACCTCCTGGATGGAAATAGGCGCCAGTAGAGCCTCATCAGCCCGTGGGTCAATGGGCGGCTCTGGAGCCCGCCACAGGAAGTCTTGGATGTCCGATGGGTCCACCTGGGTGGCATGGAAGAGGCTGGAGTAGAAGCGGTGTAGTTCCTTCGTGGTTTCCTCCTTGTCTGAAGTGGTTGTAGTGCCAATCTTTAGTGCAGTAATATCCTGCGCTGTTGACCGGGATTTCTGTTTTTGAAAGAAGAAGCGGGTGGGGCGTTCCCATTGAGCATAGTAACGAGATGTTGTAAAGTTTGCTGCCCGTTCTTCCTGCAGTGTGAGCTCCAAGCGGAGTGCTTCCTGCGCCGCTTCCCAGTCTTCCAACCATCTGGGAGAGGGCGAAGGCTGGCAGTTTCGCTCTAGATGTCTGATTCTGGCTTCCGCCCTTTTGACTCTGGCGCGAGCTGCAGTCATCTGGGCTTTGGCACAGTTGTAAGCAACGCGGGTGATGCCCTCCTTGGTCACCGCCCATTTAGCCTTGTGGTCAAGCAGGTGGGGTGGGGGGAGGTGAGAGTCTCCCGGATGGTCATAGACAGCTTCTCCTTAGTGAAGGGGTTGTTGAGAAGAGCTGGGGCAACCCTAGGCCAGAACCTACGCGACGGTCTAAGTGTGGTGGTGAGGACAACGATGAGTGACCTGTGATCACTCAGATGGTTGTCACGAGAGATGGGAGAGGAGACGCGGCCAATTAGCAGGGGGCCAATCAGTGCCATATCTATGCGTGACGCTGACTGGAAAGCTCCTCCATCATACTGGATCCTAGTCATGCAACCTAGGCCAGACGCGGAGGGTGGAAGCGCATCTATAAAGCCACTCAGGCAGAAGGAAATCCTGGAGGCGACTTGATCCAGGGCGTTCCTTTGCTGCAGGGGGTAAGAGTCACGGACGCGACTTATGGTTGTGTTGAAATCTCCTAAGAGGACTGTATTCCGTGGGAGATTGAGTTGGAGGATCTCTTCTAAGAGCCGATTTTGCTCCTGACCTGCATTAGGCAGGTAGATTCTTGCAGCGAAGAAGGAGAAGTCAGGAGTGGTGAGTTTGGCCAGTATGAGGCGGCCACCTAGATATTGTGAAAAAGAATGGGTTTTAACCTGGGGATTCAAAACAATAAGGGCGGCATGGTTTGTCCAGAAGGAGTTGCCTCCAAACTGTTCATTCCATGCAGATTGTTCGTGGGGGAGGATATGGGGCTCCTGGACAGCAGCGATGTCAATTTGTGCTGACCTGAAGTTTCGGAGGAGGCGGGCTCTCCGCTTAAAGTCCCGCAACCCATTCGCGTTGATGGATTGCAGGGCCAGGGTGCTGCCATGGGTACCTTCATAGCTGTTCCCCTCCGTGTCCTGGGGGTTGCCAGTGCTTAAACCTGCTGCTGTGAGGCGGCTAGTTTTAAGTCCTTTAGCTTGACTATTAGCTGCAATCCGTGAGGAGCGTCGAGGGTTCTGAGGGGAAGGAGAGGGTGGGGGGCGGAGGACCCAGTAAGCCAGCCTAGGATGCTGCCCCCGCTCCGTTGCAGGGGAAGGACCTGAGGGTGCTCAATGGTGACCTCCGCGGTGTCCCCATTTGATGAGTCTGCGTCCATATTCACTTCCTCCAACACTGCAAAGGATCCGCGTGAAATGGACTGTGGGGTTGGGGTAGGACTCTTTGAGGTGGCACTTCTACCGCAGGCCGCGAGTTGCCAGTCCATGCTGGTGGGCATAGCTCCATTGGGAGATGAGGGTTGATGCGATAAATCGCTGGTGGAGGTTGGTGGGGGTGCCGCGGAGCCCTGAGTGGGGGTGGCTGACGAGGGGCACCCTGTGGGAGATGCCTTGCGCTTGGTGAGAGAGGGAATTGACTCTGGGAGATTGGAGGGGGTGCCCATTGGAAGGGGGGCATGAGCGCGAAGGTATCCCATACCAATAGTGGGGTTAGCTGTTTCAACTGCTAGGCGTAAGGCCTCAGGGACAGGTCTTGAACGGGAACCCATTGTGTGGGTTGTGGAATTGCTGCTGCAGCCACGTGGGATCGTTTTTGGCCTGGTTTAGGCCCCTGGGTGGTGGCTAAGAGGGCTTGTTTTCGAGCTGTGCAGCCACTATACAAGTGTCCAAGGGCGTTACACCATGAACACCGGGGGCGCGCCTGATCAGGGTCGACAAAAAGATCTCAGGGCATGCCCCAACTACCGCCACACGAGGAATAACCTCAATGTTGTGGGATATAGTGGGGGAGGGGGATGAACGACGCCCTAGCAGTGCGAGCTCTTTGAGTGGGAGCATAGTAAGAGGGGACGCTAAAGTCCACTGAAAGAACAGACCCAAACTCCATTAAACCACGATGGAGTGCCAGTTTAAGAGACTCAGGATCAACAGTCGTTGGTAGGTTGGAAAAAGTAACCCATGAAATTTTCTCCAGGTGAGAGCGTGTGCGGGAGATGCGAAGAGATCCGCGTGGATTAATGACCTGGAGGGTGGCAGCATGGTCAGCAAGGGCAGCTTCAGTGAAGCCCACATCAATGTAGTGGCCCTCCACTGATTCATGGATGGTGGTGTTAATAGGGAATGTCTCCGCAATTGCTGCAAAGTATGAGAAGTAATCCTCTGTATAGAATTCAACAGGGTTATGCCCATAATAAAGGCGAATTGCGTAGGAGAGGGTTGAGCGAGGTAGAGCTTTTTGCGCTCTAGTTTCGGCCCATTTCTTCTTAACATCAGCAATAAACGCCACTTCACGGGGATCAGCTTTGGGTAGCGTTGGTGCCAGAGGTTTTTGCCACGCCCCAGTGGCTCCTTTGGTACGTTTGTGTTTGCTTTGGGCTGCAATTGCAGGTAGAGTGTGAGCTGGTGGTTTGGACAAGTTTGCGGAGTTCCCTTGTTTCTGGAATATTACAGCAGTTGCTGGCGTCATATTAAATTGAGGGGCGGTTTGTTGGGCCTCGCTAAATTGGGGAGGCCCATCCAGATTGGAATTAACTCCAGCCAGTTGGGAGGAGGGAGATGTTTCATCACCATCCCAATCTATTTGGGTAAATTCAGCCCGAGTATTTGCTGTGATTTCGTGGGCAAAACTCACTGGCTGATTGGTGAATTGGTCGTTTTCAGCATATTGAGATAAAGTGCCGACTTGAGAAGTGCCAATTATGGGATTTAAATGGGACGGGTGAGATTGGAACTGGTGTGAAGTTCCAAAATCCGAACCATTTGAATCCTCATTGGGAAGAGTAGATTGTCCCAATTTGGTGCTTAGTGAACCAGAATGTGCGGCTAATCCAACCTTACATCTGAGGATTTGGGGGCCAGGTAGCTGGGTATCGCCCCTCATGGAGGGAGCCAGAAACACGGCGTCAGCAATAATAGATGGGGCTGAATTAGCTGACACAATGGGGGAGGTGAATGTCTGGATGGGCTGAGTTGCATTCAACTGAGCAGACGCCATTAAAACAGCGTGAGTGATGGCCTCCTTGGTTGGAGGGGGCCCAGCGGGTTGGTGGGAGGCAGCGCACACAGAGCTGTTAGGCGTGCAGGTTGCAGAAGTGCGATCAGGTGAACTGGCGCTAGTTGGAGTAGCTCCAGGTTGGGGGGTGGTGCCTGCTTTCATGGCTGCTGCTTGAGAGCGGGTGATTCTGGTTGACCCTGAGGTGGGTAACCGAGGGTTGCTTCGTTTGGGGGTGGTGCTGGCTCGTTTGGCATAGCCTGCAGGTTCTTTTGCGGGGTTTCCCGCCATATTTGCTAATAGTTTTCGTAAATCTCTTTAGTGGAGCTAAATTTCAGGCTGAATTTATTTTCGAAAAGTGATGCTTAGCAGAAAGAGAATGGTTTATAATATTTCCCCCATTTACTGAGCAATAATATGCTGATGACGCTGCCTTTTCTTTCACTGGTAAGTTTCTAAATCAAAATATCAAGGCCCACGTTGATGCATTTGCTGCCCCTCCTAAAATCTTATTTTGTTAGGCTATGGCATGAGAGTGATATGCGCAAGTTGAACCTTATCCTGCTGATCAACTTCCTCAATGTACCCATTGTAGGTGATGCTATTATAGTGGATGCTCAAGTTCCCTGTCCCAAGAGGAGTTTCTTATAGAGTTTTCAGCTATCTGATTTCCTGGAGAGCCCCATTTTGTACCATTATGGCTCAGTTATGAGAGGTTGGATAGCCCCAATGGGGGCCATAATTTCCAGTGACAGTCTTCTAATAGGCACCTGCTTTGCTCACCTGGAATTGTCACCAGCCGCCAGTCATAGCTCATAGTATGTATCAGTTTGTCAACTCTTGCATATTGTAAGCTGGGCTCCTTATTAGTTGATTGTGGGATATCCCTCACATACCAGGTCACTCTCACTCACTGTGTGTGAACTTTCAGGATAGTCAACTCTATCTTATCTGTGCTGGGGTGTCTTCTTTATTTCATGCTTTAGATGAAGGATAGCTAAAGAGGATCTCCCACTAATATCCCTTATTAGTAATATGGTTTATTGCCTTTTTCCTGTCAAACCTTGTCCTGGAGTAAATCACCACTATGCGTCTGTCAAATGGTTGCATCAGACCACCTATCTTTTTCTATGCGCCTCATAGTAAACTACCCCAGCATGGATGACTTTTTAGCTGATCTTCTGGAGTTGGGCGCCTCATCTTTTCATAGAAACTGATGTAACTTACCTCTCATTGTCTTCTACATCAGTCCCCCCATTTGTTGCTTGTTCTTTGTTAACTCATAATAGTCAGTGATTGTAGTTGCAGGGTCTTCTCCTGGTTGCACAGTTGCATGCCCACATCAAAAGTCATTCTGTATTTCTGCCTTTTCAGTATCCTGGACCATGGGCTCCTACTCCTTTCTTGTCTATCAAATCATGCATGAAGGCCTCTCTACCTTCTAAGGTTGAATAATACCCAAGTTGTTGTCAACACCACTTTCTCTCAAGATTAAGACTGTCTCATGCAAAGAAGAAGTGGTGCCAAGGACACCAAGTCATCTAAGCAAATTGTTATGTTTACATAACCATATAGAGGGTACCAACAGCACGGACAAGGCTGGGTGGCAGGAGGTCTAGAATGTGAAACTTCAGGCCCTTCCTGACCTTAAGCACACCTTGGATCTACGCTGGATACAGGAGAGGTACGCTCAGATCGATAAAAGTGATGTGCCTAAAGCTCAGCCCCCTGTTTTGGCTCTAGGGTTAAAAATGAACGAGTTTCAAGTCAAACAAAAATGGGACAATTCAGTTCATTGGAGAACGGGGGCTTAAAACCCATATCTTTTACAAAAATTGTAATCTTGGGTTAGATTCAACTTCAGTCAACTACAAGAGTAAAATCAATTTTGAGATATGTGACCTTCTCAGATGGAAGCGTGCGCCTATTGGTGCACCAAAGCATGGGACCACTTCCACCAATACAATGTTTTCCCAAGCTGATTAAATTATCTTTGCTCAAAACAACGTTTCTCGTTGATCATCTTCCCCAATAAACCCCACCATTATTTTACGCTTTCATATATATGTTGACTTGGGCGCACCTGTGAGCGGATCTCTTTGAGAAAGTTTTTGTGGCATGTGAGCTGATCTCTTTTATTGATAATTGTCAAAGCTTCAGGTAAATCTCTGGTCCTATCAAGTTCCTCCCAAACCTGGTCACCAGTGCACCCTACCACTGTACCAAACTTGGTTAGTTACAGCCCTCTAGGGCATGGCTTAGCTTTGCAGATGATCTGACTCATTATTAATCTTACCCTGCTCAACACCATCGCCCTAAGTTTTTAGCTCCAGCACCCTCTGCTGAGCTATTTTCATTACATCGTTGATTACTCTTTTCTCGCTTTGGCCCTGTGCACCAAGCACCACCACGCTGGTTTTGGAGAGTTATAGACACTCTCTTGACATTAGATGACCAATTTCTTATCTTTATGTGCATATCCATTTTCTATGTAGGATTTTTGCAAAGCGCAAATGTTGTGCGCCAGCTGGTGGCCTTGGCTGTGGTGGTGCTCATCCCGCGATTTGCATTTTTCTGAGGGCTGGAGCAGTCCAGCGTTATTCTCACTACCTCCAACCTAAAGGTACTCACCCTTATTGCCCGTACCTGGTGGATAAGGTCACTTTGAAATCCAAGAGTTGTGATTCCCTAATTTTCCTCCAAATTAAAAAAAAATGAACACAAAAAATTGTTTTTACTTTGGCACCATTTTTGGGCAGTAAAGGCAGAATTATTGATAAAGGTCCTGATGGTATTAACCTCGGATAATGGCATACAACCTGTTGTCAAAATGGGTATAGGGTCGTTCACAACCCACAACGCATTTTTAAATGATGTTAAATATATACTACTGAGCCATGTCTTATCCCATATGGCTCATATATGAATCCATTTAATGTATCAAATCACCCCAGGAAACCCACGCTTGACCACAAAAATGATCTGTGGAACCCAGGAGGAGGAGAAGGTGTTACAATCACAATACAACAAACACTATGCAGTTGCTAAAGATATGGTTGGATATGTGGTGTTCAGATTTTTGCCCATATTCCCAGCCTGCTAGATTACCTGGTATCACTAGGGTTAATTCCCTAAGGTGAAGTGAATTGGAAATTGGTTGGCCCAAGTTTCAGAGGAACTACGTTCAGGGAAATTTGGGATATTCACCTGATCATATCCATTGGGGATCAATCTGAATAAATACCTAAGATCTCATCGGGCGGAGAGGCTGATGAAATAGGGGCATCTGATAGTAAAAAACTATCAGGTGTACCAATTAAAATTGGTCAGGTTTCATCATTGACTGATTGAGAAATGAATAGCGAGTTGCTAGGCGAGTGATGCCACCTGCAACTAGAAAATTGATTAGTTGGTGAAGTGACCTGCCATAATGGGTAATAGTCCCATTACCTAAGCAGCTAGCTAGCCAATTATGGTTGGTTCGCTTGGATCAAGAGGAAAACGTTAGGGACACGTTTTCCAACTCTTTCCATTTGAGGTCTTGAGGATGTCCAATGACAGAATCCTAGCCAGGATGGGGAAGACCATCGCTGCTGAGACAAGGAAGGATGATTCAATGGCAACGGCTGCCATTTAATCAAAGAGGTGTCAACTGAGGGTTAGACAGTTGAATCCCCTACTTTATAATTCCCCAGGATTTACTATAATAAAAAACAAATAAAACGCTAGTTTGAAGATAACAAGTACTTTTACAGTAATATTATCAATTTGGTGTATAGTTAGTCTATCAGCTTCTATTGTGTCATTCTATCTCAAGAATATTATTTCAGAAGGCAATAATTGGAAGACTCTCAGAGAGATGAGTAAAGATCTGAGTGGGGATATAGAGACGAAGGAACCACAATCAGGGATAGCTGCTGACTGTGTGTTGGGCTGAGAGAGACTGTCACCGGGGTATATTAACAAAGATTGGGTGGACAAGAGTATAGGGAATGAATCCCTTCAAGTACGACTTCAAGAGTATTTAATTGGAAATACTGGCTGAGCGTTGGGCTGAATAATAGTTCAATCTCAATTATGGATAATAGTCTCCATACTATTATCAATTAATGCATTCTATACAACGCGACGAAGTGCATGAGGAAATTGAACCTGTGCAGAAAAAAGGTTACTGGGTTGATGGCTGATAATCAATCCTAAGTAAATTTTTACAAGTTGGTGCTCACTACAGGGGTAGTTGAGTAGAAGAATCTATCAATAATGTTGTATAAAGAAGATGTTTTGCAATTTTAGAGATAAGTTACTGAAGGAAGTAACGAAGGTGGAATGTGAAGAGGATCACCTTCAGTGGCATTCAACCATCTCAGCAGTGGAGCTCTGAGTGAAGCAAAATGAAGATACTCAAGTTCAGGGAAAAGGACTTGCAGCCTAATATGGAACAATCTATTACTGCAAGAAAACCAGTTCCACCAGACATCTACTTGAGATGAAGAATATCAGCAGGGCCAACTTGGGTTGGAATTAGGCCCGCTATAAATAGTCCCAAGGAACAGCAGGATCAACTCAGGTTGAATTTGGATCCGCTTTAAATAGACCTGAGGAGAGAGTGTTTAGATGAGGCATTGGACAAAATAAAAAGCAATCAATCCGAGAATTGTATTGCCATACCAATAAAGAGATGATGTCAAAAGAGGAAAAGATTGATTCAAGATAGTGGAGGAAATCATTTTGATTTAATAACACTCAATCACTGGTCAGAAGTTACTGGAGACGAGTTCATTAATTCCAGAGACATTGGATGAAGCTAAAGATGCCAGAACGACCTGTGTAATTAAGGATAGCCATGAAGGCTGAAAATCATCTTCAGGAGAAAAAAACGAGCTGGACAATCAGATGAAACTGTTGGCTGATGAGATACAAAGATCCGAAAGCATCAGTTGCTGAATAAGAGATGAAATTAAGGGCCTGTTGGACGTATTTCCAGTCGGTATTAAAGGCCTAATTCTGAGGAATTGCCCAAAGTAGGCAAGTATAGCCTATACATGAAGAGACAGCTCTGCTGGTCTATAGGAAGAAAGGTCAATACTAATCAGTAGTATTGAGCCTAAAAAAATAGTTGCAATCTCCCCAGAGGACCTCTGAACCATTAAATGGTTATATCCTGAGATTTTTGGTAAAGTCCTAGAAGAGGACCACTGAACCAAATGGTTGGTTAAATCTTAAGAGGATAAGATTTTGAACCATGATAACTGGTAGGTTTAAGTACCCAGGACCCAGTTTGGATGAAGGAAAAGAAGGACCTCTGAGCCTTTTTGTAGGTTGCAAGTCCCATTGCAAAAGAAAAATACAAAAAATATACATAAAATAGTATAAGATATTGATTTTATGGTCTTTGAGTTATGGACCAAAGATTGAGGAGAAATCCTGATGGCCAAACAGAGGAAATTTTACTCATGGTGAGATGAAATTATCGGTTAGGGTAACTGAGAGCTTCAACCTATTGGTTTATTAAGAGCAACTCGCTGATCTGTTGGAAGGTCAGCAAGAGGAGGTGCTCTAAAGTTGAAAAATATTGGAGAGTATTTGCCCAAAAACGACCAGGAATTGGGATAAACAAGAAGTGACACACAAGGTCAATGCTGGGGAAAATCTGCCAATCCAGATGAAATGAGATTGCTGGCATGAGTGCTGAAATCATCAACCTATTGGTTGATTGGGAGCAGCTCAATGATCTGCTGGAAGGCCAGCAGGAGGGGTTGCTCAGACTATTTGAGAATATTGGGAAGTGTTCACTCAGGATGACCACAATTTGGGATGCGCATGAGATGTATTTCACAAGGTTGATACTGAGAAATTATACTGATAAGGATAAGACTGATCTGATGATTGAAAGCCACTGAAACGGTAGTGGAGGATGAGATCAGCAAACTAGTGAAGAATGGGCTTCTAGTTCTGTCATCAAGTCCCTGGGAAAGTCTGATTCTGATTGTGAAGAAGAATGATGGATCAAACCAAGTGGTGATTGACTACCAGAGGCTGAACAAAATTATGAAAAAGGATTTGTATCCCCTACTGAGGATCAATGATGTGCTGGATTGTTTAGAAGAAAAGAAGTATTTCTCTACGATGGATCTAATCTCAGGATACTGGCAGATCGACTTTCCAGAAGAAGACCAAGAAAAATGCATGATTATTACCGCACAGGGGTTATACCAGCTGACGAGGATGCCCCAGGGTCTTTGCAATGCGCTTGCGACGTTCCAGAGGGCCATGGACACGATACTAAGTGACTTGAAGTTGACATGCATCCTGGTATATCTGGACAATATCAGAGTGTTCAGTAGAACGTTTACTGATCACTTGCACCACTTGGAAAAAGTTTTTAAGTGACTGTCCATGGCTAACCTAAAGATCAAGCCAAGGAAGTGCCGCTTCTTCAAGAAAGAGTTGGAATACCTGGAATTTGTGATCAACTCAAGTGGATTGCAGCTGCAAACCCAGAATATAGCAGCTATAGAGCGTATGGCTGTACCAAAGTGTCTGAGACATCCAAATATTCCTTAGGGATGGTCGGATACTATAGAAGATTTATTCAGGACTTCACCCAAATAGCTGAGCCTTTATTTCATTTATTAAAGGATCCAAAAAAAAGATTCATATGGAATGAAGAGGCCAGGTATCCTTTGATGAGTTACGCCGGTATTTGATAGATTCGCCAATTCTGAAATATCCAAATTTCAATTGGGAGTTTATCATTCAAACTGATGTTTGTTGATGGCGATTGGCGCCATACTGAGCCAGGTAGATGAACTTGAGGACGAGCATCCGGTAGCATATGTGAGCTGGACACTATCAGCCATGGAGAGAAACTACACTGTGACTTATTGTGAATGCCTTCGGTCATTCACGCATGTAAGCAGTTTCAGGTGTATGTCCAAGGAATGCACTTTAAGGTGGTGATGGACCCCTCTTCATTGCGTTGGCTGCACAATCTGTGGGAACCTGAAGGATGACTGGCCCAATGGGCACTTAAGCTTCAGGCTTATGATTATGAGATAGTCCACTGAGCGGGGGCTTCTCACCAGAATGCGGATGGCTTATTATGGTTGCCAATGGTCCAGTTGGTATACCCACAGGCGGATGAGCTATTCCAGAGATTTGTCAAAGAAAGAAGTGGGGACGAGCTCAAGAAGTCCAAGGTGCGCTTTGAAAAGTGATGGAAAACACTGAGACTATGGATGGGCAAGTATTCAAGACAATTAATGGGAAGCAGCTATTATTCCTGAAACTGTCAGAAAGAGCAGCGATAGTACAAGCAGCTCACAAGGTTATCAGGCATGGAGGCATGAGGAAAACAACTGACCATATTTGCCAGTATTATTACTGGGAATCAATCAACTATGATATCACGAATCGTCTGGCTTGTTGCGTGGAGTGCCAGATGCACAAACCACACAAGAATACAACTTGATACCAACTGTCCGCTTGGGATTTGCCTGGCACATGGTGTCCATCGACGTGATAGACTGCTGACAATGAGCACAGGGGGAGTCAAGTACATCATAGTTGCCATTGACCATCTGATGAGATGGGTTGAAATGAAGGCCCTAACCAGAGTAGATGCTACCAGTACTGCAAGATTCATCCTGGATCAAGTAGTATACTGGAATGGATGTCTGCAATTTCTGTTGAGTGACAATGGGACCAACTTCACATCTCATGTGATTCTGAGGTTAAACGAAATAATAGGGATCCAAGGAGTCATGTCAGTACCATACCAGCTGGAGATGAACGGACTGGTAAAACGGGTCAATGGGACGCTGGCTGCGACGCTGAGGAAGCTAGTCGCAGGGAGAAATTCCACATGAGGAATTTACTTGAGTTTAGTGACGTTTGTCCACAACATTAGTCATCATATGGCGACAGGAAAGACGCCGTTTGAAATATTATATGGAAGAAAGGCCGCGTTGCCACTGATTTTATATTTGGTAGTGGAACCTACGTTGGGGATGAGTACTGGACACAATACTTGAACTGACTGACAAGTATCCTAAATGATATGCAATTGCAAGCATTAGATACAACCTTGAAGAAAAAATACAAGTGAAATTGACAAATGACAAAAACTGATCAGCCTTAGAAGGATATTGAATAGGAGAAAGAGTCGCCTATTGCAATATGTATGGCTTTAGATAAAGAAAAAAATTAGATGTGTTGTGGTTAGGTCCATTCGAAGTAATTACCAAGATGGCAACCAATGCTTACTCCATCAAGAATCTCTTGGATAAAAGAGTTTTAAATCGAGTCCACACTAAGTATCTAAAGCGTTGGATTGAGAGAAAAAAAAAAGAGTTCCCAAAGGACTGATAAACCATTAAGTTGGTCATGTCCTGATGATTAGTTCAAGTCCAAAAAAAGGGCCTCTGAACTAATCTAGATGGTTAAGTCCGAAAAAGGACCTCTGAACCATGGAAAACTTGTAGGTTTAAGTACCCAGGACCCAGTTTGGGGGAAAAGATGGACCTCTGAACTGAAACAAGGTCAAGTCCCATAGTAAAAAAGAAGAATAAAGATAAAAAAATCGATAAAAGATATTGGGAAAAAAATATAAACTGTATAAGATGTAAAAGCTGATATATTTTTATAATTTTTATTTTTTATTAATTGTCCTCAGTGCAGGGATGATTCCGCCTATGTCGCCTCTTGGGGGAGGGAGGATGGATTGCTGTAAGAATGAACAGCCCGTCAAAATTAATATGCAATCAGATGCTTGCGAGGGTGAGACCTACATGAAACCACATTTGTTGAGTGGATGCTGAGCCCTGAGAAAAAGTGACTAGGGGAAGGGAAATTGGGATGTCAGAAGATGCCTATCGTGAAGCCCCAGAGCGGGGAGGAAAGCAACAATAAAGAAAGAGGCAATAGGTGAATAACCCCAAGTAATTCTGATATGGCACCAGAGCCAGCAGATTTGTCCTGAGCGCCTGCCTATGGGCTTCATCAAGGACACCGGACATGTGGGCCAGCAACAAAGAAGGAATACTCAACGGGGATTGACAAATCATGCCCCTATTAATTCCATTAGTGGAAGATAACGAATGGGAAGCTCCAGAGAAGAGATAGTTGTGCAAAGAGCAGATTGTATCCTGCAAGCAGCGACTACAGGCTTCCTGGAAGCTAAAGCTGAATGATCGGTGGAAACCAGGTGAGGCTGGAAGCTTCATAGACCAATTTCAAAGAACTTGGCCAGCAAAGCAAAGAGCATAAGCGGCAGTATCCCAATCCAGAAGGTTATCTAGATCAGAGGGATTCAGTGCTAATGTCAAAGCCTCAGTGACTTGGGCCCAGAGTTCAGCGTAAGGGAGCTCAAAGTGTATGCTGTTACTGATTGAGAACTCAGAAACCAGAACAGCGGGCTATTAAAATTGACCAAGTCAGAAGAGGAACTCAGGGAGCAGGTATGACCCAGCCAGAAACAAACGATCCAGAGCAACTGGCAAGATCTCTGGAGCATCTATGATGATGTTTGGAGCATCAGTGAAAGAAGCTGAATCCAGGAGGGTCTTGAAGTCCAACTCTGGAATTGACTGCAGAGGAAGGTTCTGCCGAGAGTTGTTTGAAACAATGGCCATCCTGATTTTGGAGGGATTAATTACTATTTCCAGTAATTTGATGGACTGACTAGCCGCTTGCTCCAGACTAGGCGTATGAGTCCTGGAAGGACATAAAAGAGGTTCCGTCGAGCATCCCAACTCATCTGCTGGAAGAGATGGAGGTCTGGATCAGACAGACTATTGAGGAGCTGCTGGTAGCGAGATTCTGAATTTGACATATGATCTGGATGAGAGGGGGATATTGGACTTATAAAGAAGTTGACATTATGCACTCTAATAATCCATTAAGCTCCAATTATGGAGAAATTAATCTCAAAATTAATGAGATAAGCTCTCCAAGGGAAGAATTAAGAATGACTATGACAAGAGGTTATGAGCGAAACAACAAGGGTGAATAAGAAATAAGTATTATTAAATAATCCACAAAACAAACATCAACGGCAAGAGTCTCCTGTCTAGGATGAGGAGAAAACCAGGAATTCAAGGACGCCAGACCAAGAATCCTGAATATGACAGCAGGTCATATACCCTGATGGGGGAAAACTGGATCCCAGGACTAATATTGTCACAAGTATATATCAGCCCAGCATGACAGAAGGTTGTGGGGACCGCGCTCTGAGAGGGTGGTAGCAAGGAGGAAGAGGAAGGACGCCATATGCTGAAGGTCATCCTGAGCAGCATTGAGTATTGATAAGTGTAATCCACTTGAACCAATGAAGTATTTGACCAGGTGTCTGAAGCATAGTTCAAATGCCTCAGTCCCTTTCATGCTGGAAATCTAGGCAAGAGAGGGGGATGTTTTGGGATTTTTGTCCATATTCCCAGCCTGCTAGATTACCTGTTATTGCTAGGTAAATTTCCTAAGGTGAAGTGAATCAGAAATTGGTTGGCCCAAGTTTTGGAGGAACTACATTCAGGGGATTTTGGGATATTCACCTGGTTATATCCATAGGGGATTGATCTGGATGAATACCTAAGATCTCATCAGGCGGAGGGTTGACAAAATAGGGGCATCTGATAGTGATTAACTATCAGGTGTACTGATTGGGATCGGTTGGGTTTTATCACTGACTGATTGGGAATGAATAGCGAGTTGCGAGGCGAGTGATGCCACCTGCAACTAGAAAATTGATCAGTTGGTGAAGTGACCTGCCATAATGGGTAATAGTCCCATTACCTAAGCAAGTCACTAGCCAATTATGGCTGCTTTGCTTGGATCAAGAGGAAAACGTTAGGGACACGTTTTCTGACTCTTTCCATTTGAGGTTTTGAGGATGTCCAATGACAGAATCCTAGCCAGGATGGGGAAGACCATCGCTGCTGAGACAAGGAAGGGTGATTCAATGGCAACGGCTGCCATTTCATCGAAGAGGTGTCAACTGAGGGTTAGACAGGTGAATCCCTTACTATATAATTCCCTAGGATTTACTATAATAAAAAACTTAGGAAACGCTAGTTTGAAGATAACAAGTACTTTTACAGTAATATTATCAATTTGGTGTATAGTTAGTCTATCAGCTTCTATTGTGTCATTCTATCTCAAGAATATTATTTCAGAAGGCAATAATTGGAAGACTCTCAGAGAGATGAGTAAAGATCTGAGTGGGGATATAGAGAAGAAGGAACCGCAATCAGGGATAGCTGCTGACTGTGTGTTGGGCTGAGAGAGACTGTCACCGGGGTATATTAACAAAGATTGGGTGGACAAGAGTATAGGGAATGAATCCCTTCAAGTACGACTTCAAGAGCATTTAATTGGAAATACTGGCTGAGTGTTGGGCTGAATAATAGTTCAATCTCAACTATGGATAATACTCTCCATACTATAATTGATTAATACATTCTATACAATGCGACAAAGTGCACAAGGAAATCAAACCTGTGTAGTAAAAAGGTTACTGGGTTGACGGCCAATAATTAATCCTATGTAAATTTTTACATGTGGCCTCAGTAGTAAGAGTGGCCCAATATCCTTCTCCATTCTTTGATGCAAATACATACCTTGGGGGAGTGATAGACCCTGAAGAAGTGTTTGGTGGTGAAGTTTTGGCGTTTTCTGCTATATATAAAGACCAATCGGGATATTTTCTATTGACTGCTAACCTTTCATCCCCCTTAGGTAAAATCAGCACTACTATATTGGTAGATATTGGAGCCCATGAGAATTTTATGGACCAAAACCAGGCCGACTACCTTAAGCTGAGTTACTTTCCAGGTGGTATGGTTAGAGGAGGGGCTTCTCAGGGTATTCTCACGTTGAAAATCATGGGGTAAGTGGACTATCAAGTTGACACATATAATTTGTCTAACCACTTTCAAGCTATCAAAAACCTCTTGTACCTCATCATTTTGGGTGTAGAGTGGTGGCGAAAGTTTGACTTTAGGACTAACTTGAAAGAAAATACCCTATCCCTTACTTTGAAGAATGGTCACAAGTTGGTTTTTCCTTTTGTTGAACCCAACTTTTAGGACGATTTTTCCACTGCCCAATATTACACTCTCAGTCTTTCCCCATTGGTGAAGCCCACTTTAAAGGTTCGCTTACCTTCCTGTTTTGAGGGGTTGGAACCTTCATTTGACGCCGCTTCATACAATGCACTGCTGGATCATTCAGAGTTTGATTGCGAGTTCAAGCTCACCAGTAAATTTGGTGCATATATCTTCCCTAATTTATCCATTGACAGTACTGAAGGAAGAGGTCTTATATGTGTGGGTTAAGGAGCAGTTATCCAAAAGTGCTATTTTTCAGCAAACCTCCCCCTGTATGTTCCCCACTTCTCTTTGTTGAGAAGGCTGATGGTACCTTACGCCCCTACATAGATTATGGGAATCTCAACAATGTAAGCGTACCAGACTTACATCCCATCCCCCTAAGATCACAGATTGCACGCTATGTGGAGAAGGTGCGAGTCTTCTCCAAGCTGGATTTTTTAAACGCGTTCAATCAGATCTGTATCAAGAAGGGCCAGGAGTGTTTGACCGCATTCTGTACCAAAAAAGGAATCTTCCAATTTCAGGTTATGCCCTTTGGGCTTAAAAATGCCCATGCTATCCTCCAACGTTTTATTGATGCGGCTTTGGGGGACCTGTTGGGGTATGCGCAGTAGCTTATATGGATGACATTTTGGTATTTTTCCCTGACAATGAGCCCCAAGAAGTACACCTTTGGAAGGTGGTAAAGCATTTGAGGGCTGCCAAACTTACGATGAAGATTAGTGAGTGTGAGTTTTTTGAGTCCCAGGTCACCTTTCTGGGCAACATCATGTTTGACCAAGGGCAATTGATAACTTCAAACAAGGAGAAGGCGATTCATGAGTGGCCCACTCCAACATCAGTCAAGGAATTAAAAAGCTTTTTGGGACGTGTATGTTCTTTAAGAAATTCACACCAAACTCTCTGAAGTTGCCGCGCCTTTGTATAAGGCGAGTGGGGCAAAAGTACTATTTTGGCCCAGTTTTGAAGGATGCCTTCCAAGCAGTAAAGTGTATGTTAATTTCCACTTCCATTCTTTGCCATGTCGACCACAATAAAGAATTTAAGTTGCTTTAGCTGCCTCCAACTTCACCAATGTGGCGGCCCTATTACAAGTAGGTAAAGATGGAATAAAGCATCCGGTGGGATATTTTTTTAGGAAGATTTCTTTACCAGAGTTAAACTATGCCGTATATAATAAAGAGTTATTAGCAGTGGTTGAGGCGCTGTCTTATTGGCGTCAACATTGCATGGCTTATACCAACCCTTCTGTGTACGTACAGATCACCGTGCCTTAATATACTACTTCTCACCTCATGTCTTAAACCACGGAAGACTGCTGGCATGAAACCCATGCCCAATTTGCGTTTTTTTATGAGTTTACCATGGGCAAGGAGAATGGTTTGGCAGATTCTTTGAGCCGTAACCCTGCTCTGGTTTCTGATCCTTGTAAGGTGGAGGTGCATAATACCCATTTTTAATGATTCCACCGGGTAAGATTGTGTCTAACTTTCTCTCCCTTGGCCAATGGGCCAGCGCTCGCTCCTCTAGAAATGTGGAGTAATATAGTATGTTCAAAAAGGTTTTCTTTTCCCAGCCTTCGTCAGCAGAATATATAATGGTCATTGAAAAGAGTGCATTGAATCAGGAATATATTACCAGAGGTTATCACGTAAAGGATGAGTTGGTGTGGTTTCAGGGGCGCCTATGGGTTCCTGCTGGACCACTTATCCTGGAAATCATCCAGGACCATGATGACGGAATCACCGTTGGTCATCCTGAAAAGGCGAAGACCCTGGACCTTATTTGCTGCACTTATAATTGGAAGGTATTAGCCACTCAGGTAGGCAGATAGTGTAAAGAGTTCCTAGTCTGCAACCAAATGAAACCAAATCGCCAGCCTTTAGCAGGGTTGTTGGTACAAGTTCAAAAGGCTGAGGGGCCTTGGACTTCCATATCAGTTGATTTTATTGTTGAATTGCCTTTATCTGATGGCTATGATGCTACCATGGTGGTGATGAACCGTTTTACAAAGTTTGCCCACTTTATTCCTTGCAGAACCACAGTCACCGCGGTGGAGATGGCTAAGCTGTTTGTTACTAATGTGTTCGCTCTTCATGGGGTCCCTCAAATAAATTAATAATGATTGGGGGCCCCATTTCACCTCTGTCTTTTGGGAAGAGTTGTGTAAGACTCTGCAGTCCGTCCTTGCCATTCAACTGCCTATCATCCCCAATCTGATGGGCAGACTGAACGAGTGAACCAGTGCATTGAACAGTTCTTACGGTGTTGCACTGCCGCAGATCACTCAAATTAGGTATCCCATTTTCCCATCGCCCAATTCAGTTACAACTACATACAACATGCATCAATTGGTTGAACACCCTTCTTCGCCAACTATGGCTTCAATACCGCCTTTAACATGGAGCCCAGTTGTGGATCCAAGGTGGAAGCGGTGGTGAACTTTGCAAAAATGATCAATAAAGTACACCAAGGGGTGAGCATGAATTTAGATGCTGCCATGCAGGCTTACAAGGAGCATGCTGATGGTAGGAGATGGGTTGGACTGGCGTACAAGGAAGGAAATCTCGTGATTCTGGATGCTAAAAACATTTTTATCAAGCAACCATGTAAAGAAATGGTACCAAGGAGGATTGGGCCATACTGCATGTCAGACAATTACCTTTGCAGACTAGAAATCAGAATGCTATAGGTAGAGTTCTGCTGAGAAAGGGAAATGTCAGCCATTTGCAATATTCTGATGCTGTTAAGAGTTTATTTAATTATAGAAAAAATGTAGAAATCGATGAAATCAGCCAAAAGTCCCTAGCCAATTCTTGGTGGAACCCTATTAATTGGGGAATCACCAGTTTGAAATCCATATGGGCATTAGTAAAATCTGAAAGTCAAATTTCTCTGACTGCACCACAGACCTCATTGAAGATCATTGGAAGGCACTCCTCCGACCCCATTGAAGTCCTTCAAAGCAACTGCGCAGGGACCCCCTTTATAGGCTTGGAAGGGGTCCCCCAAGGTGCAAGAAATTTTTCAGGTGGTGATTGGCTCAAGTTTATAAAAATGTTACCTCACAGGTACATTTGGGCCATTCAAAATTCCTCTTCCTTCACTCCGCTGCCCTGATGTGAGTTCCTGGGTCATGATACACTATTCCTGCATATTTTCTAATTTGGACTCATGCAGGCTATTCCAAACATATTCCCAAATTCCCCCTCAACCTTTAAAATTACTTTAAATACTAGATAATCGGAGGTTGAGGGATATATTTTTTTCCTTTTTGCATGCTTAATAAAAACCATAAAATCCATTTTTATTAGCACTTTATTTATTTATTCTAATTTTTATATAAAATTTTTGTGAAATCCAGCCGACGTCTAGCACCAAGCAAGCACAAATCAGCTGAATTCCCAAACCGCATTGTCAAAAAGTTGGGCCACACCTCATACCAGTTGAATCTTCCTCCCTCATTTTGAATCTTTTCAGTATTCCATGAAAGCAATCTCACGTTGTTTTAGGGCCCCCCTCCAGAAACTCCCAAAGCATATCTTGTGGACGGGGCGCCAGAATGGGAAGTGGAGGATATTGTAGCCTCTCATCAAGTAAGAAGAAGACTTAAGTATCTTGTATCCTGGAAGGGATTTGATGAAGAGGAGAACAGTTGGGTCCCAGCACATGATTGTGCCCATGCCCAAGATCTAATTGTAGCATTTTATGAGCGTTTCCCTAAGACTGCAGGATCAAAGTGTAACCAAGCCATTGCTGCTATGAAGTTGGCCCCTGCCCACAAAAAATTCCTTGGTGAATGCCCCTGAAGGGGGTGAAGCCCAAAAAATAAGATAGGGTAATGTCATGTTTACCTGAATTTATTGAGGGGACCAACAGCAGGGACAAGGCTGGGCGGCAGGAGGTCCAGAAGGTCCAGAAAGTGAAACTTCAGGCCCTTCCTGACCTTAAGAACACCTTGGATCAACGCTGGATACAGGAGAGGTACGCCCAGATTGATAAAAGTGATGTGCCTAAAGCTCAGCCCCCTGTTTTGGCTCTAGGGTTAAAAATGAACGAGTTTCAAGTCAAACAAAAATGGGACAATTCAGTTTATTGGAGAACGGGGCTTAAAACCCATATCTTTTACAAAAATTGTAATCTTGGGTTAGATTCAACTTCAGTCAACTACAAGAGTAAAATCAATTTTGAGATATGTGACCTTCTCAGATTGAAGCGTGTGCCTATTGGTGCACCAAGGCATGGAACCACTCTCACCAATTCAAGGTTTTCCCAAGCTTATTTAAGTATCTTTGCTAAAGACCAACGTTTCTCGTTGATCATCTTCCCCAATAAACCCCACCATAATTTTACGCTTTCACATATGTTGACTTGGGCGCACCTGTGAGCGGATCTCTTTAAGAAAGTTTTTGTGGCATGTGAGCTGATCTCTTTTATTTAAAATTGTCAAAGCTTCAGGTACGCCGCTAATCCTACTTGGTTCCCTCCAAACCTGATCACCAGTGCACCCTACCACTGTACCAAACTTGGTTAGTTACAGCCCTCAGGTACATGGCTTAGTTTTGCAGATGATCCGGCTCATTATTAATCTTACCCTGTTCAACACCCTCGTCCTAAGTTTCTTTAGCTCCAGCATTCTATGATGGACTATTTCCATTACATCGTTGATTACTAGTTTCTCACGTTGTCCCTGTGCACTAAGCACCACCACGCTGGGTTTTGGAAAGTTATAGACACTCTCTTGACACAACTTAGGTAGGATTTGAAAAAGTGTGGCATTCCGTTGGTGGTCATCATGGGATGAAACTAGAGATGGTTGATTATGACAAAGTTAGTTTTGATGCAGTACATGAGTATACCAATCTACTGTTTTTCTGTTGCCATTATGTTGTGGCTGTTTTATTATATATTATTATTGTTATTATCACTCTTATTATTATTCTTTTTTTCTTTTTTTCTGTTAATCCTAGTTTCTTGTTTTTTGTTTTCTTTTTATCTTTTTTTTACTGTACAATTGAATAAACTTGCCACGCATGCAGTCAACAACCTTCCTACCTGTCTTCTCCTTTATTGTTTAGGTGTCAGCAGACGACATTTCTATATCTCTTAGACCTTTTCCATATGCTTGACAGTATCCCTTTCAACCAAACACATGGTTTTTTTGGTATAGCATGTATGCCTATCTTGAACTGTAACAGTTCATCACATTATAATTTATTTATGTTATGCTCCTTCACCTATTTTTTAACTTTTCAAGTAGGCTTTAGTCTAAAGCTCAATAAGTTTGGACGTTAGATTAGACAGATAGCACTATTGTATATTTTGTTAGTTTCCTCTACAAAGGAGTAGAGTAGCAGTGGCAGGGTCGATTGTCTCCCATATAATAGCCATTAGTGGAACTTTCCTATCAAGAAATGATAACTGATGTTGTCCACGAGCACAGTGGTAACGAGGAGGGAGCTCCATTCTGATGGTCAATCTATCATGATCTTCCATAGTAAGCTAACTAACATTCAGTTGATTCAATCAATGGTGACATTGTACTTGTATTGATATGGGTTGTCAGTACTACATGGATCAACATTAATTCATTTAGCTTGGGTGGTATGTGCAAAGTAAAATTGGTCCCATTGTCCATGAGAATAGATTGAAGGAATCCAAGGCATTGGATTAAACACTCCATGATAAACTTGGCAGAGTACATGACGCCTGGGTCCCAAATTGCCCATGATTCTACCCAACTCATAAAGTGGTTTATCACCACTATGCTGTATTTGGCGCAACTCACTACTGTAGGCAAGGGGCTCACAATAAAAATAGACATGGTGTGACATGCAAACTGGGGTTTCACTAAATTAGTATGAGGTCCTTTTCCATAAAGGCTATTCCACTTAGCATTAGTGGCATCAAGGGATCATTTTTGAAAATGTCAAAGTTCATATTTTGCCAGTAGTTTCTTAATTTTAAAAACTCTAATACTTTCAAAGCCCTTTGTGCTCTACCGTTTTGTTCTCCTTGATGATGATGTTCAGTTGGTCCACCATCATGCAAATTTAGCTTAACTCTATAAAATTTTTTATATAGTTTGTTATTCTTCCAAAAGGTGTTTGCCCTCATATCAACCAGTGCTTGTATTACTTATGGCATCTCATCGGGATAATTGTATCTGATAATCTTCTCCTACATTAGATTTGCCAAGTCCACCATTATGGCAACAGTCCAGCCATGACAGAGAGTCTGTGTTCTGGTATTTAGCTCTAAAGGATGGGCAATATTGAAGTTGTAGGCTTGAAGTTCCTGGGGCTCATCACGCTAGTCACTCTTCTTTTTTTCAGAGATTCTGCAACCAGTATAGTGATGTGTGATCATCCATAATTTTGAATTTCAATCCATGGAAATAAACCATGAACTACTTATATTCATATCTCACAACTAAATACTCCTATTCACTGATGGTATAGTTTTACCCATGATAGTTTAGGCTTTATCTTTAGTAAGCAACTGAGTGCTCTATGCCGTGTTGTCTCATTTTGACAGTACTGCTTCTACAATGGACAGAGAGGCACTGGTTTCTACAATAAGATCTTTTTAAAGTTTGGATACTATAACACAGGGGCGTTGATCAACGCCATCCTGAAGGTTTAAAGGGCATTCTGTCACAGTAGCGTTCATGTGATTGCTGAGTCCTTCTTTAGATGTCAAAAAAGAAGTTTTTAATACAACTAAGTTATGAATAAAGCGTCAGTAGTACCTGATATACTAAAAGATTTTGTACGTCAATTTTTTTACCTTGTTTATTCATCTACTAAAGGCTTCTATTTTTACCAGTTGTGGTCTTAACACTTGACATATATTATAAATCCCAGGTACTCCAGCTGTTCCTTAGATTAAAGTTGCATTTCTGGGAGCTTATTTTTACATTGGCAGCGGTGAGCAGAAAGAACACCTCCCCTAGGTGCTCTGATTGTTTAAAAAACGTCCAAAAGAAAACATTGATGTTGCCCAAATAAATGAGGATGCACAACGACTTGAGGCTTCATAGGATGTTGCTCATTGCTCATTGGAATGTCACTGGGGTATTGCAGAGCCCTTGAAACATTTGGGTGAGCTGAAAAAATTCCTGAGATAAATTATATACTTTTCTTGTTTGCCTTCTGTAATTTTGATTTTCCTTTATCCCAAGATCAGTTGCATGGCAGAAAAGTATCAGAAGCCTCCTAGACGTCCAATTCATCGTTGATTCTTGGCAGTGGGTATATTATTCTTCATAATATTATTTAACTTGTGGTAATTTATAACCGCCTGGTTTTTTCCATCCTTCTTCTTAATGATCAAAGCCAGTGAAGCCCAGAGGCTTTTTGACAGTAAGCATCCCTTACTTCAGCAACTTCCTCATATAATCAGAACTATTTCCTCCTTGGCGCACAAATGGCATGTCAGATGAGAATGAATGGGGCATGGTCCCCTTATCCTGCCGGTGGACAAACCATGAGTTTAAACTAAGTTGTGATTTTCAGTTGCAATAATCTTGCAATATTTTTATCAGGCCATTAAGTGGTCTTTCTGATCTTTGGTTAAGCTTATCATATTTTCCCTGGGCATCATGGCCAATATGCTGGTTTGAGTTCTGCTGTTGAGGCCAATTTTTAATGAGCCAAATTTATGAAGGGTATGGACTTTGTCAATGAGGATCATGTTGAACTAAGCTATCACCTGGTGTCTCTGTACTGATAAAGGCTCATTCTGAAGGTCCGCCAATAGTACCTTTATCTCTCCATGCCCCAGCTGCATTATATGGGGCCACATGGGCCTATTATCATGATTGTTGGTAGGGCGTGAATAATTTTCTATATAGTCCTTTAGGTATATCCACTTCTAGTTCAGTTCCCACAGTGACTTGGTGACTGGAGGGTATTGTTACGTTGCAGGCAGAGTGCAATGGTAATCAAAATGCATATGTATTTAATTTTGGGTTTATTCTAGCCCTTTTATTAATTATCAGTGATGGATGGGTACTAATCCATCTTTAAGCAAGGTTTACATGTGAAATGTGGGTGAGATTCTTGAGCACACCATTTGAGGTTAAGTACACTGGTATTTGATACCCCTAAGGAATCGAACATCTTTTTTACCACTTCAATGATAGCGCCAAAGTAACGCATGAATGCTGCCACAATCACCATATCATAGTTCTAGTTGGAGAGTACAATTGCAGGCGTAGCTATAGCAATTGATCTAAATTGGAGGAGCGACATTTAGTGTGCTCTTTTGGAAATGGTGCATTTCAGCCAGCTGCCCCATAGACTATTCGCTGCTTGACGTCCAGTTTCAGCGGTAACTTGGCCGCCAGTTTTGTTAACAATATGTTTACTGGTGCACTGACGTCAATAATTGTACAATTCTTTGTTTTTGCTACAAAAATATCACAATAAGTGCACTAAGATAACAAAATCTTGACTATTAAATATATGTATGTCTAAAGATTCTTTCTTAACCAGGAATTATTTAATGCTGTTACCTATCTGAAGATATTCTTTACCAATTATATCAATGGATATGATGATTTCAACTCCCTTTATAAGTACATCAGAAGAAGGTTGGAGATCATCCATTAAATTATATCAGAGTATTTTATATGAAAGGGGGCTTTCAGTTTTTATAATTTTCCTGTTGCTACTTCCTTTTCTTTTTTTGAGAAGGTCATCTTGTGTTCATTGTTGATGGTCTATTGGTATAGTAGTTTGTTAGAGGGACACTGGGCTCGTCTTGGAAGAGTTTGCTGTGTTAAGGTGGATAAGTGAAGATCATTCTGGCAGTTATAGAGTGTCCCTTCTATAATCCACCTTATCTTTTCCCTGATTTTGTGGATTCACTTGTATCATGTTCACACGTCATTTAGAGGGCAGTGTAAGGCAAAGTGGCCCCATTGTCCACAGTGGTGGCAGGTCAAAAAGGAGGCATTTGTCTCCACGTGTCATTCATGGCTCCTCCCTTAGTATTAGGAGTATTAGAATGTGTATAATAATCTGCTTGGTTGGAAGGGCTTAAGGTTGGTGGCCTGACATTGGCGGCAGGTGGGTTTCATTCCAAATTTGGGGGTCTGAACATAGCAGTTAGTTGTTGTAGATAGTTGACAAATTTTTGAGCAGGTGTACATCTCTTTACAGAACTAATGCCGTGTCATCAAAGAGCTCATGTTGTGGTTTATCGCTGAGGTCATCACAATTCTGACGTTGTCCTCATATAGTGCGCCTGCTTCTATTAATATGTGAGCTTCTGATGTTAACCAACAAGTGAATTCAATTAGTGTCTCATTCCATTGTAGCTGATTATAAAAAGTTTTCATTGTGTTGGGCCAATTTTTACACTCCTCCAAATAGCCTCAAGATGGTGCTTTTGACCTCTTGGTAGGACATGGAGTTGTCTTCCAGGTAGAAAGTGACTTGATCAGCGCTTTTACCATCTAGGGTAGAGATTAGTAGCTTCAATATAGGGATGTCTGATACTCCTTCCACAGCTAATTTGAAGCGTTTGAATTACATGCATATTCTTATCCTGATTAAAAAAGGGAAGCTTGTATACACAGAAACTGTCATCCCATTTGGGGCTACAAGGTCTCAGAGTAAACTGGGGTACCTCTCATATGTCAGAGCTTGAGCCAAGATGAAAAGAGTTCAAAAGTAAAGGGACAGAGCTTAGTTTTCTTTAGTTCTTGAGTGCTGTAGCTGTTTCCTCAGCCAGATTTATAGTGATCATGTGGAAATTCTCATATTGAGGTATAATCTTTGTCCCTAAAGCCCTTGCTGTATGCAATTTGGCTTTCATTTAATTCTTGGTATGAGAATACTCTTTGGTAATCCCCTTGGTTTTACTCTTGTTGAAGTAGAACAGTCATTCTTTATGACTCTCTTTGGTTTTTCAATTTCAAACTAATGGTTGTGGCAATATTTCTTTTCAGAGTTTAATTATCACTTGGCGCTGTGTAAAAACTTGATTGCATCATCAAGGAAGCTCTACAATTAAAAGTTCTGTAGCCCTAGGTTACAAAGTTGGTTAGTTTTTTCTTTGAGTTGATCTAATAGGGATTTGTGATCATGGATAACTCATTGTTGACTTGGCGTAATGCATCTAGGCCATTTTTAATTTAAGTATATTCTACAGACTTAGTAAATTGGGGTGGCATAGGATAAACTGACTTGCATTTCTGAGGCTTCTAGTTGTTCCTGGTGGTTGAAAAGTTGTCAGTATAATGATGTTCCATGAAGGAGAGGTTCACATTTCTAATAATTGGTAGATATTTCACTCCTTGTGGAGCTGACTGATGTCAACTGTCACAGAGTCTGCTTGCTTAGTGACATAGCGGTCTTGAATCATAACATGATTTCTAAGGCGCGCCACCACATTGTCAATTCCTATGACCCAGTCAGTCACTTCTTTCGTAAAGCACTCCATGTTGACCCCAGCATGTTAATGTCCTGAATCCATTTTGCGGTTAAACTCTTATGGGTCATGAGCTCCCATAAACCGCAGGAGCTCTTTGTTTAGTTGAGGAATGATCTGATCCATGCAGACATTGGTTTCTGATCAGCGCCCTTGTACCTAAACAACGCCCCTCTGACCTCTGTAAAGGAGTTATCGAGGCGTTTTAGTAGGAGGTATTTATTTTTCTGTTGAGCCTTCACAAATCTGATCATGTCACTGTTTTGATATTGTTCCAAGGCAGTACTCACAGAAGCTGGTAAATGGATGGCTGTATGTATGCAACGAGGTAGTCAAGCATGTTCTGCTGGGAGCTGAGACATCTGGTGAGGCCATTCATGTTGGCGTCTAGGTAGGACATGTATATCACATAACGTTAAGCTTGGTACCACTTGCTGAAGAACAAGATTATGTATTTTTAACTGGTCACTGTCATAAAACTGGTACCCTCTGAGAAGCCACACCATAATTTAGCGACGTTGCTCAGACTGACATTGTTGATCTCCCTTGTTGTACATATTCCAGCTATGAGCAGGCTGTGAGTAATATTCCATTGACTTATCTCATTGCTTGGGAGGTGTTTCTATGTTGAAGAGGGCCTCTCATTTTAGGCTCCATGGGCTCTCTAGTAAACTTCATTAGAAGCACACAAGGTCTTTATAAAATGTAATGTGGATTTTTGTTAGAGCGGGATAGGTCTGAAATGGCTCTGCTATACAAAGTTTCTTGTTGGGTATATCAGGGCCTCTATATTGAGCATCGCCATCGTGTTTCCAGCAGATAGTGTTTATAAATTTATGTGGCTTGGCGGAAGTTTACACAGGATCTAGGTGCCACAGATGCAATGGGAAACAATATGATGGTTGCCATCCATTGATATAAGTTTATACAAATAAGAATGACAAATTTTTTATATAAATCTCTCGCTCTATTATTGGTAGAGGCACACTACTACCCAGTATCTGGGAAATCTTTCAATTTTCTTCTATACCAGAAGAATCACATTACCAGTCAATCCTTTTGAGTTTACTCTCTTCCTTCCTTTTCTTGGCCTCATTGTCGCAGTTCTTATACTGCTGCTATGGGCACTTGTCTGTCTCCACCTGGGTTCTTAAGGAGGGTAATTACGATTTCAGCCAGGCAACAGAGTCTGTAATTCTTTACGTGGCTAAAATTTCTTTATATCTTATTTGATAGTGGTTTTCTTATTGTAATTACAAATATTTGTTCATATTATTGATTGGCTTTGGCAACAGTGGCAATCAAACTCTCTGTCTCAAAAATAAAAAAATAAATTTTTACCTGAAAATTTGGCAACTTATCAATATGGCAATAGCCCCATCTAATTCTCAGACATGACAATTTTCTGACATTCTATATATAAAAAAGGGAGTAAGAGGTACTTTATGTAAAAGTTTTATACTATTTAAAATACTAGGGGAAAATTAAGGTTAAAATGAGTAATTGGTGCATACCACACTTAATTAAGGAATTAGATTTTGGAATGTAGGAGCTGATGGCATAGTCCAGGTCAGAGTTGGAGTAGATCAGGATTTATCATCCAAGGCTTGAGTGAGATTATTAATGGAATCATAGTTAAGTTGTATCCATTATATTCTTATAGTATATAACAGTTAGTAAGGCAAAATAGGTGGTATAAGGTTGTTATTGGGTGAACAGGTTAATAAAATATCAACTAAAACTCATTCTTTTGTACTAAGATAATAATAAAGTTTTTAGGGCAGTCTTCCCTATCTCATTGGTCAATGGAGTACTAATGGGTATCTTATATACATTTGTTTGATTGTGAATTTGGCACTATCAAAAGATTCTCTTAGTGCCTTAAAATTCAGTATTAGTATTGATTTTAGCCTTAGGCCCAATAAAGCATCAATTGATAGTTTAAAAATATTAATCAATGAAAATAATGAGTTTTTGAAACCTAAAGTCAGGGCTTCATCAAAACTAGGAAAAATTTTAACAATGGGTATTTTGGCCATATTTATTGATAAAATTTTCAAGATTAATTTTTCCTACATTTGATAATATGTTTATTACTAAGCATTGTACAAACAGAAAATTTCTTTGTATAGGGTTTTAATTGTTCTATCATGGCAGTTGAACCCAAAGGTATAAATGGGGTTCTTTAGTGTTATACTTTGTGGCATTATGTGCATCTTTTTTCAACCAGTACTTATACTGATGCATCCTCTGACAACATGGAGATAGCTGCTAACTATTGCAGCGGTCAGAAGATATATAAAATTCCTCCACTAATAGAGAACTTATAAGACTGATGAAAGCCTGCATATAAAGCTTTAAATTAGTAAAATATTTTGATTACTGGCCATGTCAGATAAAACTCAATTGTTAATCTGACCAGCTATATCATCAGTGCCAAGATTAGTAGAATTAATCGGGTTTTCTGAGGGGTCTCTATAGGGCGAGTAATTAACTACTATAGTTAATCTTTTTCGTTATTACCCTTCCCAAGATATATAGGGAAACTTCAAGTGTCGCATGTGGAATCTTTGTGTGTAATACCTATGATATTATCCTTGATTAGTATTTGGTTCCTCTTATCATGACAATGGTTGCAGGTCCCGTCCAGACAGTCTTAGATTTTCAGGTTGTCCTCCGCGCATGTGGTAGAAAGTCACTTTCTTCTACACCTCAAATACGCGCAACTTAGGTCTTTGGTCACACTTGTTGTTACAATCCTCAAGTACCCTCATATTATTGCTGCTGACGTTCAGCTGAATCATGAATAACTACTCCAATAAACCTTCTTGGTATCTTCCAAGAGGTATATTCTTTCTATTTACGTCCATCACTGGGTATAACATACTCTGTAAAGCGGCTTCTCTTCTGTTTATCACTTTAAATGGTGACATGCGAATAGTCCTGTGGTAGCTCCACTGGTAAGCAAACAAGGCTGATGGGAAAAAGAAAACCCATTTAATTCGCGATAACTGCAATCTTCTTTAAGATTAATGCAAGAGTCCCAATCAGTCATACAATGGTTTTTAAAAGATGGTATGTATAGCTAAATATGCTGTTTGATTCCTACTAAGCCCATCAGGTGTCTAATAAAATCTAATAAAATCCAATACATCATTGGAAAGCAGAATCTGAGGGCACCATGGCAAAAATGACTAGGGTTTTTAGAAATCTTGCGGTATATTTCTCAGTAGACACCTTGATTTCAATCACTTCTACTCACTTGTTGAAGTGGTCTAATGAGATAATGATAAACTAATTCCCATTTGGATGACTTTAGAATATTTCAACACCATTGATGGAGACATTGTGACAGAGTGCATGTTATAAATTTGGATGGTATCATTAGGATCCATCATGTTGTTCATACAGGTCAAACCCACTGAGCAATAGATAGACGATGTGGGGATTGTTGGTCCCTTGGACACACTTGAAAATATACTTAAAATATGAGCAATTGCCCAAAAGAATTATTTATTTTTTTTCTAATAAATACAGCTATCTTTCGCTGTCCCGTTTCTACTATGCTATAAACAACCTACCTCTCTCAATCGCTAATCTTGCTTATATACAGCAGCTTCAGGCGATACTGCTCTCATGGCTTGGGCTATTCTATTCCGCCAATTTTCCTTAAATTTGGCTTGTTATTCTCTAATCCTCTGTTGCCCTAATTGTAGGCGATTTACTTTGTATTCATCAAATATTGACAGCGCCTTAATGCCTTATATAGAGGCAATCCAATAAAACCCATTATATCCAATAAAAACCTGTTATATCCCAACATCACCTTATCTCAAGGCACTCAAATAATTGTAAATGATATCATTTTCAGCAGGTTCAACCCTAGCTGTCCCATTATTTATCCTGTCATATCAGAATTGCAACATTACCCCCTCCTTAACTTGGTGATAAGATCCTATTGTTTGTAAGGTCAGAGGAACTTTGCATGTACTTGGTTAATGATCTGACCACTTGCAGGATCCTTGATGGTATACGTGGCAACTCCAGTTTTCTCTATAACTTCAAATGGACTAATCCATATACTGGCCAGCTTGTGTTTCACCCAAATCCATGTTGGTCATGGAAGAGAACCATATCGCCTTCCTTGAATGGCGCCAGCCCACTACAATGTGCCTGATCAGTGGCTTGATTCCTGATATTCTTGGCTAAACTGAAGGAATATGCTTCAGTTTGCAGTTTGATCAGAATGTTTGTGAGGTTAGTCAAATAGTGGTGGGGTTCCAGTTCACCAGTGTCTTCTACACACAAATAAAGTAATTTTGGAAGAGTTGGGTGTTGGCCTTATAGCAGTTGGAGGGACTCTTCCTCGTGGCGGAATGGTAACTATTATTATAGGTGAACATGGCAGTGGAAAGGAAAGAGCTCCAATTGGAAGGTCGATCCATTACTAATTTTCATAGTATGTTCACCAGAGTTCCATTCACCCATTTGACCATTTCATTGGATTTTAGGCGATATGGGGTCGTCAGAACCCCATTGATTCCCATAAGCTCGTTCAGTTTGGGTAGGATGTGTGAGGTGAAGTTGGTTCCATTGTCAGTGAGAATAAACTGAGGGCATCCGTGTCACTGAAAGATGCATTCCATCACAAACCTGGCCACGGTAACTGCCCCAAGTCTCATATCGCCCTCACTTCAACCCACCATTTCAAGTGGTCGATAGCCATGAGAATGTACTTACAATGGTTGGCTCCTGTTGGCAAGGGGCTAACGACATTGAGAAAAACCATGTGCCAAGCGAAATGTGGTTTCACTGACTGATATGATGTCATACGGCTAAATGGCTTCTCCAATTAGCTTTGATGGCAACAGGAAATAGTTTTGAGCACATCAAAGCTCATACTTTCTCAATAGTACTGGGGGCTTAACAACTCCATAGTATTGTGCACTCCACAATGCCATTTGCCTTGTGTGCACTCATAATGAAACATGGTCATGCTGAGAGGCGCGGAAAATTCTCTGTAGAATCACCAATATGCTTATACAGTTCCCATACTGTTGGAAGGTATTTTTTTGCATCTCATTTAACACTTTGATCACTTGGGACAGTTTGTCATCATATTTTCCGCTGAGCATCTTATCATACATCACGTTGCTGAGGTCCGCTGTCACCTCAATAGTCAGTAATCAAGATAGACATTCAGAGTTCTTATTCTTTACTGCTGGCTGATGGAGAATATCGAAATCATAAGCCTGCAACTTAAGAGCCCATCAAGCTAAACGGCCTTCAGGTTCTTTTAGGCTCTGCAACCAGCGTAATGATGCGTGATCTGTTATGACTTTAAACTTTAACCCATGCAGATAGACTCTTAATTGCTTATATGCGTAGATCACTGCTAAGCACTCCCACTTGGTCACAGTATAATTACACACGTGACAGTTCAGACTTCAACTACAGTATGTTATTGGATGTTCCTCTCCCTCATCATCTTTATGAGAAAATATAGCCCCAACATCGGAGAGATGCATCCATCTGGACAATAAACTCCCAATCAAAGTTTGGATATTGTAAGAATGGTGCACTGATCAATGCTGTACAAAGTGTATTGAAAGCAGATTGATGACGTTCCATCCATTTGAACACAGCGTCCTTTTTTAACAACTCGAATAGCAGCCCTCAATACAGCTAAAATTAGGGATAAAGCGCCGGTAGTAACTGACCATTCCAAAAAATACCTGTATGTCACGCTTACTAGTGGGAGTAGTCATCTTGCTGATGGCCTCCACCTTAGCTGGCTTTGGTTTCAGTCCTTTAGAGTCTACCACAAACCCCAAGTGTTCCAACTGATCTTTAGAGAAGTTACATTTTTGAGGTTTACTTTTAATGTTTACCTCAGCCAGCTGGCGGAACACTGCTTCTAGGTGTTTGAGATGCTCCAAAAAGGTTTGAGAGAAAATATTAATATTGTTGAGGTATACAAAGATGCATGACAGTTTCAGGTCACCAAGAATAGTATCCATGGCTCGCTGAAACGTAGCTGGGGCATTTCACAGTCCTTGAGGCATCCGTGTCAGTTGAAAAAGGCCTTTGGAGGTGATTACAGTGCATTTTTCCTGTTCTGCTGGGGTAACTCGATTTGCCAGTAACCTGATATCAAGTCCGTTTCAGAAAAATAATGGGCTCCCCTTAATCAGTCCAAAGCATCATCAATTCTTGGCAAAGGGTACAAATCCTTTTTTATAATACAGTTGAGCTTCTGGTAGTCTATTACTACACAATTGGTGCCATCCTTCTTTTTTACAATTAAAACAGGTGAAGTCCACGGGCTTTTGGATGGTTCAAGCATTCCTTGCTATAGCAACTTGTCTATTTCATCAGTAACAACAACTTTCACTGCACGCAATTGGTGGATCAGCTGAGATCTTATAGGGAGATGATCTCCTGTGACTACTTGATGGACCACCCCTGGGCACACCCTAAGTCATGTTTTTAACAGCAAAAATCCCCATATACCTCTGAAATAAAGCTATTACTTGGTCTTTCTGTTCTTCCAATAGTATTAATAAATTACTCCGCGATACCACCATTAGTACATCAGCAGGTGTCTCAACAGGTAGACAAAATTCATCTAATGACCTGAAATCATGAACATGAAGGATCTCATCTATTGGAATCATATGTAAATATGCTACATTTTGGTGTCGGCGGATTTGCATTGGTTCACTCTGGAGGTTTGCTAACAAAACCTTAATCTCCCCATGTCTCAGAAATATAATCCCTGGAGCCACATGTGGCTCAAAATGTGTTTGATGATAGGGCCCAATGACTTCCCTATATAACCCACTCAGCACTTCCAAATCTAACTCAGAGTTCACTAGGACTTGATAGCCAGAAGGTATAGATATGGGACCTGCCACTCAAAGAGGTATCCCTTGATTTTCATATATCTGCTGGGGAAGGGGCCGAGTCTTGTGCTTTAGTTGGTAATAACAAACTGCCATCACCCCATCACTATAGGCAAGGTTGATATGGCTCATATGCAACATATCCTTTGGTACTCCGCTAGTGGCAAAGTAAATTGGGATCCATTGACCCAGAATAGCGAGGGCCTTCTCTGCAATATGACAACAGCCCCAAAATGGCGTAAGAAAGCGGTCCCAATTAACAGGTCATAGTTTTCGTTTGGCAGCACAATTGCCAGGGCTACAATGACAATGGAATCAAAGCGCAGAGGTAGCGCACTGTAAGCCCCCTCAGAGATGGTGCTTACTGCTCCAGCAGTTCCATACACTATTCAATGGTCCACAACAAGTTTTAACATCAATTTTGCCATCAATTTAGTTGAAACTATGTTGACTCGAGCACCAGTATCTATTATAGCGCGAACTCTATTTTTTGCAACAAAAATATCACAGTATGTACACTAAGAATAAGAATATTGACTTTTTAATACATGAACATTTATGAGCTCTCTTTTTTCAAGAAAACTCATTATTCACTCACTGACTTGAGGGTATTCTTTAACAATGGCATCTACCAGAAGGGCGATGTTTACTCCTTTCAGAGTTGGCGCATCTGCAGCAGAATCAAGTTTGTCCAAGGAAGCTTGATCACGCATTTGACAGGCATACTGCTTGGGTTGTTTGGGGGACTCTTCTTCCGCCACCGCCTTGGCTTAAGCTCTGGAGACTACGTTTACTCCTCCAACTGGCTGCTGATATAGAAAAGTCTGTCATCAAACTGAGGGACTTCTGCAGGGTATACTACTATTGATCTGGGGACATTTTGATTTGGTATCCCAGAGGTATAGGGTCCGTCTCTACTCCACTCCATATTTTTCCTGATAGTATTGATCTTGGTGTACGTAGTTCACACAGCGGTTATGGCAGAATTTTGCCAAATGACCAGGGCAACCGCCTTTGTAGCAGTTAACCCCATAGGAGCCATGTCCTTGATTATCATAAGAGGGTCCAGACCAGAAAGTTTGGGGCCACTCAGTGTAACCAGCCCCAGGTCAGTAAGCTGATTGTTGACAGTCAGCATAGCTAGGTCCTGATCAATAACTAGGTTGCTGACAGTTTTCATGGCCATCCCATTGTTGCTGATTGAACTGTTGAGTGTGATTTGGCTGAGGATGAGGCGCAGAGTTATAGAAAGGCTGAGGATTACTAGCCAGAGCTGGAGTTGGATGAGAGTATTCTCCTGAATAAGAGGGTGCAGTAGCATCGGTAGTCTTCCATAACATATTTAGTGGCAGAAAGTTAGGGGATATATGATGAAAAAACTGTACAATCTTGAGTAGAGTTACTTCATCATCCAGAAGCGGTGAAATAACATTATGAAGTTCATGATATGGCTTCACTGAGGAGGTCATGGCAATGCACACGTTGGCTTCTGATAAGTACCCTGCTTCAATCATCACATGGGCTTCTGTTGTGAATTGATCAGCGAACTCCAGTAGAGTCTCGTTTTGATGTAATCTAATTGTTAAGAATTCTGCTTTTTGCTGCGACATTTTTTAGTACCCCCAAACAGGCGGAGTACGGTATCCTTTACATCCTTATATGTGACAGAGCTAATTGGGAGGTAACAGGTGACCTGATTGGCGCTTCTGACATCCAGGGCAGATATTAACAACTTAGCCTTCTGTCTATTAGATGCGCCTTCTGCTGCAAACTCAAACTGTTTGAAGAACCCATGAATATTTCCATTACAGTCAAACGGAGGTAATTTTTAAATATTAACCTCCTAATCCCATTCACAGGGTTTTGGGCCATACTGAGGAATGGTTCAAGGTCCAAAAGTGGTTTCTTGATGAGGAGCTGGGTTAGTGGAAGTTGGCATGTCCGCCACTTTAGAGGTAGTGTGACCTTCTGCCATGGGTGGTACTGCCATTACTTGAGGGAAGTTGCATTCTGACTTGTATTTGTATCTGGTACTACATCCTGGGTGCAGTAGCTTCGACTAGCGTCATATTTGTCCTCGTATGATGCCCCCTCTTGATGGTCATCCTTGTCCCAGCAAGAAGACCAAGAGGTATTGGTCAATCTCCATTCTGCGCACTGAAGCAATTTGGTGGTATCATTCAATTGATCGGTGAGTTCTTTGTTTTGTTGTCCCAAGATTTGCATTTGGCTAAACGTAATATCAAGTTGGTGCATGACAGCATCTCGTTCTTAAAGAAGTTCACCTTGGTTTTTGAGCACTGCGTTTAAGGTAAGTTTGAGTTCCTCATATCCAGCTGGTGCAGTGTTCCGTGAATATTTACCAGCAACACAGCATGTGTAGGACATGGCTGACGATTGGAGCTCCAGAGTTTTAGGTGGTTGATCAATGGGCACCAGTAGTGAGCAACACTGTTATAAATTTGAACGGTATTGTTAGGTTCTGTTGTGTTGTTTTTACAGGTCGAACCCACTGAGCAACAGACAAATGATGTGGGGATTGTCAGTCCTTCAGACACACATGAAAATATACTTAAAATAGGAGCAATTGCCCCAATTAATTCTTTATTTATTTTCTAATAAATAAGCTACCTTTCACTGTCTCATTTCTTCTATGCTCTAAACAACCTACCTCTCTCAATCGCCCATCTCACTTATATACAGCGGCTTCAGGTGATACTGCTCTCATAGCTTGGGCTTATCTACTCTGCCAATTCTCTTTGAATTTGGCTTGTTATTCTCTAATCCTCTGTCACCCTAATTGTAGGCAATTTACTTATTATTTGTCAAATGTTGACATTGCCTTATCACCTTATTGCCTTATATAGAGGCAATACAATAAAACCCATTATATCCAATAAAGACCCATTATATCCCAACATCACCTCATCTTGAGGCACCTGAATAATCATAACATATCATTTTTGGTGGGTTCCGCCCTAGCTGCCCACAATTATTGTCCAGTCATATCAGAATCTTGACAGTGCACTTGGAGGAATAGTGTCAGGGACTGATGTACTACTGACCTGGTTGGGTCTAGCTAACCATAAGCTAGCATAACAAAGGTATTTAATCCAATATGATAAGGACACTAGAGACATAAAGGTATAAGGAATAGTTGATAAGCTGGTTGGGAGTTTTCTAAAGATATGATTTTAAGAGAGGAAAGTTGGAAGGGAGTTTTTGTATGCCAGGTGGTAGATTGGGATTGATAACTCTTTAAATAAATTTAGTAAGTGCTTGCATGATAAAGAATAATTTTAATGACCGCAAAGATTGACCATATGAATACTTTAGTTATACATTCCCTCAAGCTTTATGGACTTATCTAAGCTTAATTAATATTCTGACATAGCACTAATCTTCTTTTGATCTTTTGTATTGTGCTGTGCATATGATTTTTGAAAGGTAGTAGGAATCATCTCAGTCAACAGATAATACGATTTTTGCGATTAATTGACTCAATATCATCGCAATTAAGGTAAGTTGAGAGACTAATTGAACCAATCCCGTTGTAATTATAGATTTGGTATGCAATTTATCAAAATTCAACACATATTTTCTTGATCTGGTTGACATTATCTGCGGTCTCAGGAATCCTATTTATTCCAGGCTTCACCCTGACAGATAAGCTAAAACATGAACTTCTTTGAAAGAAGCTTGTATTGGGTGCATTCAATACAGAGCTCCAGAGCTTGACTGATAATAATCATATTGCCTCCCATTAGATATTCTCCTTGAGATGCTGGTATGTCTTCTGAAGCCTTCTGTGGCCTACTTCATGGTGTCCTTCCATGCTTATTGCGGTTTATCAGATTATCTTCATGTATGATACCCATATCTCCTATACTTTTTTCTCCAGCTGCCCATCTCTGAATCTATTCGCCTTTGAACAATTCTTTGATCTCTTCTTCACTGCATCGCTTTCTACTTCCCATTAAGCCTCAGGTTGTCCTATAAGTTCATTGAACTTATTGCTCTCATAAGATTGCAAGTGGAAAGTGTGTAATCGTGACAAGCCATCCATTTTCAGGTGCTTCTGTCCTTCCCAATGCAGGATATCAAAATTATAACTTTATATCTGAACAGCCCATCTTGCAAGTCTTCCATCTAGATATTTCATGTTTGTCAACCTTTTTAGTGATGGGTGATCCGTGATTATCTTAAAATGTAAGTCATAAACGTAGGATCAGAAGTGGAGTACTGCTTTTATCACTGCTAGCATTCATGCTTATTGGCAGTGTTATTGCGCATTGCTATGTTAAATTTATTTAAGAAAAACTATATGGAGTGATATACTCCTTCTTCGTCCAGATGAACAAAGATGGCGTCCATAATAACATTGCAGGTGTCAGTTTAAACGCAAAAAGCCTTCACAAAGTCTGGGTGTGTCAGGTTTGGGGCTTCCATTAGCTTCTGCTTGAGTTGTTTGAAGGCATTCTCTTGCTTCTTTCTTAAATGAACAGTACTCTTTTGTTAAATAGGTGCTTAAGTGGCTTGGCAATGTCCAAAAAGTTCAACATGATTATATGATAGTATACTACCATGCCAAGAACACCTGGACATCTCTCGTGCACATGGGTGAGCTCATCCTGGCAATAGCTAAACCATTTCTTGACTAAGCTTGATTCCAATTTGGTTTACTTCATGGGCAAGGAATTATAACTGGCTTTTAAAAACAAGCATTTTTTCTTATTAGCTTGAGGTTGTTCTTTATCAACTGGTGAGACCCTCCTTCAGGTGTTCCAGGTGATCTTTTAACGTCTTTCTGAACACTGTGATGTTGTCATATAGATGAACATAATGGAAATTCTCAGATCTCGAGAATCTGCTCCATTCCTTTCTGAAACATAGGAAGGGCGTTGCACAAGCCCTGTGGAATACAAGTTGATTTGTTTAATTCTTGGCTGTTTATCTGCGCACACTTCTCCTGGTCTTCTGGTGACATCTCCATCTGACAGTATACACTTGCTAGGTCCATTGATGGGAAATAACATAATTATCTGAGTCAATTCAAGGCATTGTCAATGCGCGTTAAGGGTACAATTTTTTGAGTCGAGTCGTTAAGCCTTTATATAATCCATGACAATTGTTTGAATCCATCCTTCTTTTACATTAACAGAAGGGGGTCGCCCAAGGACTTTTGGAGGGCGTACCAGGCATGCTTCCATAAGTTATTAGTCCTTCTTTGAAATAACTTTTTCTCTGCTCTTGGATTGGTGCAATGCTTTGATGGAAGGGTATGGCTCTTCCTGTGTGTAAGTCTTGGGGAATGTCCTTTGGCTCTCAATCAGGTCATCTTCCCATTCCTAAATAAAAAGACACCAAAGAGGATGGCAGTACCTCTCATCACTCAGGGCGATCTCGCTCATGTAGTAGATGAGCGATGGGTGACAGCCCTTCCACTTTGGATCCCACCCCCAATATCCACACTCACCTCAGCAGAACTGTTGTGGGGAATTAGTGAAATCTGTGCTGAGATTACTGAATTGAAATCAGCCAGATCTAATTTGGGTGGTAATCTGGCTGATAGCTGAAATTTGGATGGCTGTATAAGCATTAAGAATGAGATATCAGCCAGATCGCCTGACAGCTCAAATTTGATCACTAAACCAGTAGAACAAATATCGGGCGCCATTGACAAGGGTTTGAACCCCTCTGATAGTAATTTGGGCGTTGCACCCAATGTGCTGCTGTTGACCAAAATGAATGGTTAAATGACTGAGCGTGGGTGGGTTGGCCATCCTGAACCCGTTCCCAACCAAATGGACCTATCCCTATATGGGATGGCCTTGGGGGATTCCTGTCACTTGTTGGGCCAAACGCCATCATACAATCCATCAGAAACGTAGTTGATCCTTGGTTCAGACGTTTGAGATTGAACTGAAAGAGACTCGGCCCAATGCCAAATTTTGTGATGTCAGTTCCCAAAGAATAAACCCGCCCATTCCTGAACAATTCGCCAGTTAGGTCAAATTTGTGGTACCTAACCCCATCCTGTCACTACCCAATTGACCACTATTAATCAGTTGCATGGCACTGAGAAAATTGTTGGTCAATTTTCTTACTTTCCTTTCCAAATAAAATTTTATTAAAAACCAAATTTTTATTTCCCTTTCTGACCGCATCCCAGATGGCATTTCCCTGGTGGCCCATCGCCCCACACTACAGGTGGGCTTTACCAATTCTTTTGGTCACTATGGCTCCCTCCATCACCAATTGGGCCCAGCGAGTCTAATATTTTTGGCTCTACAACCCCATTTTTACAAACTTCCGGCAGCAATATATGGGAATCTTATGGCCCTATGTCCATCAATGGAAAGAAACAATCCATCTCCTTGTTGCCCCCAATGAGATGACCTCACATGCCAAGAATATCGTCAAAACTATCCCAGTAATCCCACCCCCTTCAGCAAGAACCACTGAGTTGGGAATGGGTTCAGTGTGGTTTGTCATCAGGATACTCCTCACCCTGTTGTTGCACCACCACTTAGTGTTATCACATTTCACAGCTCCATATCAAGTCGTATGGTCAGCAATGCCTCTGGCATTCTGGCTTGCTTTTTGGGTGCTCACACATCCTGACTGGCAGGCCGGTCTAAACTTCTTCTACCATTTCCATGACACTGTGTTAATCTTGTGAACTTCATTCTTGAAAAACCATAATCACTCAGTCCGCTGCTAAAAATAGCTGAATAATGATTCAAAAAGTTCATTGAGTTCATTCTTTTCTTGTGTAGTTGACTCTTGTAGCCCAAATTCTTTAGTGCCAGCATTTATATGAGATGAATCATAGCTGTTGTGGCAGTACATCTTCTCTTTAACAATGGGTTTCACAGCTTAGTCTTGTGTCAGGCGAGCATCAAGTAATAATTAGACCAGCCTGCCAGCCTAGATGCCAAAGCGCCTGGATGGCAAACCAGAATGCCAAAGGCAATGCTGCAGGTATGACGGATATGGAACTGAGAAGGAATTCCCCAATAACTGCCAGTGAGCCAGAATCTCATACAGGCACATAATAGAATACCAGACAAGTATGGCCATTAATTCTGAGGGGAGTGTGATGGTTAGCAGAAAAAGTGGTTTATTTTTCAACATAAAAAACTGGATTTTTAGGAAAGGTTTATAATGGAAAATTTAGGAAAAAAAGTGACCAACAATTTTCTTAGTGCGATGCAACTGATTAAATAGGGGTCAATTTATGATGAACCAAGCTGGGATTGGGTCCCACAAGTTTGACCTAACTGGCAAATTGTTCAGGAATGGGGAACAGATAATTTAACTGAAACCAACATTGAAGAATTTGGTGGCAGGCCAAGTCACTGTTGGTTTGACCTCAAACGTCTGAACCAAGGCTCAGATACATTTCTGATGGTTGGAGTGATGCCGTTTGACCCAACAAGCAGCGGAAATCCCCCAAGGCCACCCCACATAGGGGCGGGCCCATTTAATTGGGAACAGGTTTGGGATGCCCAGCCCACCCATGCCTGGTCGCTGGGCCATTCATTCAGTCAGAGACATTGCATCAAGCGCAACGCCCAATTTGCCAGCAGGGAGCTTCAAAACCTCGTTGATGGTGTCCAATGCTATTACTTGCCTGTCAGGGATACTCCCCAACAATTTTGAGGGGGTTGAATTTTTCAATCATAGCATTAGTCAAATCAAAACTGTTGGGCATTCCGGCTGATGAGGCAGTCTCCATCCCTTTCCAACTACCTGGAATCTGACTATTGGGCTGACTCCCACTCAATTTTGGGTCGATTGATTTCATTTCAGCAATCTCAGCGCAGATTTCCCCAATTAACTGTATTAGTTTTGCTGAGGTGAATGTGGGCACTGGGGGAGGAATTTGAAGTGGAAGAGCTGTTACCCAGCGCTTGTCTACCACGTGGGCGAGGTCGCCCTGGGTAACAAGGGGTAAAGCCACCCTCTTCAATACCTTCTTTCTCAGAATGGGAAAAGAGACTAATCAATGGCCAGGGGACGTTCCCCAGGACTTACATTACCCTTTCCTTTTTCCAAAGGAAGAACACCACCACCAGGAAACTGCATGAGGGCCACATTTTTGTGAACCTTAGGTAACTTGATTGCCATTACCACCGCAGTTTTTTGGGGAGGACGTGGAGTATTAGGGTGAGATTCGTGAAACACTTCAACCAGTTCCATAAAGTTTGCACAATTTCACTACTTGACCCAACTGTTCTTGTAGGCTGGATAACCTTTCCAAGCCACGAGATATTGAATGGAACAGCGGGACTTGCGGGATGCCAGAATATTCTCCACCTCAGCCTCTTCCACATCCTTGATGATGATTGGTTCAGGTTCTGATGGAACCATACCCTTGAAAGGTGACAGCTGGGAAACATGGAAGACAGAATGCTGTTTCCAGTGAGCCAGAAGTTTCAATTGGAATGCACCATTACCCAAGACCTCTTCCACCAAATGGGGGCTAGAACGCTTACTTGCGAATTTAAGGGAAGAAGCTTGAATTCATAAATGGCGGGTATCAAGCATAACATAGGAGCCCACTGTTATATCATGACCCAGAAGATGCTTACAATCCACAAACTGCTTGTAGTCATCAATAGCTTTGGTGAGATGTTCCTGTACCAAGGATTGAGTTGACCTAATATTTTCAGCTTGATCCGCGGCAGCTTGGACCTCAGGCCACAAGAAAGGTCCAACCAAAAATGAAGGATTGTAACCCAACGTCGCTTTGTAGGGCAAAAACCCCGTAGATGCGTGCGTTCCATTGTTATAAGCAAAGTGAGCAAGGGGAAGGTCGTTGGCCCAGGTGTCCTGTGCAGCTGCTGCATAGCAACGCAGGTACTGTTCAATGACTTGGTTGACTCGCTTGGTCTGTCCATTGGACTGGGGATGGTATGCTGTGGAACAGCAGGGGGATATTTTTAGGATAGATAGGAGTTCACTCCAAAACCATGCCGTGAACTGTGAACCATGGTCGCTAAAAATCTTCTGTGGGAGACCAAACATTGAGAACACATGTCATACAAAAAGGCGGGCATTCTCCTCCGACATAATTGTGGAATTGCAAGGAATAAAGAGGGAAAATTTTGTGAAATGATCCACCACCACCATCACCGCTGTGAACCCATTAGAGCAGGGGTTCAATTATAAAGTTCATGGACACCAACGTCCATGGACCCTCTGCCTGCTGTAAGGGGTGTAAAAGACCATTTCTACCAGAGTGGTCTGACTTAGCCCAAGCACAAGTAACACAGTCGGCGATCCAGGCTGGAACTTCTTTTGTCAAACCTGCCCAATTGTAGGTCTGTTTGATCAAATCAATGCATTTCTTATTACCAGGATAACTGATCATGGGGGGATCGTGATTTTCGCGGAATACCTCGTCTCAGAAGGAGGGGAACCCAAACGCATGACTAAAAATAAATAAGACCCTCCAATGAGTATAGGAGTGTTTATGCTTCTGGTGAGATAACTACTCAACCAGCTTCACGCCCTCAGGAAGGCCATTTGACTGGGATAAGACCTGAGCAACTAATGGAGCGTCGGGGGCCAGAGCAATGGAAGAAATGACAGGGGGGACAATTGACAGGATTTTAGTGGCAGGAATCATGGTAACGAGATGCACTTCCTCTGGATCTTCAGAACAGTGGGTGGGGCTGCAGCTAAGAAAATCGGTAAGTAGTTTGAGTGCAACTTTTATGAACTCATATTTGAAATTAAAACTGCACAAATCCCAATAGGTTTGGACTTGCCAATGCGCCATTTTTTGGGGTTTACAAAAGTACAAGAGAGCCTGATGGTCCGTGCGGACTGTTAACTCATGTTGAGCACCCTGTAACAGATACCTCCAATTAGTTAATGCCCATGCTTTCTCTCTCTCTCTCTCTCTCTCTCTCTCTCTCTCTCTCTCTCTCTCTCTCTCTCTCTCTCTCTCTCTCTCTCTCTCTCTCTCTCTCTCTCTCTCTCTCTCTCTCTCTCTCTCTCTCTCTCTCTCTCTCTCTCTCTCTCTCTCTCTCTCTCTCTCTCTCTCTCTCAACGGCTGCCAACTCCTTGTAATAAATGGCCCAGTACTGCTCCATAGAGGTGAACTTTTTGGAAAAATAGGCGACTGGGTGTTCCAAGCCATCGTGCTCCTGGAGCAACACCACCCCCACGGCTACCAATGAGGCGTCACGTGCAACAATATAAGGCTTGGTGGGATCAGCATGTTTCAAAATGGTAGGGGACACAAACACCTCTTTAATCAATTTGAACGCCTGTTGGTATTTGGGCATCCAGTGAAACAGTACGTTTTTCCCTGTAAGGGATTGGAGTGGGGCAGCAAGATGGGAAAGTGCTGGGGAGAACTTTTTAAGAAAATGATGGTTCCCAATAAACTCTGTAGTTTTTTATGGATAGTCAGAGCTGGCCATCCCTGAATAGCGTCCAACTTATTGGGAGGGATTGCGTAACCATCTTTAAGGATGAGGTTCCTGAGGAAGGTAACCTCCTCCTTATAGAACTCACACTTGAAGCTTGATGAACAAGCCTTCCTTATGCAAGGCGGCCACAACTGCTTCCAAGTCAGTAGCGTGTTGTTCAGGAGTCTGGGAGTGAACCAGAATGTCATCAATATATGCAACTGCGCAGGTAAACCGGAGGTCACCCAGTACATTGTCAATCATGCGTTGAAACATAGCTGAAGCATTCTTTAGCCCAAAGGGCATTACGCTCAATTGGAAAATGCCTCGCTTCATCCAGATTGCTGTCAACCATTCTTGCCCTTTCATTACCCAAATCTGGTTGAATGCATTGACGAGATCCAGCTTGTAAAACACTCAAGATTCGGTGATTGCTTGGCTTATTGTCTGTTCTAAAGGCAGGGGGTAGGGATCAGAAACTGTGATTTTATATAATTGTCCATAGTCCACACAGGGGCAGAGGGAACCATCAGCTTTATTTAGCAAAGATGATGGGAGATGCGACTGTCGAGGTCTCCTTGAACAACCACCCTTTTTTCAACATATCGTCCAACTAAGTGTTGAGCGCAACCTCCTCCTCTGCTGTGTGGGGATACAATGGGCAGTTGATTTTCATCAACTCCTCTGTCGTACAAAATCCACAGTCAAATCTAGTGTGGGGAGGCAGACAATCTGCCTTTTCAGAATCAAAAATGCTTTGATAGCGCATTAAACTTTCTGGAAAATCGGATGGTATGCCTATAGGAGAGATGAGGGACGTGATAGAACTGCGACCTTGAGCTTTCTTAAGAGTTTCATTTAGGGTGAATTCACCCTCCATTTGTTCATTAACGAATGACACCATGTTAGACTCCAGGTGGATCCTGACATGTTGTCAGGGCCACCATCCCACGCCTAAAATCATTGGAAACACCAAGTTCAGCATAGTAGAAAATTGGTCGCAGAAGCTAAACTTGTGTATTGAAAATGTGACTGGTCGGTGTACTAAGTATGAGGTTTGGGAGGCTGAAGATGCAACCATCACCATAGGACCTTCATCCAGGGCAAGTTCTAATTGCTGGGCCAGTTCTACACTCATAAAATTTCCCACAGCTCCAGTGTTCACCAGGGCCTCAAAGGAGATGTGATGGGACCCAACACTAATCATCATGGGTAATAATAAGTAAGCGGAGTTCTCTTTATTGGAAGTTGTGGATGAACCCAGTGATACCGAAGAGATGGTAGTGGGGTCAGGGGAAGCCACTAGGCTCTTGTGGGGGGTGAACTCGTTGCAAGTCAGGATTTCAGATCCTACTGACATGGGCAGAATAGCCGCGGCAACTATGGGGTATGGGTTTGAAGTTTTGAGCGGAACTGGACTATTGTGGACAGAGAAAATCTTCTTCACAACCTGGTTTAGTTGAAAAGGAGGGGCCATTGCTGCTCCTATATCTACAAGAAAGGCGGAAATGGTTAATAATAATGGTAGGTCAATTATGTCAGGAAAACAGCAAGTAATAATTAGACCAGCCTGCCAACCTAGATGCCAAAGCGCCTGGATGGCAAACCAGAATGCCAAAGGCAATGCTGCTGGTATGACGGATATAGAACTGGGAAGGAATCTCCTCATTAACTGCCAGTAAGCCAGAATCTCATACAGGCACATAATAGAATACCAGATGAGTATGGCCATTAACTCTGAGGGGAGTGTGTGATGGTCAGCGGAAAAAGTGGTTTATTTTTAATATAAAAAACTGGATTTTTAGGAAAGGTTTATAATGGAAAATTTAGGGGAAAAAATTGACCAACACTTTTCTCAGTGCGATGCAACTGATTTAATAGTGGTCAATTTAGAGAGGAACCAAGTTGGGATTGGGTCCCACAAGTTTGACCTAACTGGCAAATTGTTCAGTAATGGGGAACAGATAATTTAACAGGAACTGGCATCAAAGAATCTGGCGGCAGGCCAAGTCACTGTTGGTTTGACCTCAAACGTCCAAACCAAGGCTTGGATATGTTTCTGACAGTTGGAGTGACAGTGTTTGACCCAACTAGCAGCAGGAATCCTCCAAGGCCACCCCACATAGGGGTGGGCCCATTTGGTTGGGAATGGGTTTGGGATGTCCAACCCACCCATGCCCGGTCACTGGGCTGTTCATTCAGTCAGAGACATTGCATTGGGCACAACGCCCAATTTGCTGACAGGGAGCTTCAAACCCTCATTGATGGTGTCTGATGCTGTTACCTGCCCATTGGGGATACTCCCCGACAGATTTGAGGGGTGGTTGATTTTTTTGATCATATCATTAGTTGAATCAAAACTGTCAGGCATTCTGGCCGATGAGGCAGTCTTCATCCCTTTCCAACTACCTGGAATCTTACTATTGGGCTGATTTCCACTCAATTTTGGGTCAATTAATTTCATTTCAGCAATATTGGCGCAGATTTCCCCAATTAACTGTACCAGTTTGGCCAAGGTGAATGTGGGCACTGGGGGAGAAATTCGAAGTGGAAGAGCTGTACCCAGTGCTTGTTTATCATGTGGGCGAGGTCACCTTGGGTAATGAGGGGTACAGCCACCTTCTTTGATACCTTCTTACTCAGGGATGGGAAAAGAGCCTGATCAATGGCCAGGGGACATTCCTCTGGACTTACATCTTGACTTTGTGTTTAAAAATGTTTCTGATGAGGACTTTGACTTCTGCTTAATATTTAGAATTGTAAAATCCAGGCATCATTTCTAGGTTCCTGGTCTCTAACTCCTTTGGCAAAGTAGATGTTAAGCATTATCTGCTCCAGTATATCAATTTTGATGTTGACCAGAATAATATTTTGTTCTTTGGGCAGTAGGTCTTTCCCTTCCCTGTCATACAAGGGAAAACCTGACTCTTCTCTACTGTAAGAGGTAGTTGCTTCATTCTGGATGGGATTTCAACCAGATGAAATTCCTCTCATAATATCTGAATTAGGGGTGTCAATTAGTCAGAAGTGATTGCCAATTAATTGCCTAGTTTAATATTATATTTAATGATATAGTTACCAATTTGCGTTCCCCATATGGTAGGGTTGAGCTATTTTGTAGTGCCGGGGATAATCCCTGATAGGTTTATGTTATTTGTAAATTGACACTGGTGACTGAAATTGAGGATGTCAGTCTAAATGATTAATATAAATTATGAAAATCACTTTTTCGTCATCAAGTTTTAGGATCACTGGCAACTGATGCCAAGGATGATCCAATCAATTGGATCTTTGAGATTTATTGATGTCTTAACCTTAAGATTATCAGATTTCTGGCTTTGAATGCCGAGGGTTCTGAAAAGAGTGAGCAATGATGATTCTGCCACCTAGGCTTATAATTACTGGTTACAGATGCCAGGAATATTTGAGTATTAGTTTACATTAATAATTTATATATTATTAAGTGGCGACTGATTCCAAGGATTAATCATACTAATATTCAGCGTTTAATTGGTAAGAATTTCAAGGGACTGGTTGCCAGCAGAACGCTGAGGATTGGGTGGTTTTCCAATGATATATGACAATGACTGTTGATAGGTGGCATTAGATTGTAAATAAAATCGCCTAAGTAAAAATACCTTAAATTAGCTCATGATAAAACTTTTTCGCTCATCTTTTTATTATTGAAGTTTTTAAGCAGCTTGGTGGTAAAAGATGGGACTGGAGATTCCCCAAGGTGAGGTACTGTGTAAATGCACCTAGGAGTTATTGGTACTACCAACCCTAATACATGGAGCTACATGGAAGCCCCACGGGAACTTGGCCAACTGACCACCAACAACGAGAGACTGATGGGGATTAACCCTGAGGGAGATGATAAGACAGAGTTGAAAATCACCCAGAGAAGTGTATGGCTAGCTGTGTGCATCCTAAAGGGTTAATTGAGCCAAGGTAAAGTCGTTGGTCTTCTAGGTTTATAGGTTGCCTGTGGACCTGTAGTGAAAGGTAGCTTATAAAGGCGAAACATCACGGGCCAGCGGTCATCATACTGTTTGGCCTGGCACACTAACAGAGCTCCTGTTATAGCGGATGTGAAATCACAACATTCCCTTCATCTTCATGGTATAACTGACTGTGTAAATGGAATGCTTGGTTTTGACTAGGCAAACTCACTTCTTCAGCTTATTCTTATCCTTGTTCTGAAACACAAGTGGAATCTGGTAGTTGAGTAGACTAACTGAGCACTGTCTTAAAGTTATTGATTCCTTCAAACTCAACTAAGAACTGTGTTCCTATGAAGAAATCGTAGGCATTCTCAAGTCCAGCTGGAGAAGACAAGACTTTTGAATTTTAGGATTTTTAGGCTCGCTGGTGCTATTTGGGCCTAAATTTCAACAAATGGAGAATTGAAACCACTGATGATAATAAAAATAAATAAACTCTAAAACTAGAAAGTTGTGGTTTTATAGTTTTATTAGTTGTCATGGGGGATAAAAAAGGAATCCTCTTAATAAGTTGATACTTAGTATTTAAAATGTTGAGGCTTAAAGTTCAGATTGCTTAGTGATATCTGAATTAGGAAATATGGATTTTTGACCTATTAAAGCTTAGAAGCTTTATTTAAATTTGATGAGATGGCCAATGGAGGGCAGGTAAGATAAGTCTGTGCGGTAAGGTTTTGATGTATTTCGCCCAATTAGTGGGATGGAAAATTTTGCACTTGGACCCCCTCTGACCCTATAAAAAGGGCTGATCTCTGCTGTGTAGGCTGTACTAAAGTAGAAGTGGCCTAAATAGGAGCTCCCATTGAACTTCCAAATTCAGCCAACAATTCAGTGCAATCTTATTGCTCAAACTCATTTTGCTTGCCCAATTAGTATTAAAAAGTGTTACCCCAATTCAAGGAATTCTACTGGGAATTGACAAAGTCTTTTGGCCGTTTTTTATCACTTACCTCTGAAACACTCTTTTTGATACATCAGACGTGTACTTATCTGATATTACCCATTTCCAAAGTGTAGGGGGAATAAGGTCATAGGAACTGTCCATGCACTCAATTAATCATAATTTAAGAAGCAAGGGACTTAATGGAATACTCATCCCCTCGCTTATAGGTGATTATTAAAGACCCCTCCCAGATGGATCCAAGCTTTTCCTTTCTAGACATAATTCAGTTGTGGTAGTAGAGTACCAAGTCTGCCACTTGGAAAATAGGGATTGGTGACCAGAGCTCATTTACCGTTTAGCTCTCTTAAGTGACTGTCTTTGCTAAATTGGTCATCGCCTCAGACTGTAACTGGATGACATGCTGTGTCAACTTCTTCATGGCTTGATCTGGATCAGTCCTAGCTGAGAAAACGTATTTGGCTAGTAAAGCAGGCACCCCATGTTTTTGGCCGTACAACACATGGAATGGAGACATCTTAAGGATTGGGTTATTGAAATGGTAGGCCATGAGGGCACTAGGTAAGTAAAGATCCCAGTGAAGAGGTTCAGAGTTGGACATTTTCTGGATTATAGAGACCAGGGTCCAATTTGCTCTTTCAACGCCACCATTGGTGGATGGGTTATAGGGGCCACAAAGATTTGTTGCGCATTATGGAGGTGTCAAGGTGTTTTACCACTTGGGAGAAATAATTTTCCCATCATCACAAAGGGGGACTTGGGGGCAATCATGCCGCGTAAAGATATATTTTATGTAGGAAGGCAGCAGTGGCCTTAGCAGTCTGAGCGGGGAGAGCAACAGCTTTGTTCCATTTGGTAAAATGATTAATTCTGACTAAGATGTAATAATTACCATGGTGGTCTGAGGTCAGGACCTACCACATCCAAACTTATGGTGTGGAAAGGTTTGTTAAGGCGCTGTGGTTTATTACTGATATCAGGTCTCGAAGCTGGATTGATTTTACAGGTCAGGCATGCCTCCAAGACTTCAGTTATGATTTCCAACATGCCTTCCCAATAGTACCGCTCTTTTACCCACTTGTAGGTTTTGCGCACTTTGCCATGCCCCTGAGAGTGTGAGCCTCCATGATCACAGGTACTCGCTCTGACGGCCAAGATAGGGCAACCAATTTACTCCTACCTTCTTAAACAATTTCCCTCTCTCCACCTTTGTGTTGCGAGAGTGCCATGCTAATATCTTTTTTACTGGTTCATCTTCATCAGCCCACTCGTCAGGAGTCATTAGGAGGTCATCCAATCTCTCTGCTTCGCTATTGTCAAGATGAAGGACAGGCAGCCACGCCAACCCATCAACGTTCATATGGCGCATCCCAACTTGATTCTCAATGGTCATATCGTAGTGTTAAAGCTTAAGAGCCCGGCGAGCCAACCGCCCAATGGAAATTCATACTCTGCAACCATTTCAAGGATGTGTGGTCATTATCTACTTTAAATGATGCCCCATATAGAAAAGGGCGGTAGTATTTGACAGAGAGCAGGACAGCTAGTCACTCTTTCTCAGTGACGCTGTAGTTGCGCTCAGCCTTTGAAAGCATTTTACTAAAGTAGGACACGGGATGATTGACCCCATTTTCATCCAACTGGGCCAAAATAGCTCCAACGGCGTATTCAAAGGCATCTGTGAACAACATGAAGGGCTTGCCATAATCAGGGTGGTGGAGTATCAGCCTTTTTTGCAATAGCTCCTTCAGGGTCTCAAACGGGGCTTTTGTTCAGCAACCCAATAGAATGGGGTGTTCTTAGCCAGGAGGCGGACAAGGGCTCGCTGAGCTGGGCGAATTTTGGGATAAATTGATGGTAGTACCCCATCATGCCCAAAAAGACTTGTATGTTGCAAAGGGCTTAGGCGTTGGCATCTTGTATATTGCTTCAACCTTATCCTGTAGAGGTTGTATCTCATCTTGAGAGATGGCATGCCCGAGAAAATCCAGCTTCTTCTGGAAGAAAGTACACTTGGAGAGCTTTAGTTTGATATTAGATGCCTGCAAGCGTTGAAACACATTTTTAGGTGCGTGATATGCTCGTTGAATGTCTTAAAGAAGAATGTGATGTCATCTAGGTAGACAATCACACAGCTCAGTTTAAAATCTTGGAGAATGTGATCCATCGCCCGCTGATAAGTATCAGGCACGTTACACAACCCCTGAGGTAGCCAAGTGGGTTGATAGTTCTCGCTACAGGTAATGGCGCTGTTCTCTTGATCTTGTGGAGAAAGGTTTATCTGCCAATACCCGCTAGCAAAGTCCATGGCGAAGAAGAATTTAGACCCAAAGAGTTGGGCCAGAGCGTCGTCAATGCAAGGAATAGGGTAGCTGTCCTTCTTAATGAGATTGTTCAGATTATGGTAGTCCATCACTACCCAATTACCTCCATTTTCTTCTTTATCACTAGGGGGACGACTAAGGGCTATGGAAATGCACCAACAACCCAGAGTCCAGCAGCTGATTGAGCTCCGCCGCATCTGTAGCTCCTCAACTTTGGATTTGCGGTATGGTTTGGAGCAGATAGGCCAAGCATCACCAACGTCAATGGTATGAGTCCAACCCTTCATATGTCCATAGTCAATGTCAGATTTAAAAATATTGATGTTGGCCTCAAGCAGGGTGTGGACTTTCTCCAGCTTAGCTGGAGTTAGTTTATTGGAGATATTAACAGAAGGTAGGGTAAATATTAACTGGTTGGCGGGTAAACCCATATCCGCCATAGACCCAATACAGTGAACTTTCTTTATTTCCTTAAGGGGAATCAACATTCCTCTTCCAATCTCCTGAAGCTTTTCTACCACCATATCCTTCTTGGTGAGACTACCTAATAGAAGTTTATTATGTCGTTAATGGCAAGGTCTACCACGCCTGGCAAAACTCTGGGCTCCAAAGGACTAACTCCATCAATGCTAATTAGGTGCAGAAGGCAGTTGTGTGAAATTTGTAAGGTAATCTTCGTGTCAATTACTCTTTGTTCACCAGCCTTGATAACCACTTCTTCAGAAGCATAGAAAGAGATACCTTCTAGGTTATCCACTGATTGAGGCAAAAGTTTGATATGTTGTCCTGCTGTGATATAATGTAGGTATAAAGCGGAAGAGGTATACTCAACTGTGCAAACATAATCCTTTTTATTAAGCTCCTTATTGGTCAAAATCAGAGGAGCCTCATAGTTAAACATGGAGAGATAACCCTGTTTTAAGTTAATCCCTTCATACTTGAGCAGGTTCTGGGTACCAATGAGTAGATCATAAGTATTGTTAGTTAGGGCCACCGATGGAGCTGACAAAATAAGCTTCTTAAAACGGATGGGAAGAGAAGAGTACTCTCCAATGGCGCAGGTGTTGTTTGGGCCTGCAGTCCAAACTCTTGCGTATAGTCAAGGTCAGGGGCCAAATTAATCTTTTTCATAAGTTTGGATGACACAACGTTCAAAGGGTACCCAGTGTCAAGGATAGCCCTAACTCGCACTCTATTGACAACAACATCCACTTTGGCTAAATTCTTTCAAGTTGGGGAGAGAGGACCTCCTTTAGACGAAGAGTAGAGGCAAGTCTTAAAGAAGTTTCAGCGTATATTTCATGAATTGACTGCATGGTATGAACACACTGAGTAGATTGCATAAATGAGGTGACGATCTGGTCAGCGTCACTGCGGTATCAATAACCTACAGACCCCTCAACACTTGCCGGAGATATGTTTAGTGGGGGATTTTAGCCAAATCCACTCTCTCTGGGTTTATTTTATTTAAGTACTTCCACTTCACTTGGGGCTCCTAGAACATAATGAGCCACATCTTCACCACCCCCTTCAGATTCATCATCAGAGGGGTTATCAATGCGTGTTAGGGAGCCCAAAGGGTGAGGTAAATTCAGGGCTTCCCTTATGGCAGGATAGGTTCTGGGTGGGTTGTTTCTCCACCTTACTTAGTTTTAGGGGAGGCGTTGGAATTGTCATGGCTGGATTTTTGACCTTCAGAGTAGGGTGTTTATGCTGCCTCATGGAGACAGGGTTAAGAGTAGAGTTGGCTTGATAAGAGGTTGAGGGAGGTAGCATCATGGGCGTGGATGCTCTAATTAACCTAGCTTTAAGTCAATCATTGGTGGTGATCTTTGATGAAACAGGTAGCTTAGTTTTTGTGTCCTGTTCATTTAACCCATTATTAGTAGGGGGATTAGTACCCTAGACGGGGTTTAGTCTGGAGAGCAGGCTTTGAAACCACTTGGGATGGCCGCTCTGAAGAAAACGATGGGCAATGAAAAGGGACTCTTGCTTTCACCAATTGAGCTTTTCAAGATGAAGACAAAGAGGAGCGCTGCCCATCACATCCATTACCATATGCTTACTGTTATGGGAAGAAGATGCAGTTTGTGATGGCAACTCTGTAGGAGCAGGTTTCCATAGGGAAGCAGCCATAGTAGGTGCTAACCTAGTTGGCGTAGTTGCTTGGCTCTGAGACCCTTGCTTAGGGTCAAGTTCATAATCTCAGCAACCCCTAACAAGGCTTACTTTATATCTCGTACACTTTTTAATGAGCGCTTTACAGAAGAGAGATACATTGCTAAGGAGGGATGGGACGTTAAGCCAGCCAAGATAGCAGCAATAGCATCGTCTAGGGGTAGCATTTTAGAACGCAATAAGGGTTGAGCTTTGTTGTAAAAGTGTTCAGCAAAAGAAGCGATGTATTTGCCCTGTTGCAGGCTAAGGCACATAAAGGCCTGTTTTTGCCTGTTCAAACTTTTTAGGGAGCCGAATTCCTCTGTGGGTGCTTGCTTCACCTCCTCCCAGGTGCTGAGGGTGGCCATGTGTTAGACCATTATCTCTTGAGTGCCTCAACTCAAGTAGTAAAGGAGGTACTTGATTTAAGATGGTCCGTTGTCTCTTCCATAGCAACTTCATACATAAAGAGGAAATAAGTAACACTGACCTCAACCAGGGTAAACTTTTCCCTAAAAGGGGGATTATGGATACCAGGGGAGGCCCAAAAGGGCCTTGCAATGAGTGCTGCTCAAGCCTTTTGAGGCGAGAAAAAGCACTGGCTAGTTGGTTCTCAAAAGCAGCTAACCTTGGTTCTGGCTAAGCTGTCATTTTTTAAACAGGATTTTGGTGGTATACAGGTCCCCTGTAGTGAGCACCACTTGTTGGATTTTAGTAATTTTCTAGGCTCACTGGTTCTATTTAGGCCTAAATTCCAACAAATGAGGGATTAAACCATTTATAATAATAAAAAATATAAACTTTGAAAACTAGAAAGTAGTGGTTTTTATAGCTTTATTAGCTGTCATGGGGGATAAAAATAAACCTCTTAATAAGTTGATACTTAGTATTAAAGTGTCAAGGCTCAAAGCTTGGATTGCTTAGTAATATCTGAATTAGGGAATTTTGATATTCGACCTATTGGAGCTCAGAAGCTTCACTTCACTTTGATGAGATGGCTGATGGAGGGCTGGTAAGATAAGTCCATACAGTAAGGCTTTTATGTATTTCACCCAATTGGTGGGATGGTAAAATTTTTGCACTTTGTTGAACCCCCTCCAGCCCTATAAAAGGGGCTGTTCTCTGAGTTTTAGGCTGTACTAAAGTGGAAGTGGCCTGGAGACAAGCTCTCAATGAACTTCTCATATTTGGTCAACAATCTGATGCAATCTGATTGCCCAAACTTATTTTGCTTGCCCAATTATCATTAAAAGCGTTACCCCAATTCAAGGAGTTCCACTGGGAATTGACCAAAGTCTTTTTACCATTTTTTCATCACCTACCTCCAAACCACCCTTTTTTATTTAACTGAGGCAAGTCAACCAGGGGAAATACATTACCAAGCTACCAAACCACTCTTTTTTTAGTACTAGATGGTCCCAACCAAACCACTCTTTTGAGACATTAAATTTGTATTTTTCTGAATAAGACAATGTGTCCAAATTGCAAGGTTAACACGTAATATGCTCTTAATGCTTTGGTTGACTCAGGTCCAGAATTTCTTACTTGGTCTGCAAGTCAATATCTGGTACAAATTTCAGTCTATCAAGAGCTTGGAAAATCTTAACGTTGACTGGAGCGCTGTTATCCAATACTGTTAACATTTGACTTTGTGTATGGTGACTTTCACCTTTGTATGCTCTTGCCAATAGTCATACCTGCATTAAAGATGGCATTGGCTATTTAGTTATCCACTTAGCTCCTTAAGAAAGCAGGACTTTATGCAAGCCTTGGTTGACTTTGGTCTTCAATTACAATCTTCTTGAATTTGGTTTCTAAAGATTTTGCCATCCTATACTGTCTATGATCTGAGTGAGCTTGTAATCTTATACCAAGTAAGACTGCTAGCGGTATCTAACTTCTCTTAGTTAGGTCTGAGCAGGTGGGCAAACTTACTTTAGTTGAGTTTCAATGAAATAGTATCATATTACAACACACAAACCTATTTTATCTTCATTAATTATGTTAGCATGATGTGTAACCCGATTAATTGATCTAGCGACATCCACTTTTAGGTTCTTTTTCTTATACTCGTTTAGCTTAGGACAACTTCTACAGAAGTTCCCTTATTGCTGAAAGTTGTTACATTTAAAATTTGGTAAAATTTAGGTACTTTTGTTTACCTTGGCGGTAAGCCTTTTCCTTAGGGTTATCCTCATGGCTCTGAGCGATGCAAACAGCCTTTTGATCATGGCGGCATTGCTGATGGTTCTATTTTCTTGACTCTGTCTTGAAAGCGGTTTTGACATCTTTTGAAATTTCAGTATTTCTATACTACCCAGCATAATTAATCCTAGTATATCTTCTTTACCACTAGGGGATGAGGCCCACTAGTGAATGTGGGAGTTATCATTGTATACAATAACTTAATGTTTGTATAATATCCTTAACAAACATTAACTAATACCCAGGTTTTGATTCTTCTGGGTACTAATATTTCTTCAGTATGATCCCTGACAACAAAAAAGTGATTTGGTATTAATTTTACTCTTGATAATCTAATTATCTTGTAAAACTTGATAAGAGTTTGTAACTAATTCACTAAGGTATTTATTAGTTGCTGAGCATTAATGACACTGCTGATAGCAATTTGTGAGTTAACCATTTTTAGGTAATGCAACCTGATGTTTATAGTAATAGGTTTCAACACCTAAGCAGGTTGATAACCTAATAATTGTGTAATGCTGGGGTTGAGTGAAGGCATTGGGACATGTTCTTTAAAATTCAATTTAAAAGAGGTCGCATTCCTATTTGGCGGTGGAATATGACTAGATAAATGAGAAAGATCATCATTGGGTATGACTTTGAAGGGGTAATGCATTGGTGATGGCTGATTATCCAATTTGGGGTGCCAACAGAAGAGTTGGGCGCCGAATTCCCCCATAATTCATTTGTATTTTAGTAATAAAAGCAGATAAGATGGTTTGAATACTTTGATATTTAGACTGTCATATATTTAGTGTATCTTTACTCTTTGGATTAGAGTCTAAGGATAAGATATCATTTGACTATTTAGTTCTATCATGATCTCCGCGGACTTTTGTGTCAATAGAGAAACATAGAACCTCTGAATATAATAGTAATTTAAGTTCCACCAGAAGGAAGAGTCAGAGGGAGAAGTTCCCTTAGTTTCCTGAATATCTTTAAGGATTAGAAGAGCAATAGCGCCAGTCTAGCGTTGGAGACAATACTCAACTTAGCTGTAAGAAACTCAACTAGGGCGATAGTCTTCATGCCATTGCCAACCTATTTAACTATAAAATAATATATTACAATTTACATACCAAAACCTGTGTAGTAGACTATAAAGCTAAAGAGAGCCACACAACTAAAAGTTTACATTTGGCACTCAGTTGAGAAGACATTTCTCAAAAGTTACATTTGGTGCTCACTATAGGGGTTTTTGAGTTTTTAAGCCAAATTTAAAAGAAGAACATATCAACAATGTGATATCAGTACAAACCTAAGAAGCTTTGGATAGAAACATAAACTGTTCACAAGAATGCGCTGATCTTGGAGTCAAAAGCTGATCTTTTTAATTTGGAGGAGCGGGTGACTAAAAAGCCAAGGATGAAATTGAACAAGTTAGAAAGTTTAATAATGACCTTTACAGGAGGTACCTTGATAAAGTAAAAGGAAATTAAAGTAATTAAAGATATTACTTCAGAAACTTAATGAGAAGCAAATAGAGAACACTTCCGCTGGATTCATAAAGACATGGCTTGAATGCTAAAGTGCATAGAAGAACAAAAAAAGAACAAGTGCAAATGCACTTAATGGGTGCAAATGAAGTTGAAAACAAGATACATAAAAAATCGAGTTGGAAAAGGACAACCCCTGAGAAGTATGTCTGAAACTCTCTGAAATTTCATAGATGACTACAAAAGTTAAACTCTAAAATTAGCTAGGTTTCTTTGGCAGTAATCCCAATCCAGCGGAGCAACATAAGAATATTGGAATATGCCAAAATTACCCTCATTTCACTGGTATAGCGCACTGGTGTTTTCCGCCTTTTCAGATGACAATGTTTGGATAAGGGGACTGACAGTAAGCCCTAGCCTTAATGAACTTCTTAGAAACCAATTGTCAAAGTATGGTGTTGCCCCATTTCAACAAGGACAAATGAGCATACATCAATGTCAAAGAAGCTATTATAACTGTGTTTGGTAGTCCTATGCGGATGGCTAACTGTAAACAGGAGTTTTTGGCTATATAATCTAAGAAGGACTAAACGTTAGCTGCGTTTGCTGACCATTTTTAACAGCAAATTGCAGATCCTGGCTGGTATAAAAGTTTTTTCAGAGTTTAATGCGTAAATAGTGATGCAATCAGGGCTTCATCCCTGCAGAGATTTACACTGCACCATGGCATCAGCACTTGTAAACCAGACTTCCACATCGCAGATGGTAGGATATCTCAAGATGCTAGGAGCAACATTCAAAGCACGCAAATGAACACTAAAGGCTATTCTTGCAAGAAATCAGAATATATTGAAATTTTACAATCCCAATAAAGAACAACAGAAATGAGTTGTAACAGGAAAAAAACCTGAAGGACAGAAACAGAGAAGATAAAACTCAGATCTGCTGCCACCAATGTGAAAAGCCTTTCATGTAGTTGCTCAATGCTGGTATAAAAATCATAAAGAGCAAGTTAATCAGGTACAGGCTAAAGAGAAGAAATTAGTTAAGAATCGTGAAAAAGACCAGCAGTCTAGATACAGAACAATCTACCACTGTGATCAAACCTGCGCCCTTTGATATAATTAAATATGACCTGGATACCGCCAATTTTTTGTAGATGAATACAAAACTGATCCCTCTACAAGGTGTGTAATTTGGACATAAATACATTTACTTGAGCAAAAAGTGAAGGGGATCAACCCCAAAAATTGTAAAAAGAAGTTTCTCAGCCGTACATTTGTAAGTTGGCAGAAAAGGTCAGATATGCTGAAGTCACTGAAGAATTACTTAAGATGAGACTAACAAAGCAGAGTCTCTCACCCTATTAGGGCTATCAAGGAAACTTTTACTAATTTATCCGTGCAATTAATTCATATTTTAGTTTTTGATGAATAGTGCCACTATTTGCTCAGTAAGCACATAATTACAATACCCTGAGTGTTCATATGTGAAAATTATACTTAATTGAGTAATTATAGGTGATAATCAAAAGTGAAGCTCCCTTTAATATTGGTTTAACCAAATTGGAGAAACAAATTAAGATTTCTCCAGATTTAGAGCATTTGAAAAAATATGGAACCGCTGAACTGGATACCACAACATCTTATGGAGCATACAGTGCACTATCACTTCAGTTTATATTGCTGGTAGTATCAGCTCCCACCATAGTGTTGGCAAATCAAAATTATGGCATACTCATTGGGATGAAATTTCTGAGAAAGTATAGTGTCAAGTGTGGTTTTTAGGAGAATACCTTAAAATTTTGGGCAAATTTTGTCTTTGGTCATCAGCAGAGAGGAGAAACTCCTTTAAAAAGAAGTGTTATTTTGAAATATAATTTACAATGACGGCATAATCCCTATCCAGTACAAGTTGGTTTGATGAAAAGAATAAAACATTAAAAATTATTCTCAAAAAACTGTGGGATACCTTTGAGTTCAAAAATTGACAAATACCATTCCACTGGGAATGCAAATAATAGTTAATAGAAGGTCAACACTAAAAATTATGGAGCAATTATATAGAGAAGTCATCACTCCGTGGAGTAGATTGAGACTAGAGCCATGGGTAGCGCCAGGGATCATAATCCAGGACACAGCAAAAAATAAGTGCTAATGGCCAACCTTAGCGAAATTTTGATGAGAGTAGAAAAGAAACGTCATTACATTTGCACATTTGATCCTGATGGGTGAAATTAGAGAATTTTATAAGTTTAGAACGTTAAATGAAATGGGATTATTGATGGATGCTGCCAAAGCACTAATGTCCTGGTCAAAATGTGAGCAAGTGCCTCATTTATCAGAATGACAGCAAAAGATGCTACGATTATTTGATCTATATTAGGTAATAATTACTTAAGATGACCATGACCTTGGATGCGCTAGTAATCTGATCCATAAGGTTGAAACTGGGGAACAATTACTGATACAAATGAAGCCAGTGCTCCAGTTCAAGGCTTCTGAAGCAGTAGTCAGTGAAGAAATCAGCAAGCTAGTTGAGCATGGGCTCTTCATACCATCGCCGAGTCCATGGGTAATTCCAGTCTTGATTATTGGACAATTACATGTTTGATATTTTAAAAAAGTGTATCATAGTCAAATAAGTCCAATATTACACAAAAACCCTAGTAATTCTTGGTGGAATCTTTTGAATTGGGGTAAATCGTTTAACCCCATTCCTCAGCCAAAAAGTTTAATTACCAATGATAAGGTTGTGTCACACTCCTGCGGCATAATATGGAAAGTTATTCTGAGGTTCTTCCCAGCCCCTTTACAGCTCAGTTCAAACACCTAAGTGGAGACCACCTCCTTTTATAGTCTTGGGGGGGGGGGGTCCCACAAGGTACAACTACTTTCCCTCATGGTGATTGGTTTAAATATATTAAATCCTTGCCTACAGACTTGTCCTACCTACTATTGACCCTCAATTGGCCGTTCTGTTAAAGTAAGGAGAGCTTTGAGAGCTCTTATAGGTCAAACATCCATATTTCCTAATTAGGCTCAAAGCTTATATTGAATTTCACGCCCATCTCGCTTTGAGCCTTGTATTTTAAATACTAAGCAGCAAGATTTTAAATAAGGTTCGCTTCTTGACCCCCCACTGATAATAAAACACTTATAAAATCCAACATTTTAAATTATCAACGATTTATTATTTTGATATGAGTAATATAAAATACCCCTAAAATTTCCAGTAGTGGAGAATAATTCTGCTATTGCAATATTATTGGTAAAATTAGGGGCTAAAAAGCACCTGCAAGCATACCATCTCCCCTTATTCCAACACTGATTGTGAAGGAAAGGGCGAATCAAATTTCTTGGTGACTGATTACAGCCAATTAATTAAATCAATAACCAGGATTCATATCTGCTGCCAAGAATTGATGCTGCACTCAATTGCTTAGGGAAGCCAAATATTTTTGGCAATGGATTTAATCTCAGGATATTGACAGATGGATTTAACAAAAGGAGATCAAGAGAAATTTGTGATGATCTTGATATAAGGATTATAACAGCTGACTAGAATGCAAGAGATTGCTTAATGCACCGGTGAAATTCCAGAGAGCAATGGATTCTTTTCTGAGTGGTTTATCGTTGTCTTGCATTTCAGTATACTTAGTCAAAATCATTACTTTCAGCAGGACATTTACTGATTATTTTGAGCACTTGGAGGAAGTGTCAAACACCTAGAAATGGAAAATTTGAAGGTTAAGTGAAGAAGTTCATTTCTTTTTTTAGAAAGAGCTATATATGTGGGGCTTTAATAAACTCCAGCAGATTGCAACAACAACTGCAGAAGATATTGGCCCTTGAGCAGATGTAAATCCTGAAGAATTTTTTGGGACATAAAAGTCTTTCTTGGGACGGTCAGCTGCTTTTGCAGATTCATTAAGAATTTGCTGGAATTGATAAACGATTATTCCACCTATTGAAGATTCCAAAAAGGATTTTTGTGGAATGAGGAGGCCCAAGAAGCATTTGATGAGCTACAAAATACCTGATGAGTAGTCCTGTCTTGAAATATCATAATTTCATTTGGGAAATTAACATTCAGAGTTATGTCTTATCAATGGCAATTGTCTCCATTTTGAAGTCAAATAAATGACAACAGAAAAATCATCCAGTTTAATATGAGAGTAAAACATTAACACTAGTGGAAATGAATACACTGTGACAGAGTACAAGTGCATCACAGTGATATATGCCTATAAACATTTTTGAGTGTACATACATGGGACACACTTCAAGGTTGTTACCAACCACTCTTCTCAACGCTGGTTACATAATATCAAAAACTAGAGGGACAGATGGCATGATGAGCTCTGAAATTAAAAGTCTATAATTTTGAAATTATACACTGAGCAGGAGCAGCACATCATTATTCTGGCAGACTATTGAGATTATCTGCCATTCAAGTTGTGTATCATCAAGCTGATGAATTAATCTAGCTTATGATCGAAAGGAATATTGAGGATGAGCCCTGAGAGATTCAAACCACGCTGAAGAAAGCAATTGAGAATACCAAGATGAAGAATGGACAGATATACAAGTTGATTGATAAACAAATGGTACTTATTCCCTAAACTGTCAGAATGAGCAAAAATCATTCAAGCTTTACACAAAGTCATCAGGCATAATGGCCTAAGAAAAACTGTGGACCATTTAGGCCAATATTTTTACTGGGAATCAAACAATTATGACGTTGTGGATTATCTAGCCTGTTGCTACAAATGTCAACTCTACAAGCCAAACAAGAATGTGGTGGTATACCAGCTAGTATGCCCTGGGTTCTCTTGGCACATGGTTTCATTAGATGTTATGGAACCTGTAAATGTTCACCCTAGTAGGTGTAACCCTTGACCTTGGGCTCACAATACATTTAGTTAGGCAATTTTGTCCTATATTTATTATTAAATTAATATTAGATATTTTATTAGGATTAATGCCTAAAATTATTACTCTTAAGTTAAATAGCATTGAATGGTTAATACAAAAAACTTAATTTTAAATGAACTTTGAGGTGTTGCATCATTAGTGCCTCACTGGCCAATAAGATAGGGAACAATTACTGAACTAACATTCTCATCTTTGTATCAAGTCTGAGATTATATTCAACGTGTAACTCCTCTATTCACCCCATTAACAACCTTATGTCACATATTCTATTTCACTATCAGTTGGCTTCCTTATGGCAGATAAAGGAAACCACTTAAAAGTGTTACCATTATAAATCTCAGTCAAGCTCTCAATGATGAGACTGATCTGCTCTAACTCGAAACCTGGACTGTGCCACTACCTCCTACGTTCTTTAATCTATTTTTACCTTCACATGTGGTATGCTCCTATCTTTTGTCATCTGAAACATCACCTTCTACTATTTTTTTATTCTAGATTTTCTCTGTCACTATTTAAAGTACAATTTAATACTTAATAGAGATATTCTTGATTTAAATATCTCTTGTCATTTTCCTTTGCCTAGTTTATCTAGAGATTACCTGCGTGATAAGCAAATATTTTCCTTGGCAATGATTATTCCGCCAAGAGATTGCCTAGCTTCAACTAGATATTTTTTATGATCAATAAGCAGATATTTGACTTGGTGACAACTTCTTTTCCGCCAAGAGAAGCCCTAGATACATGAATTCTGCTAGGGGATTCCACTGTTGTTATTATGACTATTAGTCATGTAGACTCAAAAGGATTAGGCCTTCAAATTTAAAAGAAACACCAATAGAACACTTAAGTGTCAGTACTGTGAGAGTAAAGTACATCATAGTTGTAATAGACCATATAACTAATGAGTTGAGACAAAAACTTTGAGCATAGTAGATGCTAAAAACATGGTGAAATTCATGATGACCAAGGTATATACTGGCATTGATTCCTGAACCTATTATTAAGTGATAACAGAATAAACTTTAAATTCTATGTGATTTCAAGACTGAATGAACTATTGAGAATTCGAGGATTGGTGTCCACCCCCTACCGCCCAGAGATGAATGGAATAGGTGAAAGAGGCAAAAAAAAAAAAACTCTAACCACAATGCTGAAAAAATTGGCAGCAGAGAAAGTTTCTACTTGGGGATCTTATCTGAGTTCAGTTATTTTTGTAAATAATATTAATTATCATACAGTTACAGGGATACGCCGTTTGAACTTTTATATGCATAAAGAGGATCACTATCACCAATTTTATATTCAGAAGTTGAACCAGAATGTGAATAAGTGCAGATCAGTACCTAACCCAACTGGCAAATATTATTAATAAATTGAAATCTCAGGTATTTGACATAATGCTGAAGAAAAGGATTAGAACAAAGAATATGGATAACAGGGATCAATCAGTGCTGAAAGAGTACCATGTGGGAGATAAGGTAGCCTATCATGACACTCATAAATTTGGAAGAAGAAAATTATGGATGCCCTATGGTCAGATCCATTTGAGATTACTGAAAAGACAGTGACAGATGCCTATTATGGAAGTTTTAATTACACTTCTGATGGGGCAGGTTTTCTCTTGAAGTTACTTTAAGTAAATTCTCCAAAAAGTGATAAATTAAAGTAAAGATAGGTTATAAATTGACCTAATATTTATTATTGAAATGATGGGATATTTATAGGTTTAAAAATGGTTCATTTTCTATCAGAACTAATTAATTGCTGCATGATCAAATCTTCAAACAATTGATTGGGATGAGACTAATCATTCTTATTAACCTTGATAGAGTTAGACAAATTATGCTCTTCTTCTAATGATGTTGGGGGAATTGATGAAGTAGAATTTCTGGAGACAAGAGAATTTGACAAAAACCTGATACCTATACGATAAAGAACATGATAGTTGTATAATGAATAGGGTTCATAGAAAATACTTAAAGGTATTGGATCTAAGGGTAAAAATGCAATATTCCTGTGGGACAGCTAAACCTATTAACCATAAGTTAAATTACAGAGTATTGATTAAGACTTAAAAGTGACTGCTGAACTATAATTGCTGGTTAAATATTTTTAATGGACCTTTGAACCAAAATAGTGGAAAAGAAAAGATGGACCTCTGACCTACTTATATTTTTATTCCCTTTGCTAAAAGAGAAAAATAAAATAAGAGTAAATAAATAGATAATAAGATAAAAAACGGAGAAAAAATCCAAAAGATAGAAATATGAAAAAAATATCTAAGTTATTCTAGTACTAAAAAAAGATATTTAAGTTATTGATTTTATTTTGCTGCAATCAAAAGAATCTGGTGGTGTTCCCACCTTTCATTGTCAAGAGATAGGAAGGGGGATGACTTATGATGGGATTAATGAAGACTGTTATTGTTGGCAGGATCAGCCCAAAGTGAAACTGGATCTGCTGTAAAGAGGCCTGAGGAGAAAAGAGTTAAAGAAGATCTGCTCTGATAAAAATTAGAGAGCCCAGCCTGGGGGAGTACAGAGACCATGGAATTAGCTTGCTGTATGATAATATCCTTTAAATGACTTGGTGCCATAGAAGCCCAAATTAAGGAAATACAGGCTTTCTAGACCTATTATTGGCAACAAAAATAGTTTTGGTATGGCATGGGGCCTTAGAACTGCACTCTATGGGGCAGCAGTGTGAAGGACAAAAAAAGAAACATGCTAAGAAGAAGGTTACACAGAGATTCATCAAACAAGGAAAAAGGATATGGACTATGAGAAATCAAATTTTAAATTAAACTGACGGATTAAAGCTAGAAACAAAGTGGTGTCTGCTTTAAAAAATCTCTCAAAGCTTGATAATATGGTCAAGTGTGGGTGTGTTGGGATTTCAGTATGCCCACGTTACTCAGCTTAATTGATTATAATATCTGTTTGCTCACTAGGGGATAAGGCTGCTAGTGGATGTGAAATCATTATTGTATACAATAACTATTGTTTGGCAAAATATCCCTAACAATTATTAGTTAATCCGCTAGGCTTTAATCCCGCTGGGTACTAATATTTCTTCAGGATGATCCCTGACAACAAAAAAGTGATCTGATATTAATTTTATTCTTAATTTAATTATCTTGTAAAAGTTGATTGGAGTTTATAATTAATTAAATAAGGGATTTATTAGTTGCTGAACATTAGTATCACTACTGATAGCAACTTGCAAGTTAACCTTTTATGTAATGCAGCCTGATGTTTATGGTTAGAAGGTTCCATTACCTAAGCAGGTTAATAACCAAATAATGGTAATATGCTGGAGTTGATTCAAGGCATCAGAACGCATTCTTTAATCTCAACCCAGAAGAGGTCACATTTCTATTCAGCTGAGTAATATGACTAGATGGATGAGAAAGCTCATCGTTGGGTTTGAATTTGGAGGAATAATGCATTGATTATGGCTGCCTATCCAATTTGGGGTGCTAACAGAAGAGTTGGGCGCCAAAAACCCCTATAAATTCCTTGTACTATATTTTATAAAGCAGATAAGAATGGTTCAAATACTTTAATATTTAGACTGTCATACATTTAGTGTATAATGTTACTATTGTGATTAGAGTTTAAGGATAAAATATCCTTTGCCTATTTAATGCTATCAAGATCTCCGCAGACTTTTGTGTCAATAGAAAAACATAGAACCTTTGAATCTAATAGTAATTTAAGTTCCACCAGAAGGAAGAGTCAGAGGGAGAAGTTCCCTTGGTTTCCAGAATACCTTTAAGAATTTAGAAGTTCGTTTGCACCTTTCTAGCGGTGGAAATAACACTCAACTTGGCTGTTAGAAACTCAACTAAGGTGATAGTCTTCATATTATTGCCAACCTATTCAACTATATTAATAATATATTAAAGCGCAAATATCAAAACCTGTGTAGTAGAATGGAGAGCTAAAGCGAGCCACACAGCTAAAAGCTTACATTTGGAACTCAATTGAGTAGCCACCTCTCAAAAGCTTACAACATCTATTAAATTCTTTTTCAAGAACTTCATGAATTTGATGGATCCTAAGACTAAGGTCATATGCATAAGGAATTACAGGTGTTATCAAATGAAGTAAACAATATGGTCTTTATGAAAACTAGCTAAAAGGCTCCAGCTATCTAAGGATGTTGGTCCTTGAAATAATACCAGTTTGCATATTCCACAATTAACTCAGAATTCCCATTCTCATGGTGATAAACTCTTGCTTCATATTTTAAACATCCTGTGCACTCTTATCTTGCAATAAGAATCTCCTTTACATTGGCCCAAGTGTTATGGGGCAAAGTGTAGCTCCAAGCACCTCATGTGCTTCTCTGAACATACATCCCTGAACATGGCGAGCTTTCTGTTTTCACTGGCTCCTTACTTTCTGTTATCATAAAATTGAAATAATTTGGCTATAGTTCCATTGCCAGGAGTTATTTGGTATTGAAGTATGGATAAAAATTGGGACCCTATTCAGATTCAATTTGTTTGGCAGTTTTAAACCCATCACTGATGCGTTGGTAGTGTTATTTTGTTCTACCAAAGTAGTTATTTGTCTAAAACTGGAAGATGTCTCATTTGCATAGTGTCCGCTTCCTTCTTTAAGTAAACTAATTGGTAGTCATTACTTTCCAGCTTGGTAAAAATTGACATTAGGCTTTGTACAGTATCATTGTTCTCATTCTCTAGAAGATCTAACCTTCTCTTTTACTTGTGTCATGTCAGCTCTCTAGCCCTTTCTTGCACTGGTGGTGATCTGACTCTTCTTATCTCAATTGTTAAATGAGCCATTTGCTATTTAAAGTTTTTAAGCATCTTGTACATTCTCTAAATATTCAAATCTTCTAAAAATTCTTTTTCATAGTACACTTCCATAGTATTATCATACAACTCTCTAAAAACGATTGATGATGTCCTATGTTTTGAGCACCAATTATTGAGTGATTGGCCACTTTCTCAATTGGTGCTGATAGAGAGGGTTGATACACTTGCAATAAATTATTTCTTTGTTACAGGGTGCATTGCCAAGTAATTTGGAGAGTATTGTCCTTCTGTACATGTGACTTTTAGACGTGTTTCAAGCATGTCCGCCCAGGTTGGTGCTCAAAAAGTATGTAACAATGGCTGTCTCTAAGCATACTAGATCTCAACGCAACCTCTTCTGACAACTTGAGGGGTAAGTTTGAACCTTTACAAGTAGTTTTTCTGTATTTTGAATTTTTGGTAACAAAAATAAACAACAATGGAAAATTCTGTGAAAGAAGTTAATTTATTATGAATATTTGTAAGTATATATAGTTTTTATAGAATTTTGGGTGCATTAGGTAGGACTAGATTTCAAACAGATTAATTAGCAAGGCGGATATTTCATTTATAATTTAGATTAAGTTTCATCATAGTCCAGTTCCCTGATTTTCAGTAATCTTTTTGGTTTCTTCTGTAAATTATACTGTGGAGCTCTAGCCTGCTTGTTAATGTGTGGATGCTGTTCTTAGCTCAAATGTGGCTCCTGTGACTCTTGTGGCCCTTGTGGCTATTGCAGCTGAATGGCCATTTTGGTCATCTCAATTATGGAATTTTCAAAAATTAATTTGTTTTTCAATTTTTGAAATATGCTTATTTTTCAGGGTCATACAAACTTGTGAACTTGATTTTGTGGGTTTTATTATTTGTCCATTATTAGTGGAATAAAAACAAATGTATAAAAGGGTGTACTTTGGGGTGTTGTTTGTGATGAGATAATTTTACTTTTTGGAATACTATTTATACAGGTCCATCATTTGACGTCATGGTAGCTGGCTGCTAAATTATTGAAGTAATCAGGGCATACAAATTCATCCATTGTCATGAACTTCAGGTTAGTCAAGGCCTATAGAGGGCTTTACTTTTTGCAAAATCTTTTTATTGCTGGCTGTGTTAGATAAGACTCAATTGATATTCTGGCCAGCTATAACACTATTATTTAGATTAGTAATATTGGACATGGGAGGTTTCTGAAAGGTTTTTTTACAGAGCGAGAAATTACATATAGTTGAGCTTTTCTAACATAGGATTTACTTGATAATAAAAATCAAACTCTGGTTTCTAGTTAAGGAGTGATGAACCTGCTGAGCACCTGTTATTGGAAGTGCTGGGGTTGGAATTGGTGGAAATTGAGGTTGCTGAGGTAGTACATCTAATAATCACTGGAGTGAAAATAAAATTAAAAACTGAAGCAAATTGTGTGCCAATGGCACCTAAGTCTCTTTGGGTCTGGACTCAACCAAATTAACACTGAAGAAGCTTAGTATCTGCTCAAGGAATGATCCTAAGCATGTCATTGTCTACAATAAAAGTTCCATCATTGTCAGACATTTATGTGTTGATCCTACTGAGAATAATATCCAGATTAAGTGATTTTTATTTTTCCTTGAAATTATACATAAATATCTCAGGTATTTGGAAAAACTATTATAAGAGAGTTTCTATAACTCTCCAAAAGCCAGAGTGGTGGTGCTCAGTGCACAGGACCCTTGCAAGGGAACTAGTAGTCATCTTTATAATGATAAAAGTAGCCCAACAAAAGATGCTTGAGCTAAATAGACTTATGGCGATGGTGTTGAGCACAGCAAAGGTGACAATAAGATGAAAAATATTTAAACTTGGCTGTGCCCCAGAGGGAAGATCAGAACCAAGTCTGGTACAGGGGTATGGGGTACTGGTGACCAGGTTTGGATGGAACTGGATAGGGCCAGCAGTGCACCAGAAGCTGTAATAAATTTTAAAAGAATAAACAGGCTAACACATTGCAAGACCTCCTCAAAGAGGTCCGTGCACAGGTGCACCCAAGTCAACATATGGAAAAATGTAAACACCTATTTGGGTTTTATTAGGAAAGATGACCGATGAGAAGGTTGGACTTGAGCAAAGATATTTAAGCCAGCTCATGGAAATTTTGGATTTGCATAGTGTCCCAAGCCTTGGTGCACTAATAGGCGCACGCTTCCATCTGAAAGGGTCACATACCTCAAAATCAATTTTACTTGAGTAATCAACTGTAGTTGAACCTGACACAAGCTCATAATTTTGTAAATAGAATGGGTTTTGAACCCCCATTTCATTATTAACCATATTGTCCCATTATTGTTTAATTCAAAACTCATTCATTTTAACACTAGAGCCAAAACAGGGAGTTGGGCTTTAGGCACATCACTTGTATCAACCTGAGAATACCTCACCTGTACCCAGCGTTGATCCAATATGTGCTTGAGATCAGGAAGGGCCTGAAGTTTAAACTTCTGGACCTTCTGCCGCCCAGCCTTGTCCCTGCTGTTGGTCCCCTTTATAAGTCATATAAACATGACAAATTATCTATAAAGATTGTCCCATGCTAACCTAGATTAATTTATTCCACCTAAAGAAAAACCTCAGCCTCCATAGACATTAATTGAATCTAAATAGTGTTTTATTCTTAAGCCTATCAGAAACCAAGTTATAGTCAAATCAACTAAAAGTAACTTATTTCTGAGATTAATGATTAGATAAAATGTATTAAATTATTGACAAATGATTACATCATACAAATGACTGACTAAACAATGGCCGCTTAATTGATTCATGTGGAAAGATTTTCAAGAGCTCTGATTGGTATACACCTTATAATAAAAGTCACTTTTCTTAATTACTAGATGCAATAAAAAGATCAAAAATGCGCCATTTAAAAAATGATTTCAGAATAAGTTGAGATGTTAATGATAAGGAACCTCAAAACAGTTCCAGTGGATCAAAACAAAAATCAGCAGAAACAACTGCAAAGATCCAATAAAAAATTATGATCAAAACTCTCAAAATGATAACAAATCAATGTGACATCAACATTATTATAATGCTCACTTATCTCCAAATATTTGCCCTATAAACCATATTGACTAGTAACTCCTTTATAGTTGTAATGTATCAAAATCATAGTCTTGATCATAGATATTTTAATATGATTTTTCCTATTTTAAAAGGATTATAAAACCACTCTCTATCAGGAAATAAATTATCTTTATTATGTCAAACTTGTTTGGTAATTGCCAAAACTATTCTAGTTATCCTTGGGTCCCAATTTTTTTGATAGCTGCTAAGTTTTAGTACTTTTGTGATTATTGTTATTGTTAAAATCCTGAGGCTAAGTACCAGTGGCTACATCCTACCAGTTTTCTAACAATCTTCGTGTTCCTAGTGGACTTTGTGTTGGGATTTTTGCCCATATTCCCAGCCTTCTAGATTACCTGGTATTGCTAGGGGAAAAATTCCCTAAAGTGAAGTGAATTGGAAATCGGTTGACCCAAATTTCAGAGGAACTACATTCAGGGGATTTCAGGATATTTTTCTGGTTGTATCCATTGGGGATTAATCTGGATGAATACCTAATATCTTACTGGGTGGAGTGGCTGACGAAATAAGGGCATCTGATAGTGATTAACTATCAGGTGTACTGATTGGGATTGGTCAGGTTTCATCACTGACTGATTGGGAATGTTTAATGAGTTGTGAGGCGAGTGATGCCACCTGCAACTAGCAAATTGATTGGTTGGTAAAGTGACCTGCCATAATAGGTAAAAAGTCCCATTATCTAATCAGGTTGCTAGCCAATTATGGTTGATTTGCTTGGATCAAGAGGAAAACATTAGGGACACGTTTCTGACTCTTTCCGTTTGAGGTCTTGAGGATGTCCAACATCAGAATCCTAGTCAGGATGGGGAAGACCGTTGCTGCTGAGATGAGGAAGGGTTATTTAATGGCAACAGCTGCCGTTTTACTGAAGAGGTGTCAACTGAGGGTTAGACGGCTGAATCCCCTATAAATTCCCTAGGATTCACTCTAATAATGGATAGACATTAATATAGTTAAAAATACATATACACTTATACATTACTACTTTAGAACATTATTAGTTTTATTGTAGATTTGGTAGTAGTTAGACTATCAGCATCTAGCATGAAGATTCCATCTCAAGGATATTATTGCAGAAGGCAATAATTGGTAGACTCTCAGAGAAGAGTAGAGATCTTAGCGGGGATCTAGAGATGAAGGGAACCACGGCTAAGGGATTGCTGCCAACTGTGTGTTGGGCCAAAGGAGACTGTCATCAGAGGATCTTAATGAAGACTGAGTGGACAGGATTACAGGGAATGAATCCTTATGAGTACAATATCAAGTATTAATCAAAAATACTGGCTGAAGCGTTGGGCCTGAAAATAATTCTAACTCAACTACAGATAATAGTTGTCATACTATTATCAAATTATATATATTCTTACAACGCAAGGTGCACGAGGAAATTGAACCTGTGCAGTAGAAAGTTTTTAGGGTTGATCTCCAATAATCAACCCAACGGAGTAAATTTTTACAAGTTGGTGCTCACTACAGAGGTAGTTGAGTAGAAGAATCTATCAATAATGTTGTATAAAGAAGATGTTTCCAATTTTAGAGATAAGTTACTGAAGGAAGTAAAAAAGGTGGAATGTGAAGAGGATCACCTTCAGTGGCATGATCAGGGAGCAATTCTGACCCAGCCAGGAACAAACAATATAAAGCAATTGGCATAACCTCTGGAGCATCAATATTGATGTTTGGAGCCTCAGTGAAAGGAGCCAAATTCAGAAGGGTTTCAAAGTCTAACTTGGGGATCAACTGTAAGAGAAGAGTCAGCTGAAAGTTATTTGAAACAATGGCATACCTGGTTTTGGTGGGATTGGATACTGTTTCTGGTAACTCAACAGAAGGACTAGCCCCTTGCACCAGGCTAGGCTTATGAGTCCTGGAAGGACCATAGAAGAGGGTCCGCTGAGCATCCTGACTCATCCGCTGGAAGAGGCAGAGGTCCAAATCTGACAGACTGTTCAGAAGTTGCTGATAACGAGATTCTGAGTTTGACATATGAGCAGGGCTAGAGGGGGGATGTTGGACTGATATAGAAGTTGACATTATGCATCCTACGCTCCATTAAGCTCCAATTTTGGGAATTAATTTCATAAAATTAATGAAATAAGCTTTCTGAGGGAAGAATGACTTACGGCTAAGAGGTTATGAGTGTAATAATGAAGGCAAACATAAATGAGTATTCTTAATCAATCTGCAAAACAAACATCAACGGCAAGAGTCTCCTGTCTAGGATGAGGAGAGAATCAGGAATTTGAGGATACCGGACTGAGAAACCTAAATATGACAGCAGGTCATATACCCTGATGAGGGGAAAACTGGATCCCAGGAAAAATATTGTCATGAGTAAATTGATCAGCCTAGCACAACAAGAGGTCATGGGGACCACGCTCTGAGTAGGTTGTAGCGAGGAGTAAGAGGAGAAATGCCATATGCTGAAGGTCATCCCAAGCAGCGTTGGGTATTGATGAGTGTTGTAATTCCCAAGGAACATCCGCTGGGCGTTGTTTGGGCCAACCTTCTGTTCCTGAGCAAGAAAATACCAAAGAGGATGGCCATACCCCTGTTACCCAGGGCGATCTTGCTCGCATGGTAGATGAGTGCTGGAAAATGGTCCTTCAGCTTTGGATCCTACTTTTGGTACTTGAACTCTCCTCAGCAGAACTGTCATGATGAATTATTAAAAATCTGCGCTGAGATCACCAAAATGGAATTAATTGCAACTAATTTGAGTGGCAATCAGCCGGATACTCAGATTTCAAATGGTCAAAAAGGTATGAAGGCTGAGCTATTGGTTGGAACGCCTGACGGCTGCAAATTCTGTTTACACAATGATCAAAAATCTTCCCCCTCCTATTCCCAAATAGTTCACCTCTTAGGTTAACCTGACCGCAACCTGGCCTGCCACCAAACTTAGCAATGTCAGTCCCTAGGAAAACTAACCCAACTATTCCCAAATAGTTCACCTCTTAGGTTGACCTGACCGCAACTTGGCCTGCTGCCAAACTTAGTGATGTCAGTCCCCAGAGAACTAACCCACCCATCTCTAAATAGTTCACCGCTTTGGTCAAACTGACTGAAATTTAGCTCATTGCCAAATTTTGCAAATATTGGTCCCCAGTGAACTAACCCACCCATCTCCAAATAGTTCACCGCTTAGGTTGAACTGACTGGAATTTGGCTTGTCACTGAATTTTGCTAATGTCAGTCCCCAGTGAACTAACCCGCCCATTCCTGAATAGTTCACCACTTAGGTCAAACCTGCAGGACCCAATCCCGGCTTATTTTCCCCAAAAATCAATGACTATTTAATTGGGCGCATTGCCCTGAGAAAATTGTTGGTTGATTCTCTTCCCTTAAATTTCTCAATAAAAACACCCTCCCCCAAATTTCCATTTTTTTATCAGTTGAGATTTAAGTTTCCTTCCAGTTCCATATCCATCATACCAGCAGCAGTGCCCCTGGCATTCTGGTCCACCATTTGGATGCTCCGGCATTCAGGCTGGTAGGCCAGTCTATTTTCTACTTGCCATCTGCCTGACATAATTGACCAACCATCAATCTCTACCATTTCCACCTTACTCAAAGATATTGGTTAAGCAATGGCCTTTTCTTTCCAACTGAATCAGGTTGTAAAGAAGATTATCCCTGCCCACACTTGCCCCACCCCACTCAAAAACTCCAAACCCATACCCCATAGTTGCTGCGGCTACCTTGCCATGTCAGTAGAGTCTGACATCTCAACTTGCAATGAGTTTGTCCTCCAAAGCCCAGTAATTTCCCAGTTGTCACCCTTCAAAGGTGCAATTTCTATGGAACTGATTATCATTGCAAATGGGGAAGAGGCTGAGGAAGAAGTTATCCTGGCATTCCAGAAATTGTGACATTCCTTCCATAAGAACATTTGGGGAAAGATGCGCGATTGCGTGAATTGTATGAACCTGGATGAAATATTCCACATCTCCCCCCCAAGCTTCCCCGTTTTCCCAAAAAAACCTACATCAGTAATGGTGATCAAGTCACCCAAGGCGCACAAGAAGGTGGCTCTCATACAGTTTCCCAGTGATGAGGCTCTTCTCTTGGAAAAAGGAAAGGGTAATGTAAGTCCTGAGGAACATCTGCTGGGCATTAATTGGGCCAACCTTCTGTTCCTGAGCAAGAAAATACCAAAGAGGATGGCCATACCCCCATTGCCCAGGGCAATCTCACTGCATGGTAGACAAGCGCTGGAAAATGTTCCTTCAGCTTTGGATCCCACTTTCAGTACTTGCACTCTCCTCAGCAGAACTGTCATGATGAATTATTAAAAATCTGTGCTGAGATCACCAAAATGGAATTAATTGCAACTAATTTGAGTGGCAATCAGCTGGATACTCAGATTTCAAATGGTCAAAAAGGTATGAAGGCTGAGTTATCAATTGGAATGCCCAACAGTTGCAAATTCTGTTTACACAATGATCAAAAATCTTCCCCCCTCCTATTCCCAAGTAGTTCACCTCTTAGGTTGACCTGACCGCAACCTGGCCTGCCACCAAACTTAGCAATGTCAGTCCCTAGGAAAACTAACCCATCTATTTCCAAATAGTTCACCTCTTAGGTTGACCTGACCGCAACTTGACCTGCTGCCAAACTTAGCAATGTCAGTCCCCAGAGAACTAACCCGCCCATCTCCAAATAGTTCACCGCTTTGGTCAAACTGACTGAAATTTGGCTCATTGCCAAATTTTGCAAATATTGGTCCCCCAGTGAACTAACCTGCCCATCTCCAAATAGTTCACCGCTTAGGTCAAACCAACTGAAATTTGGCTCGTCGCTGAATTTTGCTAATGTCAGTCCCCAGTGAACTAACCTGCCCATTCCTGAATAGTTCACCACTTAGGTCAAACCTGCAGGACCCAATCCTGGCTTATTTTTCCCAAAAATCAATGACTATTTAATTGGGCGCATTGCCCTGAAAAAATTATTGGTTGATTCTCTTCTCTTAAATTTCTCAATAAAAACACCCTCCCCCAAATTTCCATTTTTTTATCAGTTGAGATTTAAGTTCCCTTCCAGTTCCATATCCATCATACCAGCAGCAGTGCCCCTGGCATTCTGGTCCACCATTTGGATGCTCCGGCATTCAGGCTGGTAGGCCAGTCTATTTTCCACTTGCCATCTGCCTGACAAGTGTACTCCACTTAAACCAATGAAGTATTTGACCAGGTGTCCAAAGTGGTGTTTCCATGCCCAGTCCTTTTCTCGCTGGAAATCTAGGCAAGAGGGGGATGTGTTGGGATTTTTGCCCATATTCCCAGCCTGCTAGATTATCTGGTATTGCTAGGGGAAAAATTCTCTAAAGCAAAGTGGATTGGAAATTGGTTGACCCAAATTTCAGAGGAACTACATTCAGTGGATTTCAGGATATTTGTCTGGTTGTATCCATTGGGATTAATCTGGATGAATACCTAATATCTTATTGGGTGGAGTGGCTGACGAAATAAGGGCATCTGATAGTGATTAACTATCAGGTGTACTGATTGGGATTGGTCAGGTTTCATCACTGACTGATTGGGAATGTTTAATGAGTTGTGAGGCGAGTGATGCCACCTGCAACTAGCAAATTGATTGGTTGGTAAAGTGACCTGCCATAATAGGTAAAAAGTCCCATTATCTAAGCAGGTTGCTAGCCAATTATGGTTGATTTACTTGGATCAAGAGGAAAACGTTAGGGACACGTTTCTGACTCTTTCCGTTTGAGGTCTTGAGGATGTCCAACATCAGAATCCTAGTCAGGATGGGGAAGACCGTTGCTGCTGAGATGAGGAAGGGTTATTTAATGGCAACAGCTGCCGTTTTACTGAAGAGGTGTCAACTGAGGGTTAGACGGCTGAATCCCCTATAAATTCCCTAGGATTCACTCTAATAATGGATAGACATTAATATAGTTAAAAATACATATACACTTATACATTACTACTTTAGAACATTATTAGTTTTATTGTAGATTTGGTAATAGTTAGACTATCAGCATCTAGCATGAAGATTCCATCTCAAGGATATTATTGCAGAAGGCAATAATTGGTAGACTCTCAGAGAAGAGTAGAGATCTGAGCGGGGATCTAGAGATGAAGGGAACCACAGCTAAAAGCTTGCTGCTGACTGTGTGTTGGGCCAAAGGAGACTGTCATCAGAGGATCTTAATGAAGACTGAGTGGACAGGATTACAGGGAATAAATCCTTATGAGTACAATATCAAGTATTAATTGGAAATACCGACCAAAGTGTTGGGCCTGAAAATAATTCTAACTCAACTATGGATAATAGTCATCATACTATTATTAATTTATATATATTCTTACAACGCGAGGTGCTTGAGGAAATTGAACCTGTGCAGTAGAAAAATTACTAGGGTTGACCTCCGATAATCAACCCAATGGAGTAAATTTTTACACTTTGTTTAGCAGAAAAGTAAATTAATAATAAACTGCTTTTAGCCTTTAATTAGCCTATCTAAGTTTCTGGTTTTAGAGTAGAAGGCGTGAAGGTACATACTTTATTCCTGTCCTTGAAGTAAAACTAGGAAATTCATGGAGTCAAACAACTTGGTAGAGATTAGAGAAGGAATACTATGATACCATCATATCTTGATCAAGGCACTAAAGTGATAGGGGTTATCCTCAGTAATTTGTGCTATCTCAGTGGCTTGGTAATTATTTAAGTCCTGGGGAGCCCCCTGCGCCTCTACTGGGAGGTGTATTCTTTCAGAACCAAGAAGGGGGAAAGAAGGCTGCCTCACTCCTCATCAACTAGGGTGATCTAGCCCATGTGTAGATGAGAGGTGGGTGACAGCTTATCCCCTGAAGGTTGTCTCAATTTCCCTCTTCCTACCACCAAGAGGTTGGTGGAGCATATCCAGGGGTTGTGCCAGGATGTGGATGTGGCTATAAGTCATCAACACCAGGGAGGTTGCAGCTTCCCATATTTCCATAAGGACTTTTCCCCTAGTTCAAGTTTTGTTAATATTATTGAGTCAATATTGAATGTAAACAAATAATCCAAATTGAACTCAGACTTGTAACAATCAAGGTCATCTCAATAGTTGCATTTTGACTCAGATTCAGATTTTCTAAATATGAGTCAAATCATTTTAAAAATACTTTTGGCTTGGTCAGTTTTGGGCGCTGGGTTGTGCCTCACCCAAATTATAGATTAGGATCATATGAGCCTAATAAAATGATTTGGGTGAGGCCCCAAAGGGCAGCCTTTAAAAGGCGCACTCACCAATTCTGAAGCTCCCTTCAGAATTTTACCTCTAGCTTTCCCTCCTGGGGAGCATTGTCAGTTGCTCCCCAGATGAGCTCTGTTCAGTGGGCCCTTTTTATATACAGAATAAAAATAAAGGTTGTTTTGGGGTTAGCATACCTTGCTTACCTATTAGTCTTTTTTGGGTATCCAGTTTTGAAGAGCTTTCATGTGGTTGGGTCAGACCAGCCACTGTTTGGACTTTGCATAAGCAACTTGTAGTAGGAAGTTTTAACACTGTCAGTGCCCCAAACCTCTCCATACTCAAAGTTAGGCTGCTTTGAGGCTGTTGGTGCACCAAAGAATCATTTATTATATGGCAGCTAGAACTGTAATTTTTTTCTGACTATTACAAGACTCAAAATTACCCATCTAACTTCCTCCTAGCCAATAGTGAAGAAGGTCTCACCCTCAGTAGGATTAAACATGCTAATCCCATTTGAATCAAAATGGGACTTCACATATCTGCCCTGGCCTTGGGTACAACCCACCAGATGTCAAACAAATTCTTGCCAGCTCACTAGACAATATTGTGCCTCCAAATTTTTTGATAAAATTTTTGATACATTACTCACTGATCAGGTCAGATTTGAATCAGCATCAGAAATTCTAAGTGTGTTGATCCATGGGAAATTGATTTCAAAAGAATTCTAAGGGCATCAATGCACCCCTCATCATATTTACCACTCATTTGGCTTATTTGGCAAAAACCCCTAATAGGTCCTGTTGGCGTTCCAATTATATCTTTATAATCTACTTATGTTTTATTAAATAAAATCTCATAAATTTATAGCTTTATTAAAATTAAGAATTTTTTGTGGTGCTAACTAATAGTTATTTGCACTATTTTTGGTATTACCTGGCTGGTGTTGGCATTTTCCCTACTCACCTTACACCAAACTTTGTGGATGGCTGCATTGGTGGTATTCTGGCTATTGTTGTGGGTGAGGACTCATCCTGAGTGGCAGTGAAGTCTTATTTATATCAGTAATCACCATGACAGATTATGTAAATCTAGTTGTTTAAGAGTTTTCCAATATGACCATTCATTTTGTTGCTAAGCTGACAAAGTTTTTGGGCATAAGACTGATGGGCCTTGGGGTCAGCCGCTTCAGCATATAAGTCAACATGGTCCATAGTTTAAAAAGTAGATGTACAGGGTTGCAGAAAGTGCTCCCTGTAGTGAGCACAAAATACTGAAACTGGCACTTAGGCATTGTATTCCAACTGTATTGGTTAGTTATACTTAATAAAAAGGTGTACTGTATGAAGACAGATACCCTTAGAAACTGAGTTAAAACCTTAGTTATATTTTAAACAGGTTTACAGTGCTAAAAAAGAAAAGTGTAGCATCTAGTACTGATTTTGGCTGGGGGCTCATGCCTCAAAGTTTTGGTCATGGTAGGCTGGTGAAGCTTCTTAGAGAACAAGATCCCATTCCAAAATGACAGTCCCTTCACAATATGCTACTTAATGCCATGGGTCTCATTGGGGCAAATTATTGTTAATTATGCATCACTTTATAATTTCAAGCTAATTGTATAATATTTATAAAATATAGAGAGACTAATAACTTGGTATTAGGGTATTTACAACAAATAAAAATCAGCAAATACCAAAGATCTAATAACAATTTGGCTGAGGTTAATAAAAAACACTATAAATAATGCATTTATGGTGATGGTGATGCTGATGAAAGATAAAATAATAATAAAATACAAGATAAAAGTTTACATGGCTACCAGGCTGAGATAACTGATTAAATAGATAATCAAGGATTTGTGCCGCTGGGGTGGTGAGGATTCAGTCATACCTTTGTAAACCTATAATTGATGATGGTACTCAATAAACGTAGATTAGTATGACAAAGTGACATCTGGCAGATTGACGTCATTATAAAGGCAAGATTAAAACCTTATTCTAATAAAAGTCGAATAGAAATTAAGTAAATAAAATATTTGGTTCATATGGTTGGTCTGACCAAATCTCAACGAATTGGATGTGATAAATCAACTAATCAATTCTACCTCATTATAATAAAAGATAAATAAGTTCAAGATAAATTTCATAAGAACATTTTTAAACAATACAATTAAGATATTACGTCCCAAAATCTTTCCGTTAGGTCTTGATCCTTAGGTCAGTCATTGAAGTTAAACTCAGCGTACATAGAAACTATCTCTATATATTATTTCTCAAAGGTGTTTTTTGTCGGTGTGAAATATCTCCCTTAATACTGTATCAAAATTAATGTTTGATACGCCATTTTGAAGATTATTTTTCCCCTCTAATGATGAAAAATAAAAAATTATTATTTTCATAGTAAAATAAAAAGTTTTATATGTAACAAGTGAAACCCCTATATGTTTTCGATGGCATCCAGTATATTGTTACGGCTGAGCAGTTTGATATTCGGTTGATTCGATACTTAAAAGGTTTTGGCAAGCGGTTGGTGGTTTTGGGTTGATTAATAAGCTTAACGGTTTTAATAATGCAATTAGTGATTGGTTGATATGATAAGTTAATTGGTTTTGGTAAATAGTTTAAGTGAATTGGTGAGAATTGGCGAATATCTACTTAATAAAACACATTCACTCACTCCACTGACTGACTGACATCTGAAACCTTCGAGTCTGATAGGGTCAATCTATTTGGGTGAGTGGGTGAAAATTGACAAATATCATTGAATAATTCACCAAATTGCTCACCTGAAGCTAATCGAGTCAGATAAGTTTAATCTATTTGGGTGAGTGGGTGAGAATTGGCAAATAAGATCAACTCTGAAATTATCGAGTATGATAGGTTCAATCTATTTGGGTGAGTTGGTGAGAATTGGTGAATATTATCTAATAATTCACCAATTTGCTCATCTGAAGCTAATCAAGTCTGATAAGTTTAATTTATTTGGGTGAGTGGGTGAGAATTGGCAAAAATTATCTAATAATTCACCAAATTGCTCACCTGAAACTCAAAAATCAGTATTAGAGTTTAAGTAGATTAAGTAGTTAGGATAATCAACTCACCAGCCACGAGAGCAACAGTGGAGCTGTTAGTCTGAGTGGCTCGAGAGTAGTGCTGGCACAGCTTATAGGCTACAATATGAGCTTATCATCTGATAAACTTTAAATACTGTAGCGAAGCATGGGTATCTGGATGTTAGGTTTATAAATTTTAAAAACCTGCCTAATTTGGTTCACCTAATTAATAAAATACTTTTGGCAAGTTAAGTCGAAGTTGATTTAGTAGTTTGGATGATATGTCACTTGCTCAATGATTTTAAGTATAAAGAGATGTTTCGGGTAGCAGGTTGGTGTTATTTGATTGATTCGATAGTTTTTTTTGTTTGGCCGAGTGGTTGATGGCTTTTGTTTGAATCGATAGGACACAGTTTAGCTTTAGGGGTGATTAGTATTATATTATTTCTCAAATGTGTATTTTTATTGGAATGAAATATCTCTCTTAATACTGTATCAAAATTAATGTTTGATACACCATTTTGAAGATTATTTTTACCTCTAATGACAAAAAATAAGTAAATATCTTAAAATTAATGTTTTCATTAAAAATTATATTTTAAAACTTATATTTTAAAAATTTTATTTAAAAATCACATGTATAAAGTGTCATGGTGGTGCCGAAGTCTCTGAATAGAATAGAATAAACGTACAAATAACGTACAAACAACGTATAAATGTATAAACAACGTGTCAATCAAATTAAAACAAGTAAGTAATACAACATTTGCAAAAGCAGTGGAGCACTATTCTAACCTCAATAATATTGAGGTAGCAAGCGTTTGTTGTTATAATTTCTGAAAAAAAGTAAATTTTCTTATAAAAATAGTAAGTTTTTTGTTAAAAAATTAGTAAATATACAAATAATGTGAAAAATATTTTCATTTGAATTAGAAAAATTTATTTTAAAATATACATCACACTATTTGTATATTTACTAATTTTTTATTAATATTTTTTCACAACTTCAAAATTGGCTTTTTATTTAAAAATTTTATTTTACTTTTGTTATGTTAATACCAGTTTGCATCATTCGTTATTTGCAATAATCTATTTTTATTGATTAAGTACTATCCATAGGATAATCGTCTAAGGAATCCTATTACCAGAAGTGATGCGAAATATTCGCATGGGTCACCTAGTATCTACTTAATAAAACACATTCACTGACTGACTGACTGACATCTGAAACCTTTGAGTCTGATAGGTTCAATCTATTTGGGTGAGTGGGTGAGAATTGGCGAATACTATCTAATAATTCACCAAATTGCTCACCTGAAACTCAACAAAAATCAGTATTAGAGTTTAAGTAGATTAAGTAGTTAGGATAATCAGTTTAGCCGAGGGCAACAGCGAAGCTGTTAGTCTGAGTGGCTCGAGATTAGTGCTGGCACAGCCTATAGGCTACAATATGAGCTTAACATTCGATAAACTAAATACCGTAGCAAAGCACGTATCTGGATGTTAGGTTTATATATTTTAAAAACCTGTCTTATTTGGTTCACCTATTTAATAAAATACTTTTGGCAATTTAAGTAAAAGTTGATTTAGAAGTTTGGAAGATATGTCACGTACATGATGATTTTAAATATATAGAGATGTTTTGGGTAGCAGTTTGGTAACATTTGATTGATTCGATAGGTTTATTTTGTTTGGCCGAGTGGTTGATGGCTTTTGGTCAAATTAATTGGGCACAGTTTAGTTTAAGGGGTGATTAGTTATTGGTTGTTTTGATAAGTTCAGTTAGGTTTACCTGAGTGGTTGGTGGATTTTGGTTGATTCGATTGAGCAATTAGATTTGGCTGAGTGGTTTTGTTTATCTATAATATAAAATCTAAATTAATAAATTGAAAATCTTTAATTTTATAGACACCGTAGCGAAGCACGGGTAAATCGGCTAGTATGTTTATAAAAGAATTTAGCTAGGTAATTGATATAGCTTATATGAATTGTATTGGCTTGCAACTTTTATGATAAATAAATTATAGATAGATTACATTAATATTTTATTAAAGCTAATAGAAAAAATTACGCGAATTTTACATGGAAATATAAAACGCGGCTTATCGCTCGGGGCTGACGTTATAGACGCGGCTTTTTAACCGACTTTGAAAAAAAGGTTATCAATTCGACTTGTATGTTTTTTATGACTAGATCGTTTTGACCCAAAATGGGATAATACGAAATAGAAACATGTTAAACTATGAATTTGTTTCATAAAGTCCATAAAGGTCTATAAGCTTAAGTTTGATATAAGCTTCTATCGGTTGCTCAAAAGCTTAATTTAAGGCAACTCAAACACTAGCCATACGCAAATGAAATCGAGAATTTGCGGTCACAGCTACCAAATTCAGGTGTTTTACCTACTCATCAAAGAGTTCACTAAGAACATCTGTTATAAAAGTTCACACTAAAGCTTACAGTTTCATTTTAAAAATGATTCTCACTTCTGATTACCCAAATTAGTGAGTGAACTTCTAATTTAGGCATAAGACTTATTGACAAAATACCTTTGCTAAAAGTGAAAAATGACACAAAGTTGATCAAACAATATACTCGGAAATGTGACCATGGCTTATTGGTTCAAGATTATAAATCAATACAATCAGGTGCTGCACATCACATGTTAAAATAGCAAACTGTTATAAAAAAGAAACAAATTCATTACACACCCTATGAATCTCACTCTTATTAACCAGAATCAAGCTGCTAATTTTATTGAATCAGGCGCCAAGTTTGTAGTGGGAATTCTGTTTGGTGAAACCTTCTTCTGTAGCGGTTCATTGTATCGTCAAGATATCGTCTTAACTACCAGCGTATGCGCTCATCTTCCCATGGATTCTTATTGGGTAGTCAAATCAACTTCACTTAATACAAAAGAAAGATACTCAGTATCTAACATAGTCCATCATCCTTTGTTCCAAGAATTTGAAACTTACACAAAGAACGATATCGCCATCATGAAATTAGACAACTCGACTTCCGAACCTACTGGCCTTTTACTAGGAACTTATTCAGTTTCTAGAGCTTCGTTGTATGGATGGGGAACCCTTGACACTCTGGTACCCAAACCCTATTTACAAAGCCGTAAAGTTAAATTCCTCAACCACTCCTATTGTCAAGGACATGACCCAATTGATTACAACAATGAATTATGTGCAACTCAAATTGAACCCACCTACACGGGATGTTTTGGTGATATTGGGTCACCAAGTATCAATGGCAATATCTTAGTTGGACTTCAAGTCTCGAGCATGAAGTGCGCAGAGGAACGCCCTATCTCTGTCTATATCAAGATAAACTTCTTTTATGATTGGATTAAGGAAACCATAAAGCGTTTGGATTATTGTTACTAAGCCCAAAAGACATTGAAAAAAATTAAATCAAGTTTTACCTTATGGTAAAAAGCTCTAAGAATATGATATATGTCTTATGGTTGGATGCTGTTCGAAACTTTACCATTTTATCTTTCCTGCTTGATATCATCATTGCGATTTATCATTTAACTTTTAAAAGAACGATGACTGGGATGATTAGATTACTTAAATGATGGTTAGATTAGCCTAATTAAAACTGTGAGGGAAGCAAGCTGATAGCTGATCGATTCAAAATTTGTTTGATACTGGTGGAGTTACCCAGCGTTGCTCGGGTTTATTATTACCAGATGATTTGAATTGATTACTTTAGATTTTATATTATAAATAACACGAAATCGCTTACTCATTACCACTGAACATATCAAACTGATTAATCACCAACTGCCTACCCAATACAGTTGAACTATCAAATCAATCAAAAAACCCAACCACATAGCCAAAACCATTGAAACTATTGAATTACTCTAATACTATCAAACCACTTGGCAAAGCCAAAGAACCTATCGAATCAACCTGAACTACCAACCACTTAACCAAAACCAATTTAACGTAACCAAATTTCACCAACTCCTCGGTCAAATAAAATTAAGCTTTATCAATTCAACTAAAATTTAACACTTGGTTAAATCCAATTTAAATATTGAACCAATAAAAAACCACCAACCACTTACCCAAAACCATTAGATCAATCAAATTGACCAAAAAGCACCAACCACTCAGTCAGTTAAAATTAACCTATCAGATCAATCAAATACCACCAAACTGTTAACCAAAACATCTCTATATTTAAAAATCATTATGTGTATATATGTGACATACCATCTTTTAAACTACTGAACCAATTTCAACCTAACTTGTCACAGACTTTTTATGAATTAGAGGAACAAGTTAAACAGGTATTTTAGAGTCAAAATAAGAAAAATCAAATAAAGTAGTTATTTTAGAAATGAATAAACAATTGATAATCAAGCTAACCTATCCTGTGTATGCGCTTAAATTAAACTCGATTGTAAATACTCAAAAAATCAGAACTTAACATCGTATTGTCCAAAGCAAAACCAAAGTAAATGCAGATGCACGATAATTTTTATATAAATATGATAACTATATTGGCTCATCATTTTAGTTTTAGTTTTAACTATCGCTTGCAATATCAGTTTTGCTATCCCTATATATACCACTAAACTGCTTAGCTAAAACTATTAAACATGCCAAATCAACCAATCACAACTGCTTGGTAAAAAAGACTAAACTTATCAAAACAACCAAAAACCACTAACGCTTACCAGAATCAATTACCTTATCAAACCAATCAATCACTAATTTCTAACTAAAACCATTGAGCTTTATAATTAGCCAAATGATCACCAACCACTTAACAAAACTATTTAACTATCAGATCAACCAAATATTAAACTGCTCAGCTGTAACAATATATTGATTATCATTAAAATAAAAATTGTCACTCGTTCTATATAAAACTTTTATTTTACTATAAGAAACTGATTTTAAAAATCCAGAAACCTTTGCAGACATGCAAACAACAACTAACTAAAGTTTTATCACATCTGGATAAATGGTATTGGAACATATATGTTGCAAACAAACAAAAACAAACCACAAACATTTATTTATTATATGATAGATCAAGTAGAAAAGATCAACTAACCATAAAGATGATATTAGTAAATATTTAGTATAATAAAAGTTTATAGTTAAATCAGAATCTACAAAATTACTACTTTTATTAGATCAAGCAAATAATATACTTACCCTGATGAAGTTAGTAAACATAGACAATTTTAATAGTTTATGCTGAAATTAAAATCATTAAAATTACTAAAAAATATTACCAAGTAAGAAGCAAAACTCAGCTTAAATAGATGTTTACAACTATTTCAGATGAATGCTGAAATCAAAAGCAATAAAATTACTACTTTATACTAGAGAATCAGAATATTAAAACTTACCCTGATAATATTAGTAAACATAGACAATTACAATGGTTTATGTTGAAATCAAAATCAATAAAATTATAAAAATATTACCAAATAAAAAGAAAAACTCACATTAAAAGTAAATTTGCAACCATTTAGACAATTACAGATGATCATACTGGAAACAAACGTCTAGAGAAAAATAAGTATAACATCAAAAAACTTACCTTGAAAAGATATCAATGAACAAATCAATTCTTAGATAAACATAATGAAAAGAAACTTCTAATAACTAAATTGAATTAATAGCTAAAGGTAATAAAAAATTAAAACAACTAAAAAGCTTACCTCAAGTTAATCTCAATAACACACTTCAAATTTAAGAATGTCATGCTAGGATTAAACATCTAATAAGACTATTAAATAAAATCTACTTTTTGTTGTTAAACTATTAAGAACAAATACTTAATGAATATTCCTTCTAAATAACCAAAGACTATACTAAGTGCATAATTTTATGTTAAAATTATAACTCCATAATTTAAGTGGGATGATAAAACAACTATTTAGTAAATCTTTTTACAAAATATTTAAAACTATCAAAATGATTTCATTTTGGGCTGAAATTGTAAATATGCAGTTTTCAGCAGTTTAAGTGGGGGTATAATCACTAGGATAAGTAGCACTATGAAATCTTTATATTTAATATGATATCTAGGTTTATATCTAAATTTGGATATAACTTTTTTAAAAACACAATCTCTATTTATACATTAATAATATTAATAAAAGCACCTAATAGATAATTTACTGTATTAACACTCTGATCTTATCATTAGAGTTTCAAGTATGTGATTTGATTGGTTAAAATTCTTGGATAAGTTAATAGAACTATAACTATCAAATCAACCAAATATTAAACTACTCAGCTGTAATGATATACCAATTACCATTAAAACATAAAGGATTTTCGCTTGTTACATATAAAACTTTTTATTTTACTATTGTTATCTCTAAAATCCTTTCTTTGTGCTAACCTACATTATATAAGGAACTACTGTGCAAAATTTCATTCTTCTAGACCCACCAGTTTAGGCTGCACATTTTCTGTCAGTCAATGTTAGAATTTTATTAAGTAGATGTTTAGTTTTTATAGTGTCAATAGCATGATTTACCCAGATAACTTGTGGGTTTGAGTTAACTAATTTAAGTAAGTACTATATTCATTTTATATTGGTATCTGGCCATCAATAAATTTAGGAGTAAACAAACCTATTATATCAGCCAAAAACTACTAACCACTTTTAAAAGACTGATTAAGCCTATTGAATTGATATAGACCCACCAACCACTCAGCTATGACTAAAAGATCCTATTAATTCACTCTTGTAAGTCTTGGGGACCAGCCCCTACAACTGGATAGGGAGCAGCATCCCTTTTGGACCAAAAGGGGGCCAAAGGCCCAAGTGGACCCCCTGTCACAGTTGAGCGACCTGGCGCACGTGGTTGATGAGCGCTGGGTAACTGCCCTTCCACCTAGAGATATCCAAATCTCTCCCCTCCCCCTCCCCAACCCTGATAAAATTAATAGAGGGGACCTGCCAGGAGATCATGCAGGCCAGGGGCCTTGGGCGGGCCCCTGGGACCCCCCACTTACCAGGGAAAATTTACCAAAATTTTGAAGAAACTGCCAGCGCAAGTATCAGAGCCCAGCCTGCAGATTCTGGGCTAATGGAGCCAGTCCAGACTGGTTGGGTCTGAGAATCAGATTGGAACTCAATTTGGGTTTTGAACCAGGCCACCAGTGACTCAGACCAGTTGCCCCCACCCCTCAGAATGGATCTGAGAAGCTCAGATGCATAGACAACCAAATTGAGAGTTTGGACCAGGTTGCAGACAACTGAGCACCAAGGCCACAGCCTCCCAGGACAAATCTGGGAAATCTGAACCACTTGAGCTGCCTGACTCAAATGGTCAAGGCCCAGATTGGTACCATTGACCTGGTCTGGCCCCAAAAATTTGGGAAAATCAGCAAAAAGTTTTTTTGATTTTGCCAAGATTTTGGAAACCATCCATCCATCCACTCCCCCACCCGCCAGCCAACCAAACCCCATCGCCAATCCCCAACCTCCCAATACTTAAGGCAACTGCTCTGTCAATGGGCAGTTGTCAGTTCATTCTCTATTCTCCTCACGCTTTGTGCCAAAATAAAGTCAATTACCCTGAACGCCTTGTTGCAGACTCCGCCTGTTGTTTTTCCTATTCAAAATTCTGCCAATCAATCCAGCAAAGCGCGCTGCTGCCCAAATAATTATCCCAATGATTGCTGAATGGGTCATCCAGTTGCTTGACCCTGCCATGTGGTGGTGGATCATATCCTGCGGTGAACTGCCTCACTCTTGATGATGGAGTTGACTCTCCATCCATTTTTGCATATCTGTTAAATGTGAACCCATCCATTTGCTTTGCTGATGGGCTTTCTGAGAGCGCTCCTCTATTGGAGCAGCCTCAGGGCGCCCCTGCCCCAAGGCCTGTGAGCTTGGCCCCCACACCTGGCTCATCGCCATTGATCCCACCCACCTAAGGGCCCCAGAGTACCCCAACCAAGGGGAACTTGGCCCCAACGCTCATCTTGGGCCCATTTTCCCCTCCAACAGCACCCCTGTTCATGCGGTGGGTTTTGTGCCGCCCCTCTCTGGTGCACAGACCCACCTACCCATAACTGAAGGCCAGCAACTGTGCACCCTGGAGGAGTCATCATCCTCCCCACCTCTCCCGCCCTTGGGGGTTGCCCCCGCAAGACTCGCGGTTGCCCCCATTGCAACCATCTGGTTTGCCTTGGGGGCCTTTGGTACATTTATAAACATTTACTTTCCTCACATCCCTACTAGATCCCCCTTCTTCTAGTCACATGGACCGCTGTGCCCTTGGCATTCTGGGCTCTCCACTGGGTGCTCACACACCCTGACTGGGAGCCCAGTCTAATTCTTATCAGCCGTTTCCATGACATAATGAACTGACCCATAACCTCAGCCTTCTCCACCCTCCTCGCTGGCACTGGCGAAGCGTTGGCCTACGCCCTAACCTTAAATGTACTCTCTCTCTGCGACCTGGCCTTCTCCTGCTGGTTGGTGGCCTCATTCATCTGAGCATGCCGCCAGTTTGTGTTGACCTGGTCCCCACCCTGCAGACCCCTGGCGTCAAGTGTCACCCCATCAGTCAACATGATAGGGTTGGGAGTCCCCCTATCCCTTCTGATGAGGTGGCTGACCAAATCCTGGGTGTCCTGGCAGAACTTCAGGTGCACTTCACCGCTGATGGGGGGAAAACTCCCCTCCCTTCTGATGCCCAGCAGAGCGTAGCTCTCCTTGATGCCCTAGATGGGGATGCCCGCCGCTGGGTCAGGGGAGTGCTCCGCTCTGCTGCTAAGTCTGGGAACCCCACCCCCTACTGGCGCTGGTTACTTTGGCGGTCCAGGCCCCTGAGTCTAGACTGGCGCGCCTCCTCCATTTGTTCACACTAGGGCAAACAGCCATGGACCTGCCCTCCCTGATTGAAGCCTTCGCGGTCCTGGCCCCCACGGTGCCCATCCCCCCTGAGATCGCCATCTCCGCCTTCTGAGCTGCCTTGGACCCCACTGCGGCTGCCCATGCATCTTGGGACCCCCTCCCTGGGTCCTTAGAAATTGCATTCTTGGTGGCTCACACAATTGGGGCCAGGCCCTTCCATACACCTGCGTGTGCTGTTGCAGCTCTTGAGGTCCCGCGTGCCACCCCCTCTCCCCCTGCCAGTGGTCGCAGCCAAGGGAAGCGCCCCCCAGGTCTCGCCGCCCTCTGCGCCCCCTCTGTACCCACCTTGGGTACCCTCCCCTCAGAAGAGCCCCTGCCTGCTGCACCCCCTGCTCTCACCCCAGATCAGGAAAGTGGGCCCTTGATCCCCCAGAGCTCAGAGCCTGCCCACCCTGGCGCCACCACCCCCCAGTTAACCTGGAGGCCCCCCTCAAAGAGAGTGGAGCGGGCATACGCATCAACCCTCGCTGCCCCATTTGGGACAAGGAGGAAGCAGAAACCCCTCCCCAGTTCCAGACCAGCCTGGCGCCTCTTGGTCAATCTCTTCTAATGATGGGTCATGCTCCCTCCTCGGCTGCTCTCTCTCTTGCCCACCCCAATAAAGAAGATCAAGCCTACTTCTTGTTCCCTATCTCCTTCCCCTCAGAGTCAGGTGAATTTACTGTGCAAGCCCTCCTTGACACTGGAGCGGCAGGCAACTTTATTGACCTCAGTGTGGCGCATTCCTTGGACCTGGCAATGGAAGAAGCCTCTTTGGTCCTGGGTGCTTCATTGGAGCCCATGAAGTCTTACCGCGTCTGACGCCCATTGCACTTCTCTGTCCATGACTTTGGGTTCTGTGACCACTTCTCAGCTGTACAGGACTTGCTCTACCGTGATCTTGGGGGTGGGCTGGTGGCGGCGACAGCAGGTCCGCATCAATCTTGCTAATAACTCCTTGTTGTTCTCAAACCTCAAGTTGAGTGGAGAGTTTCCCTTGTTGAAAACCCTCCCCCTTGACACATCCCTCAGCTCTATTTCTCCCCCGGACCCCGCTCCCATTGACCTCCCTTTGGACTTCCCACCCTTCCTAACCCCCTATAAGTCCATCTTTGACATGTCGCTGGCTTCCAAGCTCCCCCTACACTCTGAATATGACCTAACGTTTCAGCTGACAGTTGACCTAGTCAAGATCAACTGCCCCCTCTACCCCTACACAGAGGAAGAGGACAAGGCCTTGGGGACTTGGCTAGATGAGATGCTAGAGAAGGGTTGGCTTATCAAGAAATCTTCACCGGTCGCCTCCCCCATAGTTTTTGCTCAGAAAGCAGATGGCACCCTGCGCCCTTGCATCGACTATGGCCACCTCAACAACATCACCATCCCTGACCCCTACCCGTTGCCCTTAGAGCAGACCATTGCCCAAGCCATCGCCAAATCCTGGTCTTCTCAAAACTGGATCTGGTGAACGCCTTTAATCAGGTGAGGGTGGCGAGAGGACAAGAGTGGCTCACAGCTATCTGCACCCGCCGGGGTCTTTTTCAATTCAGAGTGATGCCCTTCAGACTGAAGAACGCTCCAGCCACCTTCCAACGCCTCATCAATGATGTGCTTGGGGACTTGCACTTCTCATGCGCTGTAGCCTACATTGATGATATTCTGATCCACTCCCCTACCCCAGAGCAACATGCCAAGGATCTTGAAGCAGTGGTGGCAGCCCTCCACAAAGCAGGGCTCTTTGTGAAACCCTCAAAGTGCGAATTTTTCTGGGATGAAGTGACCTTCTTAGGTAACCTCATCCTGAAGGATGGATATGCTGTTCCACCCTCTAAGCTTGAGGCGATCCAGTCTTGGCCTACCCCTACTACACAGAAACAACTCCAAAGTTTCCTTGGCACCATTACCTTCTTAAAAAAATTCTCCCCAGCCCTCGCCCAACTGGCGGCACCCCTTCACCCCCTCACTGGGAAAAACGCCCCCTTCAAGTGGTCCCCAGAATGCCAGCAGGCCTTCAAGTCTATCAAGGAGGTTTTCCTCACCGCCCCAGTCCTGCGGCATGCTGACACCTCCTGCCCCTTCATTGTAGCCTGCAATGCCTCATCGGTGGCAGTGGGCGCCGTGCTGCTACAGGAGCATGAGGGGGTTGAGCACCCAGTGGCCTACTACTCCCGCAAATTCACTTCCACAGAACAAGCATGGCCAATATATGACAAGGAGCTAGCGGCAGTGGCGTGGTCACTCACCCCACTGGCGATACCTCCTGCAAGGCGCCCAGCACAAAATCACCATTCAGACTGACCATAAGGCATTACTATACTACCGCAAACCCCAGAAGCTGGGGCACCGCCAAACTCACACATACCAGGACCTCTGTGGGTTTCATTTTAAATATGAATTCATAAAAGCCCCCTGAATGTGTTGCCAGACATGCTCAGCTGGAACCCATCGCTATCACCCAATGGTGGAGAGGACCTGCTAGAGCTTACTACTGTAGTGCCCCCCTCCCAAATCCTCTCCTTGGCTCCTCTGATGGTAGCCTTTGCTGACCTTGCCCCTGACGCCCTGCTCCTCCCTTGTGTCCTTGCTGCCCAGACCTGTTGCCCTGAAGGGTTAGAGCTTTACACTGACTTAGAGTCCTCGAGTCAGAAGAGAGCCCCATACACCCTGTGGGAGGGAACCATCTGGTTCCATGATCAGGTTTGGGTCCCCCCATCTCTACGCAACTGTGTTATCAAAGAACACCATGTCCCCCAGACCGTTGGGCACCCCAGCATCAAGAAGTGCGCTGATCTCATAAAGAGAACTTACAATTGGCCAGGGTCCTCAAAGGACATCCCCGCCTGGATCTCCCGCTGTGTCACCTGTGCCAGAGCAAAATTGGACTGATCTGGAAAAAAGGGGTTGCTACACCCCCTGCAGCAGACAGAAGGCCCGTGGACCTCAGTCTCAGTAGATTTCATCGTGGAGACCTCCCCCTCTAATGGCTCAGATGCTATCATGGTAGTCATTGATCGTTTTACCAAGTTTGCCCTCTTCATCCCCTGACTCTCCTCTATTACTGCGGTGGAGACCGCAAATTTATTTGTCAACCATGTCTTTGCCATGTTTGGTCTCCCCAAAGAGATAGTGAGTGACAGGGACCCCAGTTCACCACCCAGTTCTGGGAAGAGTTGCTAACCCTCCTCAGCATCAAGCCCTGCAGATCCATGGCCTACCACCCCAGTCTGATGGGCAGACTGAGCGGGTGAACCAGGTACTGGAGCAGTACCTGCGCTGTTATGCGACGGCCTCACAGGACACTTGGGCCAAGGACCTACCCCTTGCACAGTTTGCATACAACAATTCACTCCACTCCTCAACCAACCTCTCCCCTTTGAGGCCACACTGGGTTACAACCCCTCCTTCCAAGTTGGCCCGCAGCTCTCCTCAACAGTCCTGCAGCTGAAGACCATGTGTGTGCACTCCGCGAGACACACAACCTGGTTTGTGAACATTTGACAAAGTCCATCGAGGATTACAAAAAGTTTGCTGACTGGAAGCGCCTACCCAGACATGAGATCGAAGTCAGCTCCCTTGTCATGCTGGACACCCACAATCTTCCCTTAAAAGCCCCCACCTGGAAACTCACAGCCAAACGCTCTGGCCCCTTTGAGGTGGAGAAGGACTTAGGCAATGGAGCCTATCATTTGAAGCTGCCCGCTCACTGGAAGCAGCATAACGTCTTCCACACCTCTCTCCTGACCCCCTTCAAAGGGGAAAGGCCAACATCACCAGAGCTGATCCTCATTGGGGAATCCCAGGAAGTGGAGGTGGAGGCTATCCTGGCTTCCTGGAGGTCCCGCAGATCCATTCAATACCTGGTTGCCTGGAAAGGCTACCCCTCATATGAGAACAGCTGGGTGAGTGCATGCAACTGCACAAATTGCAAGGACCTGATAGAAGAATTCCACAACTCCCACCCAGCAGCCCCCCATCCACCCCAGAAGATTGCAGCCATCCTGGCCATAAAGCTCCCAGAGAGACACAAGAACTATGCCCTGGTCCATGCCCCAGGTGGGGGCCTCCTCCCTGTCAAAAAAGAAAAGGGTAGTGTAAGTCTTGGGGACCAGCCCCTACAACTGAATAGGGAGCAGCATCCCTTTTGGACCAAAAGGGGGCCAAAGGCCCAAGTGGACCCCCTGTTGCAGTTGAGCGACCTGGCACATGTGGTTGATGAGCGCTGGGTAACTGCCCTTCCACCTAGAGATATCCAAATCTCTCCCTTCCCCCCACAACCCTAATAAAATTAATAGAGGGGACCTGCCAGGAGATCATGCAGGCCAGGGGCCTTGGGTGGGCCCCTGGGACCCCCACTTACCAGGGAAAATTTACCAAAATTTTGAAGAAACTGCCAGCGCAAGTATCAGATCCCAGCCTGCAGATTCTGGGCTAATGGAGCTGGTACAGACTGGTCAGGTTTGAGAATCAGATTGGAACTCAATTTGGGTTTTGAACCAGGCCACCAGTGACTTGGACCAGTTGCCCCCACCCTTGGAACAGATCTGAGAAGCTCAGATCACATAGACAACCAAATTGAGAGTTTGGACTGGGTTGCAGACAACTGAGCACCAGGGCCAGCCTCCCAGGATAAGTCTGGGAAATCCAAACCACTTGAGCTGCTTAACTTGAATGGTCAAGGCCCAGATCAGTACCATCGACATGGTCTGGCCCCAAAAATTTGGGAAAATCAGCAAAAGTTTTTTTTTGATTTTTGCCAAGATTTTGGAAACCATTCATCTACTCCCCCACCTACCAGCCAACCAAACCCCATCGCCAATCCCCAACCTCCCAATACTTAAGGCAACTGCTCTGTCAATGGACAGTTGTCAGTTCATTCTCTATTCTCCTCACGCTTTGCACCAAAATAAAGTTGATTACCCTAAACGCCTTGTCGTGGGCTCCACCTGTTGTATTTCCTATTCAAAATTCCGCTGATTGATCTGGCAAAGCGCGCCACTGCCCAAATAATTATCCTAATGATTGCCAAATGGGTCGTCCAGTCACTTGACCCCACCATGCAGCGGTTTGTTTCCATGGTGAACTGCCTCGCTCTCAATGATAGAGTCAACTCTCCATCTATTTTTGCATATCCATTAATGTGAACCCATCTGTTCATTTGCCGATGGGCTTTCTGAAAGTGCTCCTCTATCAGAGCAGCCTCAGGGCGCCCCCACCCCAAGGCCCATGAGCTCAGCCCCCACACCTGGCTCATCTGCCATTGATCCCACCCACCTAAGGGCTCCAGAGTACCCCAACCAAGGGGAACTCAGCCCTAACGCTCATCTTGGGCCCATTTTCCCCTCCGACAGCACCCCTGTTCATGCGGTGGGTTTGTGCCGCCCCTCTCTGGTGCACAGACACACCTACCCATAAATGAAGGCCAGCAACTGCGCACCATGGAGGAGTTGTCATCCTCCCCGCCTCTCCTGCCCTTGAAGGTTGCTCGCAAGACTCGCGGTTGCCCCCATTGCAACCATCTGGTTTGCCTTGGGGGCCTTCAATACATTTATAAACATTTACTTTCCTTGCATCCCTACTAGATCCCCCTTCTTCTAGTCACACGGACTTCTGTGCCCTTGGCATTCTGGGCTCTCCACTGGGTGCTTACACACCCTGACTTGGAGCCCAGTCTAATTCTTATCAGCTGTTTCCATGACAAATGAGGCTAATGCTTGGCCTAGCTTGCTAGTCAAGCTCATCCTCCAGATTTAAAAGTAAATGAGGTGGGTCAACCTTGGGACAAATACAACAAAATGAGATTTTTTATAGCCAGTACAGGTTTTGAACATGTGTTGAACAAAACCTGCACTAGAGTGGAGCAGGAATTAACCTGCCAGGTAATTACCCTTTCATCCTCCAGATTTATTTTTCTTAAATTTATCTAAGATAAAAAGTAACTTTGATCAATTAATATTCTAGCAATGCTTATTTGAAAATTGAGTATCTTTGTAGATGATAATACTAAATTCTTAGTTATTTTCTTTTCCTTGATATAGTACTTCAAACCCTTAACTAAGCTACTTAACCCTAAGCTCTTAAGTGATGACCAGATCATCATCTGCAAAGGCTCAATATCACATTTGATAATAATTTAGATAATTTGAGAAACCAGTGTCATATTCTGCCAGATCAGTCTCTGCTCCTGAATTTTATATTTCTTACCTTTGATGCTCCAATTCACAATCTGATCTTTTATCAATCTCATTTTATCTGAATTGACCTTTGATTTATCAGTGGAATCCAAGCTTACAATAACTAGGTCAATGTGCGAACCAGACTGCACCTGATCTGTTACTTTACCCCCTGTGAGGCCCAAAATTCCAGACCTTCTCTGGACATTGCACGCATTCTTCAAGCATTTTCCACTTCACCTCCTTCACTGAGTACCCTTCCATTTCACAAAGAACTTCTACTTGCCTCTCATCCACTGTGCATCTAGTATCCGCTTGGCCTCATATTCCTGACTTTCCTCCTCATGAGGGCTCAACAATCCCAGTCATCTGGTCCTTTTCCAATCAACAGATGTAGTTGTGAAGAAGGTTGTTGAGATTTTGCCCACCTTTTCAGCCTCCTAGATTACCATGGATCACTAGGAAGTAATTCCTTATGCCAAGTGAATTAGATACTTGTTGACCCTGATTTTGGGCTAATAATGTTTGGGGGATTTTAGGTAATTCGCCAGGTTTGGTCCATTGGGGATTAATATGTGTGAATGCTTAAGATCTTGTCAGGAAGAGTTGCTGACGAAATGGGGGCATCTGATAGTTGATTGATGATTAACTATCAGGTGTACTAATTGGGATCAGTCAGGTTTCATCACCAACCAATTAGATATTTAATGAGCAAGTTGCGAGGCAAGTGATGCCACCTTCAACTAGCAAATTGATCAATTGGTTCGCGACCTGCCATAATGGGTAACAAGCCCCATTACCTAAGCAGGTCACTCGCCAAATATGGTTGGTTTGATGGGATCAAGTGGGAAACATTAGGGAAACGTTTTCTAACTCTGTCCATTTTAGGCTCTAATGATGTCTGATAAAGGAGTCCTAAGCAGCTGGAGAAGACCATTGCTGGAGAGACGTTAAAGGGAAGTTCAGCTGCATTGCTGCCATTTCATAGCTGAGGCACCAACCAAGGGTTGGGCGCTGAATTGTCTCTATAAATTCCCTGATAATTCACATTATTAAAGAGTCTATCTTAGAAAAATCATTATTGGTTTTAGTTCTATTCGTCTTCATGAAATTTATTGCTGTATGCTTTAATTAAACTTTTTGTAAAACAAAGAGTAAGGATCAAGGATCCTTAGAAGAGAAGCTGAACTTAGATGGGAATTGCTGTAAACTCCACATAATGAGATGAAAGGTCATAAACTTAGGGATATGAGAGTGAATAAAGTTAGGTGGATCTGGGAAGAAGTTTCTACAGTCAACATCAAGGGTATTTTAAGGAGAAGTACAGGTCTAGCATTGGACCATAATGAGTTATCTATTCAACTACAGATAATAGTCTTCATACTATTATCAATCAACTATCAACTACTATCAGACAAAGCAAATAGTGCCCATATTGAACCTGTGAAGTTATCTTTTGAGGAACTATCAGTCTTTAATGATCACTGAAAGTCCCAAAAATTCTAACAATTGGTGCTCACTATAAGGGGTAGTTGATTAGGATACGCCAATCAAGGTGTCATATAAGGAAGGAGTAGAAGATGTTTCTAATTTCAGAAATGAGTTACTAGGAAAAGTAACGTCATTGAAGAAGAAAGAAGGAGTTTAAGTCTGATAAGTTTTATTTTTAAAGATGGAATGTGAAGTGGATCACATTCATATGCATTCACTCAGATCAGAAGTGGAGCGTCTAGTGAAGCAAATCAAAGAACTGAATAATTGGACTTGTGCATGTGACCCCTTTATGATAAATGACGCTGAAGAAGATACTCAAGATTTGAGAAAATGACTTTCAGCCTAGATATGGAACTGTCTAGTGCTGCAAGAGAACCTATTCCACCAACATCTACTTAAGATAAAGATTTTCAGCAGGGCAACTTGGGTTGAAATTGGGTCTGCTTGTAATAGTCCCAAGTAGTGAGGTGTTTAGATGAGACACTATATGAGACATTGGATGAGATTGATAAGGAAATCAATCAATTCAGAGTAAAGGATTACAATATCAATGAAGTTAACAAGGTCAAAAAAGGAAGCGATTAATCCAAGAAAGTGGAGGGAATAATTTGACCCAATATTATTAAATAAATGAGGAAAAAATTGCTGGAGATGGGGATCATCAATTCAAGACGAAATTAATGAAGTTAAAAACATAATGTAATCCACATGAGAGGGGATTGTTTCCAGATCCATCAGTGAATTTCTTCAAACGTTTTGGATGTCAAAAATGCAAAAATCATTTTAAAGAAAAAAAGATATTAACAATTAAAGAGAACTGCCAATTAATGAGTAATTCACAATTTTGTGAGATATGAAGACTCAAGTATCAACTTACTGGTCGATCAAGTATAGCTCGCTGATCTGACGGCAGAAAGCAGGAGGAGGTGATCAAATTATTTGACAAGTATCAGGAAGAATTTGCCCAGGACAACCACAATTTGGGATGTTTGAGGAATGTCATCCACAATTTTGACACTATGGAAAAATTGCTGATAAGGATGAGACCAATTTGATGGTCAAAGTGGCTAAAGAGGTAGTGGAAGAAGAGATCAGCAAACTAGTGAAGCATGGTCTTCTGGTTCCGTTGTCAAGTCCCTGGGCGATCCTTATCCTGATCTTAAACAAGAAGGATGACTATAAGTGGGTGGTGATTGATTATCAGAAGCTGAATAAGATAACAAAGAAGGATCTGTATCCGCTAAAATGAATTGATGATGCATTAGATTGGTTGAGAGAAGCAAAGTAAATCTCCACAATGGATTTAATATTGGGATATTGGCAAATTGATTTTCCAACAGAAGACCAGGAGAAATGTGCGATCATCACCACACAGAGGCTTTATCAACCAACGAGGATTCCCCAAGATCTATGTAATGCACCTACAACGTTCCAGAGGGCCATGGACGCCATCTTAAATGACCTGAAGTTTTCATGAGTCCTGGTATACTTGGACGATATAAAAGTGTTCAGTAGGACATTTACTTATCATTTATACCACTTGGAAGAAGTCTTCAAGAGACTGTCTGCAGCTAACATGAAGATCAAGCCAAGAAAGTGCCAATTCTTCAAGAAAGAGTTGGGATATCTGGGATTTGTTATCAACTCTAGTGGACTGCAGCTGTAAGCCCAGAAAGATGAGGCCATTTAGTAAATGGCCGTTCCAAGAAGTGTCTGAGATATCCAAGTGTTCCTTGAAATGGTCAAATACTACCAAAGATTCATATGGGATTCTGTGAGAATTGCTGTCCCCCTCTTTCATTTGCTAAAGGATATGAAAAAAGGATTTGTTTGGAATGAAGAGGCCCAGAGTTCTTTTGATGAATTACTCTAATAGATTCTCTGATAATGAAATATACAATTAAAATTGAGAATTTTAGTCCAAACTGATGCTTTTTATAATAGCAATTGGCACCGTAATGAGCCAAGTAGATGAGCTCAGGGATGAGCATCTGGTAGCTTAATTGATTCAGACACTAGCAGCAGCTAAAAGGAATTACACCATTACTGAGCATGAATGACTTGTGGTAATTTATGCATGTAAACAGTTTCAGGTGTATAGTAACGGAATACACTTTAAAGTGGTTATGGACCACTCCTTGCTGCGTTGGCTGCATAATTTATGAGAACAGGAAGAATGACTGGCCCAATGGGCATTATAAATAAAGGATTATAACTATGAGATAGCCCACTGAGCAGGAGCTTCTCATTAGAATGCAGATGGCTTATCATGGTTACAAATGGTCCAAGTGGTATACCAGCAAGCAGATGAGATATTCCATAGAATGGTCAAAGAGAAATCTGGAATGATCCCTGAGAAATCCATGGTGCACTTTGGAAAGCGATGGAAAACACTGAGACCAGGGTTGGACAAGTTTTCAAGATGATCAACAGAAAACTATTACTATTCCCAAGAATGTCAGAACAAGTGGCAATCATTTAAGCCGCGCATAAGATTTTTGGGCATGGAGGCCTGATGAAGACAAACAGCCAAATTTTCCAGTACTATTACTAGGAGTTTATCAACTATGATGTAGCAGATTATCTGTCTTGATGTGTGGAGTGCCAGTTGCACAAGCATCACAAGAACATGACCGGATATTGACTGGTCCACCCTGGATTTGCCTGGAAAATGGTGTCCATTGACATGATGGGACCATTAACCATAAGTACAGGCGGAGTCAAATAGATCATTGTTGCGATTGACCATCTGAATAGATGGGTGAGACAAAGGCCTTGGTGAAAGTGGAAGCTACAAGCACTGCAAGGTTTACCCTGGATCAAATCATATACTGCCATGGATGCCTGCAAGTCATGTTAAGCGACAATAGACAAATTTCATGCCCCACATGATCCCAAGGTTGAACGAGATAATGGGGATCTGAGGAGTCATGTCAGCACCTTACTGGCTGGAGATGAATGGACTGGTAGAAAGGGTCAATGGAACGCTAGCTGTGATGCTGAGGTAGCTTGTTTCATGGAGAACTTCTGCATGAGGGACATACCTCAGTTTGGTGACGTTTGCATATAACATAAGTCACCATATGACAATGAAAAAACGTCATTTGAATTACTATATGGAAAAAAGGCCACGTTACCGCTGAAGCTATATTCAGTGGTTAAACCAACATCAATATGAGTGTAAGCAGTAATTGATCCAATTGTTGAATATACTTATTGAGATGCAAAGCAAGCATTTTATATGACCTTGAAGAGGAGAATCAAGGCAAAAATGATAGACAATAAGAACTGACTGGCATTATCAGAATGCCAAGTAGGCGATAAAGTTGCCTATTGCAATATGCATGGTTTCAGAAGAAGAAGCAAGCTAGATGCATTGTGGTTTGGTCCATCTGAGATTATTGCCAAGACAGCAACGGATGCCAATTCCATAAATAAACTCTTGGATGGAAGGATTGTGAATTGAGTCCATGCTAAATATTTAAAACATTGTATCAAAAAAATAATAAAAGTGTTCCCAAAGGATTGTTGAGCTATTGAGAAGGTTATGTCCTGATAATTTGGTTAAGTCCTAAAAAGGGACCGCTGAACCAAAATAGATGGTTACGTTTTAAAAAATAAGACCTTTAAACCATAGAAAACTAGTAGATCAGAGTATAACTAGGAACCTTTTTGGGGGAATAATTAAAAAATATGGACTGCTGAACTGAGTGAAGGTCCTGTCCCATATAAAAAAAAGAAGAAAAAACAAAAGGTTGATAAAAATATAATAAAAAACCATTAGAAAACGACAGAAAAAAGATTTTTTATAATTTTTTATTGGTTATCCTTGACTCAGGGATGATTCTGCTTATGTCACCTCTTGGGAGGGATAATGTATAGCAGTAAGGGTGTTAAACCATCAAAACTATGTGAAATCAGACGTTAGCAAGGGCTAGACCTACTTGAAGCCAAGTTTGTTGAGAAGAGGCTGATCAATGCATGAACGCGATGAGGGGAAGAGAGATGGAAGTATTGTACTTGCCAAACGTGATACCCTAGATTGGGGAGGGAAACAAAAGAACAAGAAGAGGCAGTTGAAATTTAAACCTCAAGTAATCCTGATATGGCACTGGAGCCAGAAGATTGGTCTTGAGTGCTCGCCAATGGGCTTCATCAAGAACTTTGGACATATGAGCTGGTATCAAGCAAGGGGTACTAGGCAGGGTTGCCAAATCATGCACCCAATCAAAGCCATCGGGGGGAGGTACTAATGGGACACGCCAGAAACGAGATATTCATGCAGGGAGTGGACAGTATCCTGCAGATGACGACTATAAGCTTCTTGGATGAAAAAGCAGAATAAGCAATGGACTCTGGAAGAGACTAGAAGCTTCATGGCCCAACTTCAAAGAACTTAGCTAACAAATTAAAGGGCATAGGCTGCATCATCTCAATCTAGGATGTTTGTGATATCAGAGTGGTTCAGAACTATGGACAGAGCCTCAGTCACTTAGGTCCTCAATTCTGTGTAGGGGAGTTTGAAATGTTCACAATTTCCAATAGCCAGTTTGGTTGGTGGAATAGCTGGTTTGTAAAGAAACGAGTTGGAAAAGGAACTCTGGAAGCAAGTCAGATCTGGCGCGGAATGATTGATCAATTTTGGAGGGCATTGCTTCAGGAGGTTTGGTGATGATTGTATGTCTTCAAAAGGAGCTGAACCCAGGAGAGTATCAAAATCTAATTGGGAATCGATGACAGAGGGAGGATAAGTCATGAGTCATTTGAGATGATTGCTAATCTGGTTTTATCAGAGTTTTATACCATTTCCAGTAATTCCACAGATGGACTGGCTACAGGTGTCTGACTGGAAGTATGAGTTCTAGGGGGACCATAGAAGAAATTTCATCGTGCATATTAACTTATCAATTGGAAGAGCTGAGCATTCTTATCAGACAGACTGTCAAGCAATTGCTGGTATCAAGATTCCAAATTTGACATATGAGCTGGATAAGAGGGGGAGGTCGGACTTTTTATAATAGTTGACTTTACTCACTTTGGTATCAATTAAGCTCTAATTTTGGAGAAATTAATATCAAAGTAATGAAATAAGCTCTTTAGAAAAGAATTAAGAATGATATGAGCAAAGAAAAGATTATAAGATAATAACAAGAGTGAATATAATTGAGCATTCTTAATTTTGCTGAAAGACAAACATCAATTGCAGTGACCTCCTGTCAAAGACGAGGAGGAAGATCAGGAAATTGAGGACGCCAGACCAAGATCCTGAATATGAAAATGGGTCATATGCCCTGACTGGTAAAAAACTGGCTTTCTGGGACTAGTATTGTTACAAGTAAATTGATCACCCTGTCATGACAGTGGGTCATGGGGACCACTCTCTGAGGAGGCGTAGCAAGGTGGAAAAGGAAGAGAACCACATGCTGAAGGTTGCCAGAGCAGCGTTGAGTACAGATCAGCCGTGCTCTGCTAGAAACTAAGAAATATTTGACATGGTCCGAGGTGATATTCTCCTGTCACAATCCCATTCTCGCTGAAAATCTTGGCAAGAGGGGGATGTGTTGGGGTTTTAGCCTACCTTTCCAGCCTCCTAGATTACCATGGACCATTAGGGATAATCCCTATGGCGATTGAGTTGGATATCAGTAGACCCTGATTTCAGGCTATTAATGTTCAGGGGATGTAAAAATTTATAGGTTTCCTGATTATTTTTGGTCAATAACCCCTATAATTTATTACTTTCAAAGGTTTGGGTTTTGTGCAATTCTCCGCACCTTTTAATAGTTGATATAATCAATTGATAATAGTATGACGTCTATTATCCATAGTTGAATGGAAGTATTAGATTTTGGTCCAACGCTCAGCCAGTATTTCCTCTCAAAGAACTTATGATGTCTTGAAATAGGGATAAATCCCTTGTACCGCCTAACTTGATCTACTCTTAGATCCCCATTTACAGTTTCTCTGGTTCAACACACAGTCAGAAGCAATCCCTGATTTGGTTCAGCTTCTTCTCTGGATCCCCGCTCAGATCCTTACTCTTTATCTTAAAGAGTCTCCCAATTATCACACACAGCAATAATATCCCTGAGAAAAATAGAATAAATGGATTCTGATAAAGTTTACTAAGCTAATACTCTAGTAAAAGTGATCTGATATTTAGTGATTTTTTATTATTGAGTTCTTTAGGGAATTTATAATAGGGAATTCGGCGCCCAACCCTTAGTTGGCACCTCCTTGATGAAACGGCAGCCATTGCTGTTGAATTACCCATCCTTGTCTCAGCAGCGATAGTCTTCCCCATCCTGGCTAGGATTCTGTCGTTGGACATCCTTGAGACCTAAAACGAAAAGAGTCAGAAGATGTGTCCCTAACGTTTTCCTCTCAATCCAAGTGAACCAACCATTTTTGGCAAGCGACCTGCTTAGGTAATGGGGCTTGCTACCCATTAAGGCAGGTCGCAAATCAACTGATCAATCTGCTAGTTGCAGTTGGCATCAATCGCCTTGCAACTTACTCCTAAAATTCACAATTGATCAGTGATGAAACCTGACCAATCCCAATCAGTACACCTGATAGTTAATCAACTATCAGATGCCCCTATTTCGTTGGCAACTCTGCCTAATGAGATCTTAAGCATTCGTCCAGATTGATCCTCACCAATCTGACTAGGCGAATAACCTAAAATCTCTCAAACATAGTTACCCCAAAATAAGGGTCAACTGATTTCCAATTCACCTCACATTAGGGTATTATCACCTAGCGATCACTGGTAACCTAGTCAGCTGGGAATATGGGCAAAAATCCCAACAGGGGATTTTAGGTAATTCGCCAGGTTCATATCCATCAAGGTTTGATCAGGGTGAATGTTTAAGATCTTGTCCGGCAGAGTTGCTGACAAAATGGGGCATCTGTTAGTTGATTGATGATTAACTATCAGGTGTACCAATTGGGTTGGTCAGGTTTAATCACTGATCAATTGGGAATTTAATGAGCAAGTTGCGAGGTGAGTGATGCTGCCTGCAACTAGGAAGTTGATCAGCTAATTCATGACCTGCCATAATGGGTAACAAGTCTTATTACCTAAGCAGGTCTCTCGCCAAATATGGTTGGTTCACTGGGGTCAAGTGGGAAATGTTAGGGACACGTTTTCTGACTCTGTCCATTTTAGACCTCAAGGATGTCTGATGAAGAAATACTAACCAGACGGAGAAGATCATTGCTGGTGAGATGTTGATGGGAAGTTTAACGGCAACAGCTGCCATTTCATGGATGGGGTGCCAACCAAGGGTTGGGAGCCAAATTCCCTCTATAAATTCCCCTGATAATTCATATTGATAAAGAGTCCACTTTAGTAGAATTCATTATTGTTTTTTAGTTTTATTCATATTCAGGAAATTATTGCTGTATGCTTAAATTTAGACTCTTTTGTAATATAAAGAGTAATGATTGAGGATCCGTAGAAGAGAAGCTAAACTTAGATGGGAATTTCTGTAGACTCCGCATGACAAGACAAAAGGCCATAGGCTTAGGGATCTGAGAGTGTATCAAGTTAGGTGGATAAGGGAAGAAGTCCCTACAGTCGACATCAAGGGTATTTTGAGAAGAAGTACAGGTTAGCATTGGACTATAACGGGTTATCTATTCAACTACAGATAATAGTCTTCATACTATTATAAATCAACTATCAACTGTTATCAGACAACGCAAATAGTGCCCATATTGAACCTGTGAAGTTATTTTTTGAGGAGCTATCAGCCTTTAATGATCATCAAAAGTCCCCAAATTATAACAAATGTATTGCCACATGGGTCTTAGACCCTTCTGGTAGCTCCAGTTGAAAGTGACCTTATTGATAGCATAAAAAATTTTATATGGGCCCAAAAACTCTGGGCCCAGCTTCCAACTCTTCACTGGCACAGCGTAGTTATTAGCCACCACTAACACTAATCCCCAGGAACAAATAGCAGATCTGGAACTCTTTGATGGTCCACTTGATGCTTCTGCCGTGCAATGGCTCATTACAAGTACCCCATAGTATTTTCCTTATATCTGCCATGGTGCGGGATATCTTATCCACCCCCTGGCACACTCCACCACCAAAACCTCATCCAATGTAGGGTTTATCCATGATTCACAAAAACGGGGTCATAACCATCAAAGATGGGCAATGGGTAAAATTAGCAAACTTTGCTAACAGGACCATGAAGCAAATCATGCTGATAAACTAAAACATAATAACAGAGATAATGCTCAAGTATTTTATTCACTCTCTCCAATTTCCCGTTGGACTGGGGATGATACACTGAGAATCAACATGGGCGAATTTTTAAATTCCACAGCAAATTTGACCATAATTTTGACACAAATGGGGCTCACAGTCCAAAAAATTCCACAAGTAACCTGTGTTGGCCGAATACTTTGTCAATGAAAATCTTTGCTGCATCTTTCACCGACCAATTAGTTGTGCATAAGAAAGTTTTTGCATATTTAGTTAACTATCAATGATCACCATGATTGCATCCTTCCCCTGGAACCTTGGTAGGCCCATTATAAAATCCACACTAATCAAACCCCACAGAAAACCTGAAATTTGAAGCGGATTTAACTTACTAGCGGGAGGCTTTCTAGAGGGTTTCTTTAGTGCAAACCAAATATTCTCCTACATATTTAATAACGTCCTTTCAAAGGCCCAACCATGAGTAATTCCGTCGCACCAACTCTACCATTTTTTGACTCCAGGGTGCCCAGCCAACAGAGTGTCATGAAAAACCTGCAATACCTCCCACTGCAATGATAGATTTGGAACCCATACGCGTGAATCATGGTACAATACTTCATTTTTCTTCCTATAAGTGTGGTAATGGCCGTGTTCTTGTCTTTCCACTGTCTCAGTCCATAACTGACGCCCAAATACCGACTTCCTCTGTTTCCAGAAGATCTCCTCACCTTAAATACTTCCACCACTTCCAATCATCACAAATTAATCTGGACGGAACATCATACCCATGTTAAAATCTTCCAACTTAGTCCTCTTATAGGCTAATACTGCGTCATGACTTAGCCAATCTTCCAGGATGTTGGTTGATCCCAGCTGATATTCTACCTAAAAATCGTACTGGACCAGCTCCACATGCCATTAAGCTTGATGCTGGTTCATCTTCCTTGGCAAGTGATAATATTCCAGGGCGCTATGATACATTTAAATCACTTAAGGTTTTCAGCATATAGCAGGTGGTGTTTCTATTCCCTTAAAGCTGAGACCACTACCAGCAATTCTTTACATATATCAGGTAATTCGTTTTTGCTGGAATAATTTTTAAGCTAAACTAATACTTGAGGTGCCATAATTCATCCTCCCCTTCTTGTAATAGCACTGTATCTATGGCGTAATTTTATGCATCTATTTTGACCATAGAAGGTTTTCTGGGGCTGTGATGATCCAGAACAGACACCAAAAGTAGTTTTCCTCCAACTAAATATATGCCCGCTCCTCCTCCTTTCCACAAATGAATGAAACATCTCGTTAACTGCATAGGAGGTAAGGCAATTTACAACAAATTTTCATGAACCGCCTTAGGAGATTCATTGTCCCCAAAACTCTGCACCCCCATTTGTTCCATCAATGCTTTTCATGCTTGAACCGCCCGCAACTTGTCATGGTATATATAAGTACATTCATTAAACATGACATTACCCAAAAACATCACCAAGCTTTAATTTAATTCGCATATCAATGGCCTCAACCTCAGACCCATCTTGGGAATTGCTACCAGTACCTCCCACGCATCACTCACATGATCTTCCAAGGAGTGGGAAAACATGGGGATATCTTCCATATATGCCACACAGAACTGACCGATCATACCACCCAGCATGTGATTAATCATCCCATTGGAATACTGCTGGGCATATCATAGCCCAAACAACACACGAAATACTGAAACATCCCCAAGTGGCATTTAAACGCTGTATATTATAGACGCTCCAGTCTCATGGTTACCTGATTAAACGCATCTACAAGATATAGCTTCATAAAAAACTATGCATCCCGTGACCATTGGAAGAATATCCTCTATCAGGTTCATGGGATAGGGATCAATCTCCATAACTGCATTTAGCTGCTGGAAGTCCACACAGAGCCGCAATTCCCTACTTGCTTTTGGCACTAACAGTACCATTGACATGATGGCTGATTTTGATGGATCAATCAACCCTCCACTCAGCATCAATATTAAGTACTCCTCAAGCGCTGCTTTCGCTCACTGGTTGAGTGGGTATACTTGACATCCATGGGAAATTTCTGACCCCTCTTTAAATTGAAGTTAAAACGTTAATGGGCCACTGGATTAAAATGTGAATCCCTTCTGGGACTAAAAGCTCTCACAAAATTGCGATATTACACCAGCAATTCATATCCCTAAATCACACCCATGCTCTTTAATTCATTCAGCACAGACACACCAACTATCAAACTCCATCTCATTGGTGGCCCCATCCTTGGGTTTAAGGTAATTGAATGGGAAGTAAAGTAAATCTGGGGTCAAAACTGATGCTACCATTGCATCCCCAACACTACTGGATGGGCCAGAAACTCTATTGCTCAAAATTGCTTCTTGAGCCCAAATGGATTATGCCAACATCTAATGAGGGACTTACTTGCCATGAGGGATCCTTCCACTAGAAATCAGCAAACATGAACTCTGACCCTCCTGAATCTCCAACTTCAATCTCCATGATACTATGTGTTCAACGTAATTTTCTTCCACCCTGGTATCCACCAGGGCATTCATCTATTCCATTTTGCCATATATGTATAGCTCTAATGGGATAAATAATGAGGATAAAGTAAAGAGGCAGATATAATTTTGAATGAATGTTTTTATTGCAAAGTTGTGGGTGATGTATACTTAGGCACATTCTTCTTCTCATGTCCTTGGATCAAAGCTCTACCTGATTCCTCTACGTTTCCATGTCAGCCCCTTTATATATTTCAAAAGTTTAAAGGTGAGGCATGCCAGCTACCCTGACCATGGTAACCACCTGCTGGATTTACCCCTTCCATGGCAACATGGAACTTTTGCGCTGTTCTTGTGCTAACGCCAATTGTTTTTCACCATGATGGGCTAACGCAATTTCCTCCGCCAACATATCTTAAAGTTTTGCCGCTGCCAAGGCTGCTAGTAAATCTGCTTGTAACCCCTGACGGAACATTTATGACATTTGTAAATCCACCACCTGGGCTGCCTTTACAAGTGGTCAGAAAAACTGCATTTACTCCTCCACTGAGATACGACCCTGGTTAACCATCAAAAGCGCTATAAATGCTTCATCCTGTGCCTCATACAGGAATGCCACACGGTCAATTAAATCCACACGTTAATCCATGGAACTTGTGATGTGACCTTGCTTTTCACTCAACTTTTGTGCCCAACCTCTCAAGTCTGAGGGTAACACAGCCACAATTTGGAAAATTTGGAGCAATAAAGGGATCTCCTCCCTGTTGCCTAAGCCAGACGCGCCTTAAACTGATTCCGCGCATTCTTGATGAATCTTATTCAACGCCTTCATGGACAGGGCATCTCAATTGTTAATAGATTTAGGCTCTACAGGGCTTTCTACTTTTTTGTCACCACAGCACCCATATCCACCCCACCTCACACATTAAAAACACCAAAAAATCCCACCATCACCACAGTCAATACATGTTGGTACCATTCTCCCCATCCTGAGACCACCACCTCCTCTTAAGGCCCCACAATACTGAAAGGAAAGTATTTGAGTTTCATCTAATGTAATGAGCAGTTTGGCGCCAGTATGCCACAAAGGAATTGGGTAGTACCAGCCAGGTCACTGACCACATCATGGATAAGCCTGCTGAGAACAATCCCTGAACCCATGCGCCATGTCTGGATATCATGACATATTCTTGAATGATGGTCCCAGTGACACTGCATGCCAACAGCAGGGCCTGGCCCCAGGACAGCATTGAGAATGAGGCCAATGCTTGGCTTATCTTGCTAGTCAAGATCATCCTCCAGATCTTGGTTTTCCTAGATATATATATATAAAATTAAAGTATCTAATAATCAATTAGATATGCTAGCAATTTTTTTTGAATTTTAAGTTTTTTTGTAGAAGATGAGACAAAATTCCAAGTTATCACCTTTCCTTTAATATAGCACTGCAAACCCTTAACTAAAATCGTTCTTCTAAACACTTAAGTAATGACCAGATTTTCATCTGTGAAGGATTAATACCCATTTTATCATAATTTGGGGAACATAAGATGCCAGTGTCACATACCACTGGATCAGTATCTGATCCTGAATTTTAGATCCTTATCTTTATAGCCTCAATGCACAATGTGATCTTCTATTTATCTCGTTTTATCTAGATTGACATTTGATTTCTCAATGGAACATAATGTTTTGCCAACTAGGTCAATATGTGGACTAGGCTGCACTTGATCTGTTACACTTTTATTATAATAGATATACTGAGATGCGGTGTACCACAACTTATACAAATTGGTTCTGAAATTTATTTTAGGTATATATATGGATGATTAAGTGACCACATTATTTATTGTGATACTGAACCATTAGGATCTGTTCTAAGCTCTAATTTTTATTTTTCAATTACTTTTAGAGCAAAACTAACAGCAGCAGGAACAACCCCACCTGACAACCACCCATATTTTTACTTTTTTATAGCTTCATATCATTAATTAATGATAATAGGGGAGCAAGGAAACAAAAATTTTGTTCTAGCTAGAATGGAATTTCAACCTGTTTTGAATTTATTAGCCCACCTTAGCTTATGTTAACTGGTTGCAAAAACTAAATCTAGTTTTTACAAGCTCTAATTGAGTATACATAGTCATTATATAATACATACAGGTTCTAAATCTACAACTAAAAATTTAAATATCTCCCAAAATATTAATACTTGACCTCTTATAAATTTATATCTATGGTAATGTAATGTTAAATTAGGATCAATGAATTTCTATTTTAGTTGGTTCTGTTTAGGATACATACATCCTGCCAGTGCAAGTTTTGTTAAGTTACACCTGGCCAATATTGTACCATCACCATCTAGGTGGTGGCCCAACATTTATAAAAAGCTTTAAATTCCAATCTGGAAAGATAAGTTTTGGTTAGAAAATGGACTAGCAGACTTCCTAGTCCAGGTGCGCCCAGCATAAGATATAGTATTTAGAATTGTGATCTTGAACAAATGGATTACCAGCTAAATACTTTGAAGAAAAATGACTCATGAATTTCTGAAAAATGTTTTAATTAATATCCACTATCCATTATTTAAAGATAAGTTATTATAATTATATCAGGCATAAAAAGTACTGAAGTTTATAGAATAAGGGTGCTTAGATAAACAATTTTTAGTTTATTTTTATTTTAGTTTACTTTATTGTATAATTGGGCAGAAAAGGTTTCCAGTAAAAATACTTTTGATCTATCAAGAATAAGGAAAATGTTGGTATATCTTGTTGAGGTTGAACTTTGCCTGTAAGTTATTAACATAGTTACCATTAAATTAAATAGACTACAAGAATACTATATTATTATCTGATATAATTCTTAGAAAGCCAATTTTTAGTAAAATAGATGGTAAAGAAGAATTTTTATTCCTATGTAAGTTTTTTTACAGCTCTAAGACTAACAGAATTTTTTGTGCCTAATTTATGAAATTCCATTCCACAATCAGCTTATTAGTCTCAGAACTACTGAGTTAATAGATTATACTTCCAGAAAACTGACTGTATCGTTTATTATCATCTTCACTATAATATATAGCAATCCAATTCCTCAACACCTATATATAGATTTTAATATACCTGTAGTCGCCATTAATACTACCTGAACTATTAGCATTTTTCTACCCTATAGAAAATTCAAAAACATGACTTTGAAAAATTTGACTATTAGAAAACACAAAAATAAGTTATTTTTTTACAAATAGTAATATCTATAAACATTAATTTCAAGTGATAGTAAAAGCCTCATACAACCATCTAGTACTAAAAAAAAGCCTCATACAAACTACAGCATGAAAAAGACCACATAGTTTAAGTTTAAAAATTTTTTAAAGCTCATTATGATAATTAATTTACTGCCAGTTTTTTTATTTAGTTTAAAGCTGCTAATTAAATTTACCTCATCTATATATCAAGGATTCCAAATAGCCAAATTAAAAAAATAAAAACACCATCTCTATCTATATAATGTGGAAAAGCTGTAAAATCATTTTCCTTGAAGCAAAATCTTTTCCTATTACAAAGCATTGCTATATCATTTGAAAATATCAATACCAAGGAATACTAAAATTTCTTCATCTCTAGATTCCAAGGATACCTCTGAATATTATTCTCTACTCTATAGTAAGAAAGTTTAAGCAACTAGTCTCATGATATGTGGAAGGTGTGTGATAAAAGGCCATTGGTAAATACTTGTCAACAAGGAAGTCCTCAAAAAGTGCATCACATTGGCTATCTTGTTTATGGTTTGACTTAATACTCTAATCTACAAATATTGAGTAAGATTTCCTCACTGATATTTTCAAATAGCATAATCATAATGGAAATTCCAAACAAAGTATGTTTAAGCTCAACAATCTTATTATTACAAGGACCTTGCATACTTTTTTATGCAAGAATTATGAAAGGGTGACTAAAACTATTTTAGTCATTAAAAACTAGTGAATATTGCATAACCCAATACAATCTATGCTAAATTTTTGTAGAGATACTGAACAATAGTATATTGAGGTATAAAAGGTTATCAAGAACTAGTTTGGACTTAGGCTACAAACACAGATTTTTAATAATTACAAAAACTAATGACCTATCTATTCAAGTTAAAAAAAGAGTAGAGTAATCAAACCCGTCTTTATGTATCTCAGAAAGACATATTGAGACAAATACTAAAATATCAGAAGCCCATCTTTACACATCAACAATCATGTTCTTTCTTCACCTGGGAATCGCTATATTAAATTGAAAATTATAAACCATCTCTAAACATCTATACCATTTACTCCAAACTTCTAAAGACTTTGGTTTATTAAAACTTTATTAATGTATATAACACTTTTCTAATTATAAACTTTTACTGTGTCTATAGTCCTTGTCATATGGTTTAATGACTATATTCAAACTTGGATTTTTTGATACTATTAACTCTAACAATTTGACTTGTTTTGGGTGATAACATACATATAGTTTTCAAATTAGTAAAAGGGATAATAATTCACCTAATTCCATCATCAGTTCCATATTTCTGCCATACTAATAATAGTTTTAACCCTATTAAGATTGGGTACCATTATACTCATTACTGATTGTACTCTCATAATTATAATACAATTAGTCCGTGGCTGATTAACCAACTATAAAGATTTCCTGTTCCAATTTTAGAAATAGTACCAAATATATTCCAGATAAGTTTACTGTTTAATAAGTTGCCTATAAATTAGCTAGTTATATGCTTGGAACTAGGTACTTTATCACAACGTAGCAATTATATTATGTTCTGAGAGATTTTAGACATTTCTACATACAAATGCCTAATGGTCAAGAGGACTTTAGAAGACCCAGAAAATTACTCAACTTGTGCAGCAAAGTGCAAAAAATTACTCACTTAAATGTTTCTTACTACAAGGGCCATAAGATACTAAATTTAAATTTATTATGAGGCACACTGACCAGGGGATGGACATTACTGAAGTTCAAAAGCAAAAAAAACTGAATGAACAATCACTCAAACCAAAAGAAAACAACTGCTTGAAAGAATGGGCGAAACATAATGGTCAAGACACCAACCTACAAGGCGGGACAGCGCCAATGCGCTCAACCTACCATGGCAGAAGGGGAGGGGGATCAGGGGGCTCATCCTCAGACCCATGTTCCTCTTTGGTGAGAGTGCAGGACAATGAGGAGAGCAAAGGGGTGGGGTGATCAGCGACATGGGAAGTGAGGGCGCTAATGATTGGCTGTTTGAGGAAATTACTGTAGGACAGTAAGTCACTGATGTATTTGGAAAGAGTGGCCTCCGCCTTAATGCAGAGGGCAGGGAGCTGGGACAGTGAAGCCATGGAGGCGCGGGTGACTCTTGGGTTAGCCTGCAAGGCAGAAACCACTCAGTGGATGGCTTCCTTAGCGCGCCTGTGGGCAAACAGATTGGTCTGTTTGTGCGGTACAGATGTGGTTAGCCTGATGATGGGAGGTGGGAGTTCTGTGGCAAGCGCCACTACTGATGACTTGGTCATTTCACAGATGGCGTTTACTTCAGGGTGGGCAGCTGCTGCAACAGTGAGCTGGTGGTCTGAGTGGAACTCCAAAGCATCCGGTTGGGGGGCATAAAACCATTGAGCAACCAGTTTGGGATTGTGTACCTAGATAAATTTTTCATATGTGGGCTTTGAGGCTTCAATTAGGTATTCCATCTCATCAGATTCAGATAATGAGGACCATGGTTTCAAGTCAAATTCAAAATTGGGGTCCACAAACCGAAGTGGTGTGGCTGGTGATTGCAGGATAACATGGGAACCCACATTAGTCCAATCCAATTCCTGATTGGATGAGGCGCATGTGGCACTGGGTGAGGCACAAGTGGCACTGGCTCGAGGAAGGGGCTTGTTGGCTGCAGTGGGCGCCAAAGTGGCAGCAGGCTTTGGGGGAGGGGGTAGGACTGTACCCCATGCCAGAAAAGCAGTGGGGTGCGGGGCTATGTGGGGGCCATGTGTTGACAGCGCTGGGTCAGACAAAGCTGTGAGGGAGAGGCATTTACACTTTGAGCGATCTAGCTTAAAGCAGGAAGGACAGATTGTCCTCCAGCCCTTGACATGGGCCCAGAATGGGTGGTTGGGGGCAGAGGGTATTATGGTGCAGGGTAGAAGCGACAATGCAATTTTTAAATTTATTGGGCTGATTGTGGCAAATGTCCAAGGCCAGCTAGGCGAGCAGCCCCATTGGGGACCACAAACTGAAGGATGGGGTTGGAGCCATACGCGGCCAACCCTTCCATCAACTCCTGATGGAGTTCTGCGGGGGGAGAGATGTGTGGGCAACCCTGCAAACTGGACTACCATGGTGGTGTCAGTGGGGAGCTAGGTGCATGTCATTGGTATGGGGGTGCCCTTGTATACCAGGGTCACAGTAGCCGCAGTGGCAGCATCAGCTTCACAGGTGAAGATGAGGTCAAAATACCCCTTAAAGGGGTGGAAGTCAATAAAACCAGCCAGCAGCATCACTGCCTGGGCCAGAACGATGATTGCTTGTTCCTCATATGGGAACAATCTCCTGTATTTGACCTGAAGGCCAAAATGGAGCTGGGAGCAGGGGAAAATGAGTGGGCTGCGAGGCACCACCTGGGTGCGTGCTAGGTGGATGGCGAGATCCTTGGGCGGAGTAAACTGACCCAAGGACTTAGTAGGACTGGACAAACTAGTCCAAGCACGTTTTCACACCAGACAGAAAACGCTGGGCAGGGTTCACCGCTGCCCCACCCTGGAGCAGCTGGTGGTGAATCTGACATCATTGGGGATTGAATGGGAGCAGCTGGCATTTGATTGATAGTTGTAATTACTTTTATTAGTAAAATTGCTCAAAAGTGACTTTGAGAAGAAAGAAAAGTTTGTGCCACAAGATACTAAGTTATCTTAATTTTGTAACAGGAATGTTAGCATGGTAGAAGACAGCTATGATGGAAATCATTCCATTGTATACTACGTCAGCCTTTAAGTCCCAATCATTTATCCAAGAGAAGATTTAATTGATATAGCTCCTCACTTTAAAAAGTTTGACACTTGCAACTTCACCGCTGATCAGCTTAAAAAATAGTACATATGCTTAATGTGTTCCAACTATTTGGCCATAATAACATTAGTTTATTATATCTCTACACTGGAAAAACTAAAAAAGTTACTGTACTAAAAAAAAGAACTTTGAAAGTTATGTCCTACAATAAGTCATTAGGACATTTAACTAACCATAAATGACTCAGAAGATCTTAAGAGGTAACTTCAGACTTTCATATAGAATACTCAGAAGAATTTATTTCAGCATCCTGCATTAATAATGAAAGTATATAACCTTAATCAACAGAATGTAGATGCCATGTAATCTTTAATTGTAAATCTATATTTTAGTTGTTAAGGATTGGTCAAAGCAGTGGATGCCAACTATGAACTCTGTAACAAGATCTCTCAATGATTTAGATGAGATGTTTATATTGATAATTTTTATTATGATTGAGATTATTATCATGTGATGAATGAGAGAGCTATCAAGAATGACTATTAAGAAGGCTTGAATTGACTCTGCATTGTAGACAGTATTGAAAATCAACCTGTTTATCTAAAAGTCTGACGGTCTATGTCTTTTGAGGAGATCAAGCATTATACTCATCAAGAATTAGATATGGCTTCTTGACAAATTAGCAAGGCCACTATAACTAAAAATTATCTAATAAAAGATAAGACTTCAACAAATCAGAAAGGATTACCTGAATTGTAATATCAAATAATATATGGCACAAACTATGAAAACCCTCAAAATGTGTGGATGTGCTTAAAGTATACAATGATTTTGGATGAAAATATAATAACTATGGGAAAGTTTCTAAGGAACAGAAAACTGAAATCAATGGGACTAAAATTCTCATTAAATGAATAAAATGATTTTCTAAGGGCATTGAAGCAGTTTAGACAGCGTAGAGAATATGAAATGGAGGATTAAATAGCATGTGTAAAAATTTACTCAGTTGGGTTGATTATTGGAGGTCAACCCTAGCAATCTTTCTACTGCACAGGTTCAGTTTCCTTGTGCACCTCACGTTGTAAGAGTATATATATAATCTGATAATAGTATGACAACTATTATCCGTAGTTGAGTTAGAATTATCCTCAGGCCCAATGCTTTGGCTAGTATTTCCAATTAATACTGGATATTGTACTCTTAGGGATTCGTTCCCTGTAATCCTGTCCACTTAATTTTCGTTAAGATCCTCTGATGACAGTCTCCTTCAGCCCAACACACAGTCAGCAGCAATCCCTTAGCCATGGTTCCCTTTGTCTCTAGATCCCTACTTGGATCTCTACTCTTCTCTGAGAGTCTACCAATTATTGCCTTCTGCAATAATATTTAAAATGGAATCTTCACACTTGATGCTGATAGTCTAACTATTACCAAATTTACAATAAAACTAATAATGTATTTTGTGAGTGTTTATCTGTCTGTTTAAATGTCTGTCTTTTATTAAAGTGAATCCTATGGAATTTATAGGGGATTCAGCCATCTAACCCTCAGTTGACACCTCTTCAATGAAACAGCAGCCGTTGACATTAAATCACCCTTCCTCATCTTGGCAGCAATGGTCTTCCCCATCCTGACTAGGATTCTGACGTTGGACATCCTCAAGACCTCAAACGGAAAGAGTTGAAATGTATTCCTAACATTTTCCTCTCAATCCAAGCTAATCAACCATAATTGGCTAGCGACCTGCTTAGATAATGGGACTTTTTACCCATTATGGCAGGTCACTTCACCAACCATTTGATTCACTAGTTGCAGGTGGCATCACTCGCCTCACAACTCATTAAACATTCCCAATCAGTTGATGATGAAACCTGACTGATCCCAATTGGTACACCTGATAGTTAATTACTATCAGATGCCCTTATTTTGTTGGCCGCTCCACCCAATGAGATATTAGGTATTCATATGGATCAATCCCCAATGGATATGACCAGACAAATATCCTAAAATCCCCCAAACGTAGTTCCTCCAAAATTTGGGTCAACCAATTTCCAATTCACTTTGCTTTAGGGAATTTTTCCCCTAGCAATACCAGGTAATCTAGCAGGCTGGGAATATGGGCAAAAATCCCAACACATCCCCCTCTTGCCTAGATTTCCAGCGAGAAAAGGACTGGGCATGGAAACACCGCTTCAGACACCTGGTCAAATACTTCATTGGTTCAAGCAGAGTACACTCATCAATACTCAACGCTGCTTGGGATGACCTTTGGCATATGGCATTCCTCCTCTTCCTCCTTGCTACCGCCTACTCAGAGCGCGGTCCCCACACCTCTTGTCATGCCGGGCTGATTGATTTACTCATGACAATCTTTTTCCTGGGATCCAGTTTTCCCCCCATCAGGGTATATGACCCGCTGTCATATTCAGGTTTCTTGGTCTGGCGTCCTCAAATTCCTGATTCTCTCCTCATCCTAGACAGGAGACTCTTGCCATCAATGTTTGTTTTGCAGCTTGATTAAGAATACTTATTTATGTTTGCCTTTGTTATTTCGCTCATAACCTCTTGGCTGTAAGTCATTCTTCCCTTGGAAAGCTTATTTCATTAATTTTATGAAATTAATTTCCCAAAATTGGAGCCTAATGGAGTGTAGGGTGCATAATGTCAACTTCTATATCAGTCTGACATCCCCCCTCTAGTCCTGCTCATATGTCAAACTCAGAATCTCGTTATCAGCAACTTCTAAACAGTCTGTCAGATTTGGACCTCCGCCTCTTCCAGCGGATGAGTCAGGATGCTTGGCGGACCCTCTTCTATGGTCCTTCCAGGACTCATACGCCTAGCCTGGTGCAAGGGGCTAGTCCTTCCATCAAGTTACTGGAAACGGTATCCAATCCCACCAAAACCAGGCGTGCCATCATTTCAAATAACTCTCAGCTGACTCTTCCCATGCAGTTGATCCCCAAGTTGGACTTTGAAACCCTTCTGGATTCAGCTCCTTTCACTGAGGCTCTGAACATCATTGTTGATGCTCTGGAGGTTATGCCAACTGCTTTGGATTATTCATTCCTGGCTGGGTCAGATTTGCTCCCCAAGTTCCTCTTCTGACTCAGACAATTTTACCAACCCGCGGTGCTGGTTTCTGAGCTTTCAATTGGAAACAGCATTCATTCCAAGCTCCCCTATGCTGAACTTTGAGCGCAAGTCACTGAGGCGTTGTCATTAGCGCTGAATCCCTCAGATCTGGACAACCTTCTGGATCAGGATACTGCCACTTATGCTCTCCACTTTGCTGGCCAAGTTCTTTGAAGTTGGTTGATGAAGCTTCCAGCCTCACCTGACTTTCATTGGTCATTCAGCTTCAGCTTCCACAAAGCCTGTAGTCATCATTTACAGGATGCAATCCATTCTTTGCATGACTACCTCTTCTCTGGAGCTTCCCATCGCTATCTTCCGTTGATGGCGCTAATTGGGGGTATGATTTGACAACCTCTCTTGAGTATTCCTTCTTTGCTGCCAGCTCACATGTCCAGTGTTCTTGATGAGGCCCATCAGCAGGCACTCAAGACAAATCTTCTGGTGCTGGTGCCTTATCAGGATTACTTGGGGTTATTCGCTGATTGCCTCTTCCTTTATTGCTGTTTTCCACTATGCTCTGGGGTTTCATGATTGGCATCTTCTGACATATCTATTTCCCTTCCCCTAGTCGCATTCTCTCAGGGCTCGGCATCAGCTCAACAAATGTGGTTTTGAGTAGGACTCGCCCTTGCAAGTGTCCAATCGCATATTGATTTTGACAGGCTATTCCTCTCTACTGTGATCCATCCTCCCTCCCCCAAGAGGCGACATAGGCGGAATCATCCCCGCACTGAGGACAATCAATAAAAATAAAATATTAAATATATTGGTTTTTTTATCTATGCATATAAATAAAATTTCCCAATATCTTTTATTAATGTTTTATCTTTATTCTTCTTTTTTCCTATGGGACTTGACCTTGTTTTGGTTCAGAGGTCCATCTTTTCCCCCAAACTGGATCCTGGGCACTTAAACCTACCAGTTTTCTATGGTTCAGAGGTCCTTTTTTCAGACTTAACCATCTAGATTGGTTCAGAGGTCCTTTTTTTGGACTTGACCTAATCATTAGGACATGACCAACTTAATGGTTCATCAGTCCTTCAGGAACTCTTTTTTTATTTTTTTTATAATCCACCGCTTTAAATACTTAATGTGGACTCGATTTACTACTCTTCCATCCAAGAGATTCTTGATGGAATAAGCATCAGTCGCCGTCTTGGTGATTACTTTGAATGGACCTGACCATAATGCATCCAACTTTTTTCTTCATCCAAAACCATGCATATTGCAATAGGCGACTCTTTCTCCTATTTGATATTCTTCTAATGGCGGTCAGTTCTTATCATCCATTGATTTCGCTCATATCCTTTTCTTTAAGGTAGTATCAAATGCTTGCGATTGCATATCAATCAGGATACTCATCAGTTGGTTCAGGTATTGTTTGGTACTCATCCCCAACGTAGGTTCTACTACTGAATATAATATTGGCGGTAATGCAGCCTTCCTCCCATAAAATAATTCAAATGGCATCTTTTCTGTCGCCGTATGATGACTGATGTTGTAGGAAAATGTCACCAAACTCAGGTACATTCCCCACATGGAAGTTCTCCCTGCGACTAGCTTCCTCAGCGTCATGGCCAGCATCCCATTGACCCATTCTACCAGTCCATTCATCTTCTGGCCAATATGGTACTGACACAACTCCCCAGATCCCCATTATTTTGTTTAGCCTCAGGATCACATGGGACGTGAAGTTGGTCCCATTATCACTCAGTATAACTTGTGGACACCCATGCCAGTATACTACTTGATCCAGGATGAATCTCGCAGTACTGGTAGCATCAACTTGGGTTAATGCTTTTGTTTTGACCCATCTCATCAGATGATCAATGGCTACTATGATGTATTTCACTCCTCCTGTACTCATCACCAATGGTCCCATCATGTCGATAGACACCATGTGCCATGCAAATCCAGGTCAGACCAGTCAGTATCCAGTTGTATTCTTGTGTGGTTTATGCAGTTGGCATTCCATGCAACAAGCCAGATGGTCCATGACATCATAATTAATCGATTCCCAGTAATAATACTGGCAAATATGGTCAGTCATTTTTCTCAGGCCTCCATGCCCGACAACCTTATGAGCATCATGAACAATCGCTGCTCTCTCTGAAAGTTTTGGGAATAATAGCCATTTCCCATTTATCATCTTAAATACTTGTCCATCCATGATCTTCAGTTTTTCCATCGCTTTTTAAAGAGAACCTTGGATTTCTCGAGGCTTTTCCTCAATTCTTCCTTTGACCATTCTCTGGAATAGCTCATCTGCCTGCGGATATACCAACTGGACCATTGGTAACCACAATAAGCCATCTGCGTTCTGATGAGAAGCCCCCGCTTAGTGGACTATCTCATAATCATAAGCCTGAATTTTGAGTGCCCATTGGCCAGTCATCCTTCAGGTTCCTGCAGATTGTGCAGCCAATGCAATGAAGAGTGGTCCGTCACCACCTTAAAGTACGTTCCATGGACATACACCCAAAACTGTTTACAGGCATAAATGACCACAAGGCATTCACGCTCAGTTACAGTGTAATTCCTCTCTGCAGCAGAGAGTGTCCAGCTCACATATGCCACCGGATGTTCATCCCCAAGTTCATCTACTCGGCTCAGTACAGCGCTGATCGCCATCAATGAAGCATCAGTTTGAATGATAAACTCCCAATCAAAATTTGGATATTTCAGAATTGGCGAATTTATCAGGTACTGGCATAATTCATTGAAAGAGTCCTGGGCTCTTCATTCCATATGAATTCTTTTTTCAGATTTTTTAATAAATGAATTAAAGGCTTGGCTATTTTGGGCAAAGTCCCAAATAAACTTATATAGTATTTGACCATCCCAAGGAATACTTGGATGTCTCAGACACTCTTCAGCACAGCCATCTGTTCAATAGCTGCTATCTTCTGGGGTTGCAGCTGCAATCCATTTGCATTGATCACAAATCCCAGATATTCAAGCTCCTTCTTGAAGAAGTGGCACTTCCATGGCTTGATCTTCAGGTTAGCCGGGGACAGTCTCTTAAACACTTCCTCCAAGTGCTGAAGGTGGTGAATTGCGGCGTTATTAGCCAAATCTAGGGTATTAATGATCTGTGCTGATAATTCAGGAAACGATTCTTTAATTGCGCCAAGGGAAATTGACATGTTGGTCTCATTTAAGTGAACATCGGTTAACTCATCAGTATTTTTGGTAGTCCAAATCTTCTCCACCAGTTGTTGGGTGTACAGCCGGGCAACCTCCTGAACTATCTCAGGATTGATCTTTTTCACCCCAGCTCTGTTCACGGCGTTTATATCCATGTTGACCACTTGATATCTGATCCTGCTCGTCATCCATGAACAGATCACTAATATCCATTTCTTTGTTCATAATATCAGGAGGAACAGGTTTCTCCGCCGCTCTAGACTGTTCCTTGTCTAAACAGTGGGACCTTTTCCTGAATCCTTGGCTACTGCTGTCTCTTTAGCCCGGACCACATTAACTGGATCCTTCAGCTTCTTGCAGTGTGCGGCGAAATTCCCTTTCCCAACACACTGGAAGCAGACCTTTTCTTTCTTGTTTAACCAATTGTAATCCTTGGGCTTATTCCCTGGCACAGTTCAGTTAAAAGTCTCCTTTGCTCCTTCGCCTCCCTTTGTGGGATTTAAACTTTGGACTGGATTTGACTTGAAGCTTCTATTCGGAGCATTGACCATTGCTCCCAAAATCTTCAAATTGTCTATAATTTGTGAGGTAGTTATATTGGTTGCAAATATAGTAGACATCATTTGATGCAAATTGCGATAGGCCAAAGGGCTGCTTGCAAGGCGATTCTTGCATCAAAGTCATCTAACACTTTTGCTCCAGCCAGGATCTGCAATTCCTGGTAGAATTGATCTGCAAAGCTTGCAAGAGACTCATCTTTATGGAATTAAATTCCCATAAAGTCTTGCTTGCATTTTGACATGTGGGTTGGATTGCCAAATTCTTTCATTATTGCCGCTTTAGCCTCAGCATAAGACCAGCTGTCCCCCTCCAGGTAGGGTAACACCAGATTCTGGCAATCTGTGTTTAAGCAGTTCATGACTGTTAACGCCTTCTGATGATCTCCATATCCGTCCATGGTCACGTTGAATAGTCAGAAAAATGCTGGGGCGTTATCCTGATGGAATGTAGGCAATTTAGGGGTTGCTCTGAATTCCTCCGAGTCATTTCAGGCCGATTCTCTCAGTTTGGCTACTCAGTTCACTTGCGGAGTGTCATCAGGCATTATCTCCAAAATAGCATTGAATGTGGGTGGCATATTTCTTGGGGTATTCGTCTTCCCAAGTATTGTTCAAAGACTTCCTTCTTCAGCATCATTGGCCATGTCAGACTCACTTGCACTTCCATGTGCTTTCAATTTCTCTATTTCTCTCATTAACTTCTCAATGTCTGCACCAAATTTTCTTAAATGAACATGATCCGCTTCACGTTCCATTTTCAGGAATTTGACCTCTTGGACGAGGTCTCCTTCTTTCCTCTTTAATGAGTTCACTTTTCCAAGTAACTCATTCCCAAAGTTGGCTACATTATCAACTCCTTCCTCCACCTTGGTTACTCATACTTCCAAGGCTGCAAACTCCCGGTGGTCCGCAGAGTTTAAGGCGTTCTGGTTCACTGTGGCAATCTCAGTCCACAACTTGCGCATCTCTTCTTTGTGCGACATTCTTGATAAATTCTTCTACTCAAATACCCCTGTAGTGAGCACCAACTTGTAAAAATTTACTCCTTTGGGTTGATTATTGGAGGTCAACCCTAGTAATCTTTCTACTGTACAGGCTCAGTTTCCTTGTGCACCTCACGTTGTAAGAATATATATATAATCTGATAATACTATGACGACTATTATCCACAGTTGAGTTAGAATTATCTTCAGGCCCAATGCTTCAGATGGTATTTCCAATTAATACTGGATATTGTACTCTTAGGGATTCGTTCCCTGTAATCCTGTCCACTCAATCTTCGTTAAGATCCTCTGATGACAGTCTCCTTCAGCCCAACACACAGTCAGCAGCAATCCCTTAGCCGTGGTTCCCTTTGTCTCTAGATCCTCACTTGGATTTCTACTCTTCTCTGAGAGTTTACCAATTATTGCCTTCTGCAATAAAATCCTTGAGATGGAATCTTCACACTAGATGCTGATAGTCTAACTATTACCAAATCTACAATAAAACCAATAATGTTTTTTATTAATGTTATTTGTCTGTTTAAATGTCTGTCTTTTATTAGAGTGAATCCTATGGAATTTATAGGGGATTCAGCCATCTAACCCTCAGTTGACACCTCTTCAATGAAACAGCAGCCGTTGCCATTAAATCACCCTTCCTCATCTTGGCAGCAATGTTCTTCCCCATCCTGACTAGGATTCTGACGTTGGACATCCTCAAGACCTCAAACGGAAAGAGTCAGAAATGTATTCCTAACATTTTCCTCTCAATCTAAGCTAATCACCCATAATTGGCTAGCGACCTGCTTAGATAATGGGACTTTTTACCCATTATGGCAGGTCACTTCACCAACCATTTGATTCACTAGTTGCAGGTGGCATCACTCGCCTAGCAACTCATTAAACATTCCCAATCAGTTGGTGATGAAACCTGACTGATCCCAATTGGTACACCTGATAGTTAATTACTATCAGAGGCCCTTATTTTGTTGGCCGCTCCACCCAATGAGATATTAGGTATTCATCTGGATTGATCCCCGATGGATTTGACCAGAAAAATATCCTAAAATCCCCCATATAAAGTTCCTCCAAAATTTGGGTCAACCAATTTCCAATTTACTTCGCTTTAGGGAATTTTTCCCCTAGTAAAGCCCAGGTAATCTAGCAGGCTGGGAATATGGGCAAAAATCCCAACAGCATGGAAACAAAGGATAAAAGCTCATATCAGTATGATTGATGCCACTATTTGCTTAAGATTTCCCCTCAGAAGAAGATCTAATTTATTGAAGATGAGCCACAGGATGAAGAATCTATCCACATTTTCAAACCAGTCTCAGTGATATATGACAGCCGCACTTATGTTTTAACTCATCCACAGAAAATACAGCTCAGGAAAGAAGTCATTTTACAAGGTCCAGCAACACAGGACCCATGTTTCATCCTCTCAAGAAACCAATGAAGCGAATATTCATAAAAAAACGTTCCAAACTTTTCACCAATCAACCATTTTAACCTTCCAAAGTTTTACAAGCATAAGATGAAGATTTATTCTATTTGATGTTAAAGATGACAATGTATGGTGCGGAAGATCGTTCATAAACAACCACCGTTATAAACTGTTTGTATGATCAATGTTGCAATCTTAACTATATCTTAATTTCCCAGGGACAACTGAAATTTTCTGACGTAGAAAACGATTTAATGTGAGAATTTGGCAGTTTTGAGAATGGCCATCTAAAATTTAGAATTCAATACCAATAAGTTAAAAAAATATAAATTTTATTAAATTCTATCAACCAATTTTATCATAAGGCACAAGTCTTGCTGAGGTTGAAAGCAATGGCAGATAAGACATTAAAATTGCACTATATAATGCCAAAAATTACTAAACCAATTATCCTTAATCTTTACTCCCAGAAAATATAAAAGATCTGTATACTACGTCCATGTTTGATATCTGAGGATGCGAATTTACCTTTGGGTCACCCAATCTGGAGATTTGGGTTGGCCACTTCAAACCTAGGTTAGGTAATATATTAATAACTCTCTAGAATAATTTTTGACGAGGAAATACTGAGCTTCAATAGGGGGTTGCCAAAGTAACATTATAACCATGACTTTAAAAGAAGCTGTGTGCCAACTGCACTAAGAATGATCCAACATGAAATTTGTAGCTCAAGACACTAAGGACAGATGACATAAAAAAGACGACTGGCAATAAAGGAGAGTACTCTATTGTCAGAAGTCACTCATCCTGTTCAGAGATTAAGATGAAGGCACAATCAATAAAAATCCCTCCCACTAACAACTTTACTCCTGTTGGAATGAGAGGTATAAAATCCCTTTGTCTGTAGAGAGTTCAGGGCAACCAAAGCTCCAGTTGCAAGGATATTAGGAGATGTACTTTAATATAATAAGGATATGTCTTTATTTAAGGGAAACCACATCTTAGTTGGTGTATCCTGTATCTTTAACTAATTTATTAGCGGTACCCAAAAATATTTTACAAGATAGAACGTAACTTTTATTTTCTCAATGAATAAATTATATAATAGATCAGGTAAATATTCTTAGGGAAAATCTTCAGGCGCTTCCAAGCCAAGATCTATACTAAATTGCAATCTGAGATTCTGTGAAATTCTAGTTACTTCTAACAAACGATATTTGATTGTCTTTTAGATCAGGTTTGGACCACGATGTTGAGATGCTTTAGATATAGCTAATTGGAGATTATTTCATAACAGAAGCTTTGACCAAACCTTTAGATTGGGTTAAAAATTTCACATCAGATTTACCCAAATATTCAATTTGAGGTGGGTTACCAACAACTTTAATTAGCGTAATTTCTGTAATCCAATTCAATGCACTAATTTAGATAAAAAAATGACATGATTATATTTCTAAATCCTATGCCACCATATTTTTGAAAGAGCACAAGCTTTGAGACTTAAAAACCAGATGATTCACACCTACTTAAAGGAACCAAGGTGTCTGCCTCTGGAAGCCTTAGTACTTATTTTTCTGAGGACAAGAGAAATCATGACTATAACTGAAAAATTCAACATTATAGTCCTTTATACATTAAACAAAAGTTGTATTTACTTTTCTGATGTGTTTATTTATAATATACAAAAAATAAGATTGCAGTTTGATCTATAGTTGATAATGGTAATCATTTTTTCTTAATGCCAATCTAATTTGTGAGGAAGCTCTGATTACACCCAATATGGATCACTATCAGTAATATGGCGCTGCCAGACCTAAAAGCACTGTTGGTGAGGGATCTTATAGAGCTTTACAAATGAGGTTAGGGTTAATTAAGGTCAGCGCCCCTGCTATTATCTTACCCAACAAAACTTATTGACTTCTATTTATTAACAGTTTCTTTATGTTTAAAAGCGCTGTTATAGACTATGAAAATTTATTTTTTTGTCCTTTTTAACTTTGATCTTTAGCTACTCTTGAGAAGACAAGGTCTAAATTAATAGTTGATACAATACATCTATGTAATTTTTGAGTTTTTATGTGCCTGTTAGGGCACCTAGTGCCATCTATGTAATCTATAATGATGAGTGGTCCTTATTCAATATCAACAAATTGAATACTATAGTCAAACCCTTCCTTTATCCATATTGAAAATAAGAGTATCCCACTACCCACGTTAAAAAGTTGTATTCTGTATCTAGGCAATAATGAGTTGTGTGTCAAGAGAGTGTCTGTAACTCTCTCGTTCCCAGCAAGGTGATGTGGGATGCAAACCCACATTGCTAGGGAGCTAGCCATTAAGAAAAAGGGTAAGAAGACACCTCGAATGGTGCCTGTGCCAAAGGTACCCCAGGCCAGGGTGTAGAACGCAACGTATAAGACCAGGTAAGATAGAAACATAACAACTTGAGTGGACCACAGAGGGGAGTCCATAATCAAGTGTAACTTGGCGTCAGGGAGCTTGGGTGCCTCAATCTGGAGGGGACCTGGGCGACCCAAGGGAGCACCTGGGATTTTGGTAAATTGTGATAGAAGGTAGTGGTCCACATAGTTGGAGACCTCCCCAAAGAGGTCCGCCACCAGGTTAGCCCAAGGAACCATAAGTAAAATGTAAAAAAACGGGTATTTTTATTTAAGAAAAGTTGACCAACAAGGAATGTTGGTCGCAAAAACATATTTAAAGTGGGCTGGGGAAATTCAGGCTCTGCGGAAGTGGGCCCAAGCCTTGATGCTCCAATAAACAGACGCTTCCATCCGTTTTAGTAAAATACACCAAAAGTGCCTTCACTCGAGTAATTGATTGAAGCCGTATTTTACCTGAGCTTAAAATTTCATAGCTAGAGTGGGACTCGAACCCTTGCTCTCCAACCAAGCGAATCAAACCATCTTTGTTTATAACATAAATCGTTCATTTTAGGGCCTGAGCCGAGATAAGAGGCTGGGCGTTTTGCACCCCATTAGCATCAACCTAGGCATGCTTGGCTTGCACCCAGCGTTGATCTAAGGTGTGTTTCAGGTCAGGAAGAGCCTGAAGTTTCACCTTCAGGGCCTCCTGTCACCCAGCCTTATCTCTAGCATCTGTTCCTACTATAATGTCATCCAACCATGACATTGTGGCTATAGAACTAAACTTTAAGTTACCTGAGTAGTTGCTAGGTATATTTTCTTAGAAAGGAAATGTTGCGAATTGAACCTCATGCTGATATAAAGATAATAAACATGTATATATTAAATTTTATGTCCTACTGCCAGGAAAAAGGCATAAGAAGTTTAGACTGGCCTTCCAGTTGGGATGCATAAGCATCCAAAAATCAAGCCAGAATGCCAGTGGCATTGCCACTCGAACAAAGTTGTATGATACAGGAAGTTGGGCAACAATGACTTGTTGAAGTGCAACAAGCATGAAAAGAAAACTGGCAATGAAACAAACTTATACATCCCCAGACCCTGCTGGCCTTGCTGCAGGGGGTTGCACTATTGCATTAACTGCTTTGGTATCTCCAATGGAAGGGGTCATCACCAAAGCAGAGGCAAGGGGGCAGATACTTGCTTGAAGGTGAAATATGTGAGGCCACAGGATTCTAGTATCCTGATAGCGGATAGCTTCAGTAACAGGATTAAATTTCCAGAAATTTCTTGCATTATGGATCCAGTTGGCTACGGTGGGAGCAATTGTGATCATCAAAACTGGTATAGACCATCCAGTATAAGGGCCAACGGGCCACCAAGTTAGTGCCATTAGGACTTCAGAAAGAATAATTGAATTAAAAAAAATTTGGGTACTAGCGGGAAATTTTTTGAAAGTAAAAGTTAAGAATTCACAAACAATTTCCTCAGTGCAACATAACTGATTAAATAGTGTTTGATAAGGGTCATCTTGTCAAAGAGGGATTGGGGCCCTCAAATTTGACCTAACCTGGTGAATTTTTGGTGGAGGGGGAAATGATTCTATTCTGAACTGACATTGAAGGATTCAGCAGCAGGCTAAGTCACTATCAGTTTGTTCACAGATGCATGACCTGAGGCTCTACTGCATTTACATCAGTTAGTGCGATGACATCTTGCCCAATGGGCAATGGGAATTCCCCAGGGCCACCCCACATAGGGGCGATCCTAACTGGTCAGAAAAGGGTTCAAAATGGACAACCTGCCCATGCCCAGTCGCTAGGATGTTTGTTTGGCCAAATGGGTTCCATCAAGCACCAATTCCAATCTTTGAAATGGGAGTTTCAAACTATTGGCAACAGTGCCTGATGGTGATACATGCTCATAGGGTATTGTCCCCAATGCTTTTGAGGGGAGCTTAGCATCAGCAACCATACTGCACAATTGCTTGATGCCATCAGTATTTTCAAACAAAAATTCATTACTTGTCCCCTTCTGACTATTGGTTTCTTGCCCGTTGGGCTTTATTCCCATTGATTTTGGACATTTTGGCTTCTATTCTGAGTTTTTGGCGCCATCAGTTTTATAAAGTCCCTACTGGTCATGAGAAAGACAGTTATCAATGATTTTGGCGCAGATTTCCTCAATTTGGACAGCTAATTCAGCAGAGACAAGTGTGGGAATTGGAGGAGGAATCTTCAGAGGAAGTGCTGTTACCCAGCGCTCATCTACCACATGGGCGAGTTCATCCTGGGAGACGTGGGGTACAGCCACCCTCTTCAGACCCTGTTTATTTGGAAATGGGAAAACCACCCTGTCAGAATCCAAGGATCGCTCATTTGAAAACTGGTATCCTGCATGCTTATTTGGGATGAAGTTTTTCCAGATGATCCTTGATATGGTCAGTGGCTTACAGTATATTCATCGTTCGGAAACTCACTAGGACTATTAAAATAGCCCCAACTCCTCTGGTCGATTTGGGCATAATTTTCCCAATGTAATTGGGAACTTCTTCTGAGGCAGGTTTCAATACAAGCTGTGCTTTCAGCTTGCCGACACTTCTCCAAAGGTAAGACTCTGCAAAAACTAAGAAGAGGTTAAAATATAATATCTTTTATTCTAGGATATTTATTTGATAATCAGTCATTAGGCCAGGCGCTGGTATTTATACCTCTAGGGCATCTCCTGACCACATTCAAGTACAAAATTTCAACAGATATTTTACCACCTCAGTTTGGCCCTTGAACTGATATGACTTAACCTTTACTTAGGTTTATTGGTGACAAAGTACTCTCAAAATTGGGAGAATTTCAGGGACAAAAATTGTGATAAAAACATGCAAAATTGTCCTAGGATCTTCTTGATTTGAGTTTTGTCATACTGCTGACAAAATAAACCTTCTGTGAAATTCTTGCATCAATTAAAGTAGATGACGTATCCCTAATTGGGATGTTGGCAGGCCTTTCTCTCAATAGCACTAGGTACTCCCCTTTGGGCAGTCCATGTGCAAGTGCTACCATGCCAATTATGCAGATTGACATACAATTTTGCCCTAGGGTGAAAATTGATTACGTTTTTTGTTCATCTGATGGTCCATGGGAATTTTAGACGTTAACTTTAGGTTTGTCCCAAATAGTTGTATACTAGTTGGTTGATTGTGCTCCCAATAATTGGGACCAATTGCCGATTTGATGCATAGGAAATTGGCTATATTGTGCAAGCATATTCAGCCCAAGCGTTTTGATAAGATGTTTGATTGAATTGACATAGAGATACTCAGCCCAAATTATGTAATTGCAATAGGCTTTGAGATGAGAGTATAGAATTTAGCTCAAGCGTTGAAAGGATAATCATCCCAATCTAATGGTTGTCAAAGGTTTATTTTCGAGTCAACCACCAGAATCTGACTTTTTCTCCCTCTTGACTCGAACATAAGCCCTAAGATTCCCGATTAGACTTTGTTGGTCTGTTACCATTGGCCTGAACGCCTAATGAGCATGGAGTTGGGTTTTCTATTTGGTAACTTTGGCCCAAACGCCTGATAAGTTTAAAGTATGATCCTCTTATTGTTAATTTTGGCCCAAATGCTCATCAAGTCTGAAGTTGGATCCTCTCCCAACCTCAAGTGTGAACTAAATTATTAATTAGAATTATACTATTATATATGTATATTTTTTGTTTGTTTTTGTTTTTGTTTTTGTCCTTATTGTTGTTTTTCTATTATTGATTAGCCCGCTTATTAAACCTTATTAAGAATTTTGCATGGACTCAGCTATATATATGGCCGGTCCTAAATACCTTGATTGCATATATGAACTTAGACGTTTTCTCAATCACTTCAAATTGCCCAACCCAGATGTGATCTAACTTTTGCAATTGGCCCAATCTGTGGGTGTTGCAAAATAGAACTTCGTCGTTAACTTTGAATTTTGCCAGTGTGTAGCGATTCTCTAAGTCCTTTTGATGTCAGGCCTTTTTCTTAGTAAAACTGTTGTCAAAGGCTTGAGCTTATAGTTTGATTAAAGCATTTGTAAGCTTCTCAACATACTGAGTAGGAGTTTTCGCCAGGATCCTCTAGGGCCAAATATAGCAGCGTTGGTAGGGAAGGGTGTCTACCATATAATACTTGAAATAGAGACATCCTGGTTGACGAATGGTAGGAGATATTGGTGGCAAAAACTGTTAAACTTAAATAAGAAATCCTCTTGGATGGTTTGGCCGATGTATTTCTAGATAATATTTACCAACGTCCCATTTGTGAGCTCAACAGTCCCATTAGTTTTAGGGTGATAGGGAGCAGAAAGCACACCTTGTACTCTCATTAGTTGGTTGAGCTTGGCAAGGACATTGGAGGTAAAGTTAGTTCCATTATTGGTCAGAATAACCTGGGGACATCCATCTTTATGGATGATGTTTTTAAGAACGAAATTGACTGTAGTTGCCGCTCCTGCTTCCCAAATAGTCTTGGCCTAGACCCATTTGGTCAAGTGGTTGATGGCTACGATTATGTACTTGGCCTTCATATTGCTTGTTGGAAGTGGTTTGACAACATCAATAGATACAGTGTGCAAAGCAAACTTGGGCTGAACAAGCTGGTAAGATGTGCTTTTTTGGAACGGATTTTGGCTTGGCACTCTGCACAGCATTCTAGCATTTCTTGGATGTTGAAGTGCATTGACTACCAGTATTAGAATTGCTTCAGATGCTCTTTCATTTTCTTGAATCCGCCATGCCCTATGGCCTTATGCGCTGCTATATTAGATCTGTTCAGGCCAATGGTCTTGGAAAATAAATTCTTTGTCCTCGACACTCTTGTAAAGCATCCCATTTTCAATGGGTGTATTTTTTCGTAGATCCAATATATTTTTGGACGGATTTGGGCTCATCTTGATACTCTCTGCTGATCATTTTCATAAACAACTCATCAGCAGCCTGACTAAGTGTTGCAATGGTGGGTAGTCAGGATAGACAGTTGGCATTTTGGTGTTTTGCCCCAGCTCAATGACCAATGGTGTAGTCATAAGCTTGAGGCTTTAATGACCAGTGGGCTAATCAGTCCTTAGGTTCTCTTAAGTTGTTTAACCATCTCAGGGAAGCATGATCAGTAACAACTTTGAAATGAGTGCCATGAAGGTAGACCTAGAATTGCTTGAAAGCATATATGGCAGCTAAGCATTCTCTTTCCGTCACCACTAGTTCCTTTCAAGATTGTTTAAGGTCCAACTAGCGAAGGCAACTGGATGTTCTTCACCGTCTTTTCCAACTTAGGATAACATGGCCCCCACTGCTGTTTGGGATGCATCAGTTTGGATGATAAATTCACGATCAAAGTCCAGGTATTGAAGAACAGGCGCACCCAATAGGGCCAATCAGAGTTGGTCAAATGCATCCTGGCAAGCTGGAGTCCAGTCAAATGCGACCTTCTCTTTAAGTAGATAGAAAAGCGGCTCTCCAAGTTGTGCAAATTTGGCAATAAATTGGCAATAGTACCCAATCATGCCTAAGAATACTTGAATATCATGCTTGGATTTGGGCCATTTCATTTTGGAGATGAAATCCAGCTTAGAGGGTTGGGGCCAAAGACCCACTTTATCAATCACAAATCTGAGGTATTCCAGTTGGTCTTTGAGAAAGTGACATTTTCTGGGCTTGATATTTAGTTTGCAGCAGCTAGCCTTCTGAAAACCTCCTCTAAGTGTTCCAAGTGTGTAAGTCCTGGGAAACGATCCCTGGGCGTTGAGCAGGCCCTTTTCCCATTCTCAGGTAAGAAGGTATTGAAGAGGGTGGCTGTACCCCTCGTTACCCAGGGTGACCTCGCCCATGTGGTAGATGAGCGCTGGGTAACAGCCCTTCCACTTCGGATCCCTCCCCCAGTGCCCACACTCACCTCAGTATAACTAGTACAGTTAATCAGGGAAATCTGCGCTGAGATCACCAAAATGAATTGATCGATCCAGAATTGTGTGGAAATCAGCCCAATGTTCAGAGCTTCCATGTAGTCAAAAAGGGATGGATACTGATTCATTGGTTGGAATCACCAATGGTTTTGATTTGGTCAACACCATGATTGTAAAAATCAACCCCCTCCCAAAATTGTCAGGGATCATCCCTAATGGGCATTTAATAGTATCAGACACCATCAATGAGGGTTCAAAGCTCCCTTATAGAAAATTGGGTGGTGTGGCCAATGCAACGCTTTTGACCAAACAAATGGCCCAGTGACCAGGCATGAGGGTTGGGCATCATAAACCCGTTCCCAACCAATTGGGACCACCCCTACGTGGGGTGGCCTTGAGGGATTTCTGCTGCTCGTCAGGCCAAATGTCATTGCACCAACTGTCAGAAATGTAACTGAGCCTTGTTTTGGACATTTGAGGTCGAACTGACAGTGACTTAGCCTGCTGACAAATTCTTTGATGTCAGTTCCCAGTAAACTCATCCACCCCATTCCCAAATAATTCTCCAGTTAGGTCAAAATTGAGGCCCTCAATACCAGCTTGTCCCCACATCAATCAACTACTATTTAATCAGTTGCATTGTACTGAGAAAATTGTTGGTCAATTTTCTTCACTTTCCTTTGCAATAAAAATTTTGCCCCAAAAATAATCAATTTTAATTTTCTTGATTCCCTTCTGGCTGCATTCCCAATGGCTTTTCCCTGGTGGCCCATCAGCCCATATACTGGATGGGCTCTACCAGTACTCATGGTCACTATGGCCCCCACCGTCATAGACTGGATTCAGCAAGCTAGATACTTCTGGCAATTTAGCCCTGTCATTATAAACTTTCGCCAACAATATACTGGGATCTTGTGGCCTTATGTCCACCATCTCCAAGAATGGATCCGCCCCCTTGTCTCCCCAGTTGAATTAACCCCATATACTGGTGATCTTGTTGAAACCATACTTGTGGTTCCACCCCCTGCAGCAAAGCCTTCAGGGTCTGGGGAGGCCTCAATTTGGTTTGTTCTCAGGATGATATTCACTATTGTCTTACACTAACGATTTATCTTTTCCCAATGCCCAGCTCCATACAACGTCATTTGGAGAGCAATGCCTCTGGAATTCTGGCTTGCTTTCTAGATGCTTATGCATCCCAACTGGAAGTCCAGTCTAAACTACTTCTACCGTTTCCATGACAAGGTGGTCATCAAAAGTGCAGCTGAAAACGTTGATATCATCAAGATACAATATTACACATGACAATTTCAAATATCCCAGGATTGTGTCCATTGCCTGTTGAAATGTAGCTGGGGCATTGCAGAGCCCTTGAGGCATTCTTGTCAACTGGAATAGGCCAACTTGGGTTATAATTGCACATTTTTTGCGCTACTCTTAGGGAAGATCTATTTGCTAATATCTGCTGATAAGGTCCATTGCTGAGAAGAACTTCGCGCCCCCTAGCCTATCCAAGGCATTGTCAATTCATGGCAGTGGGTACAAGTCCTTCTTTGTGATATTGTTTAACTTCTGATAATCAATGACTACTCAGTTGCTTACATCCTTTTTCTTCACTATTAAAATTGGTGCTGCCCATAGACTTTTTGAAGGGACTAACATGCCACAATCTAGGAGTTCCTTAATCCCCTTGGATACTGCTTCTTCTGATGATTTTGAGCATCTAATCGGGCATATTCAAATAGATTTATGATCTCCAGTATCAATTTTGTGGGTGAAACCATTAGCACATCCCAAGTCAAAATCATCTTATGCGAATATTTCCCAATATTTAGAGAATAACTCCTGGGCTTGGCCTTTTTTGGAGTTGGTCAGGTTGCTTAAATTGGCCATAGAGACAACATTATTTATGCTGAGTAGGTCTTTATTGGGGAGCCTTAATTAAACAAAAGTTCCAAACTCATGGAATGAGTGAATTTCCGTGGTAAGGAACAGATGCAGAAAAGCAATTGTTTGATGTCACTTGATGGAAATGGGCCAATTTTTCAGGTTTGCACATAAGATCTGTATTTCTCCATGGCCTGGAATGATAATAACAGGGGCAATGTTTGGTTCAAATCGAGATTTAGACCATGGTTGATATACTTCACCATAAAGTTCTTCCAGGATATTAATTGTTAGTCCCGTCAGGACAATTACTTGTTCTCTGGATGGTATAGTGATAATCTGATTTAATTGAAGTGGAATGCCATTTAATTCATCGATTTGTGTGGGAAGTAGTTTTATCTTTGACCATGCTTTGAAATACTCAATCAGGACGACTCCATCTTTGTAGGCCAGATTTATGAATAGGCTGGGTTTCTTTTTCTCAACTGCCTTATCTTTGGTTATAGTAAAGTGGAATGGTCTGGCCAAGAATGGTGAGAGTATTGTCCTTATGATTGGTAACAACTCCATATCTTCTTAGGAAATCAGTCCCAATTAGGATATCATAGTTTGTATTTGGCAATACTATAGCATGTGCTGTTACTACAATTGATCCAAATCTGAGAGGTAGGGTACTGTAGGCGCCCAGCGATTTAGTTGTATGTGCTTCAGCTGTTCCATACTCCTGACAGAGGGCAAAATCGGGTGCAATTTTCAGTTTTTAACCAGCTTTGACTAAAAATATTGATAGGAGCGCCACTATTGATTTTGGCCTGAAGTCGCACCTTGTTCACTGCTATGTCCACATAAGTACATTCAGAGTAGTTTTCAGAGGTATTTATTGTATGAATGCTGTGACTGTTGACCGATTCCAGGTGTGATTTCAGGCTTGAGCAAATATCTGGGAAATTATCTGCTAATTTCTTCATGGGAATAGCTACTTGAAGTTGTTAAGCTTAGGTAGGTCAGTTGAACATCTGGGTTGTAGGTCCAAACCCTGATTAATAATTTTCTTTGCTAAAGGTTTTGATACCTCTGCTCGGGCTTCTTTGGTTATTTTCAAGGGTTTAGTTGCTTTTGCTGTGGCCCAAGTAGTGACCATCATGACATTTTTAGCCACGATATGGTTATGGTTATTTTCAGCAACATCTTCGTCCCTAAAGAGCTCACCAGGGTCAGGTGGAATGGTTTGAAAATCGGTGTAGTTAGAGCATTCCACCTCTACTCCACCTGCTCTTTTCCCACCTCATTGTCACTGTTGATTTCTAGAGCAAAGTTGACCTCAGGCTTTTTGTTGGACCGTCTGTAGCATTGTCTAGCAAAATTCCCATTTTGACCACAGTTGTGGCATGTAATCGACCCTGTTTGCTGTTTTTGCTCAAATTTTTGGTTCATTTTTGAAAATTTTTCCCCTGGTCGGACATAGTGTTGTCTTTTGGGCCCAATTAGGGGTATTGAAATTATATTAACAGCTTCTCAAGTAATTGGTAAGCTCTTGTATTTCCAAGCTTCCATTAAATGCAGGTAACATGACATTGTGCAGTTCACAGAAGGGCATAATTGCGTGCTCCATTGTAATCTTAGTGTCAAACTTATCTATGGCATTGCACCCACGCAGAACTTGTGCCTCATGGAAAATCTATCCACAAAGTCCTTAATAGTCTCATTCTGCTTGAATTCAATATTAAGTAGCTCTCTTTTTCAGGTTTATAAATTCTCAGGCCATCAAAACCGTTTTAGAACTGTAATTTTGGCACTCATATAGGACCAATAGTCGCCCAAATAGGGCATAATGAGGTCGCAGCTATGGGCTTCAAGTGAGTTAATCAGTGTTTATCCTTTTCATGGTCTGATGATCTCCTCATTGCTTTTTCAAATAGCTTGAGGAAAGAGTGAACGTTCCCATCCTTATCAAACTTTGGTAAATTCAGTGGTTTGAAGTCATGTTACCCAGTTTCAGGCATAGGGGTTGTACTTCTTCTTGAACGTCTTGGAGTATCATCACTCATAATCAGCCCTCTTTTCCGTTGGGGAGTATCTGGAGTTGGGATTGTTTCCAGTACTCTAGGCATAAAATGGATGTTTATTGTATCAATTTCTGCATTGGTGTCAATTTCTGATGATTCAGTTTCATAATATTGCTCTGAACTACTGGATTCTAATGCTTGAATTTGGCCCTTAGTTTTTCCAAACTGTTTTTTTGGCTAAATGGACAGAGCTTTTTCCTGTTTTTCTTTTGTCAAAGATGGGTGAGCATTGTCCACTTTGTTTTTTGAGGTTGTCATGCTTTTCTTCAAATAAGGCTTGATTGGACGTTATGTTTTTAATATCTTTGCCCGTACTATCTATTTGGGAATTTGCAGTTGATAATTGCATTCTGAGTTCCCAAGTTTTTTTTTGTAATTTCAGTGTTTCTGGACTGCAATCTTGACACAACCATCCAAATTTTTTGAAAATTCCTTGTTGTTCAAGCCATCATCCTCATCTTTATTTGATACAACTGGTTTTGCTGCATGAGCTCCCCACACTTTGACAAAATTTGGGTGTAGGAGATACCAGCTTTGGAGCCTTGGTGACTGGGAAAATAATCTGAGATGGGTTTATTACTAGTTTTCATCTCAATGTCACTTTTTCATCTGGCCGAAAATGCCAGGAATTGGTTACTGGAATCCATTCTAGAGAGTGTCACCAGTTTTGAGTGAGCACTTAATGTCAGAATCTGATTATCACTTGCTCAAAAATTGGTATCCTGCACACTTATCTGGGACAAAGTTCCACCAGATGATCCTTGATATGGCCAGTGGCTTATGGTATATTCACCGTTAGGAAACTCACTAGGCCTATTAAAATAGCCCCAACTCCTCTAGTAAATTTCAGGCATAATTTTTTCTAATGTAATTGGGAACTTCTTCTGAGGCAGGTTTTAATACAAGCTGTGCTTTCAGCTTGCTGACACTTCTTTAAAGGTAAGACTCTGCAAAAACCAAGAAGAGGTTAAGGTACCATCTAGTACTAAAAAAAGAAGAGGTTAAGGTATAATATCTTTTATTCTAGGATAAATATTTGATAATCAGTCATTAGGCCAGGCGCTGGTATTTATACCTCTAGGGCATCTCCTGGCCACATTCAAGTACAAAAATCAACAGATATTTTACCACCTCAGTTTGGCCATTGAACTGATTTGACTTAACCTTTACTTAGGTTTATTGGTGGCAAAGTAATCTCAAAATTGGGAGGATTTCAGGGACAAAAATTGTGATAAAAACATGCAAAATTGTCCTAGGATCTTCTTGATTTGAGTTTTGTTATACTGCTAACAAAATAAACCTTATGTGAAATTCTTGCATCAATTAAAGTAGATGACGTACCCCTAATTGGGATGTTGGCAGGCCTTTCTCTCAATAGCACTAGGTACTCCCCTTTGGGCAGTCCATGTGCAAGTGCTATCATGCCAGTTATGCAAATTGACATAAACTTTCGCCCTAGGGTGAAAATTGATTACGTTTTTTGTTCATCTGAAGGTCCATGGGAATTTTAGATGTTAACTTCAGGTTGGTCCTGAACGATTTTGTATACTAGTTGGTTGATTGTGTTCCTAATAATCGGGACCAATTGCCAAGATTTGATGCATAGGAAATTGGCCATAATGTGCAAGCGTATTCAGCCCAAAAGTTTTGATTAATGGCTCACTGAATTGATATTGAGATAATCATCCTAAATTATGTAATTGCAATAGGCTTTGAGGTGAGAGTATAGAAGATAGTTCAAGCGTTGAAAGGATAGTCAGCTGATCTGATGGTTGTCAAAGGTTTATTTTTGAGTCAACCACCAGAATCTGACACATTAAATCCACAAAAAGGGGACGTTCCCCTGGACTTACGCCTACTTGCTAATCTAAATGCACAATAAATTACTTTAATGAAAGTCCAGAAAGTTACATACTTAAATTTTAATTTTGATCAAACAAATTAATTTAAATTTTTACTTTGAAATTTGTCAAATTATGGGCTTACTGATAAGACTCAAACTGCGTTTACTACTATTCCAAATGAAAATCTTCAGTGTTTATGAAAGTTTAATGATCAAGAGTTTGAACTTTTACATAAGTGCACTTTGATATTTTATACTGATATGTAACTCCTTGGATGTACAAGTAAAATCCAGTATTATAACGTCAAAGGTGATTCTAAACCCAAACTGTTAGCCTATATAATGTTGCAAGGGCTATGAATAACTATTTTTTCAGATTGATATTATACCTTTACATCAAGGGATGGCAAATCCTTTCACATCATTGTGTAATGGGAGAAACTCTCAAGTTTCTTTTTTTTCATAGCAACAGGCTAGATGCTCTTGTAAAGGTTTACCTCAATCCATAGAAATTATCAACCAGTTGAGGAAAACCTGAAAATTAAAAGCATTAGGTATACAAATTTATTAACGTGCTCAGTCTTTTTTAAGCATAAAATTCCCCTACAGTATAAAGTGCAGCAGTTTTTAATCCCAACCTACCTCTTTCACTTGGTGGGCTATTCTTTGGAGCCTACAAAGGTCAACACCAAAACCCATTAATAACATGGGCAAAAGTTCCAACCTCTTGAAAACTGCGAAGCTGCCTCATTGGTCCTTCAAAGAAATACAACAAATAGGGGACCTAAAATGGAAGGCTTCCATATACCTATGGGGTTTTTGTTGGATCAGATACTTTTGTCTCAGATTATTTGGCTGCGTAATGTGCCAGCATTTTTATGACGTCCTAGAATTGTAATCCTCCCTAAATTTTAAGTAATCTTTAGGAAAATTGAAACCAGACAATACTGTTATAACACTAGTGTCACAGGTGGGGATCCCAGACCCCATCCGTTTCATCCTGGAAATGCCCACGTGGCGGCATTCCAGGCGGGCAACCTAACCAAACAGACTTAGGCACAGGCGAGGCGAACCTATTCTCATCAAATCTTGGAAATGCCCACATGGCGGCAAACAAAGTGATGAGGCTGGACTGTCACTAATATAAGGTCCCCTATCACAAACCCAAACCTGAAAATATCAGGTAAGTGAGGCGCAACACCTCAAAAGAACTTTATTTTTATTTTAAAAATAATAAAAGACTGAACTGGAGGGGACCATGGCCAAGACTTAGAATTCCAACTTGGAATTTGAGAAGGTCAGGTTCAACTTTTATAAAGTTGCTTCTGAGGAGCCTCTCCAATTCATTCCTTAAGCCTGCTGAGCTTAAGGAATGGTCAGAGCAGCTCAGCCCAGCCCTCCGAGTCTGACCACCCACTCCACCATACCCAACAATTCCAATTGGTTCAGTTTGAATTAACCAAACAAACCAATTGGAATGTAACATTCAGAAATCCATCCTTTTGGATGATTTCCATTTGTTACATCACCCCCTGCTAAAACGGCCCTCTGGGGGCAGAGAGCCGCTGTTTTGGGAGGAAATCGTCGGTGAGAGGTCTTCCTGGGGTGAGTCACCTTGAGCCCCAAGAAGGATCCTCTCGAGGGGAAATGGGGGGGATGGAAACTGGAAACTGGGCTGTTGGAGTAAGCCCCAACAGGTAAGGACATTCGTACCCAACACCTGGCTAAATCACCACCTCCCAGAGGCTACCACTAGGAATGGCCTTCCCATCCTGACCGGGAAGGCGCTTTCCCCAATGATAGCCCCAGAAGGCGCGAAACAGCGCTGGCCATGGGCCATCCCCTTTGCGCTGTCTGGCCTGAGAATGGCCTTCCCATCCTGACCAGGAAGGCGCTTTCCTCAGTCCTGCTGGCAGTGGGGTTGACCCCATGGCACTGGTGCTGGGGCAAATATCCTCCCTTTTGGGACTTTCCGGGGTTGAGGGAACCTTCTGGGAACAGGTGCCCTTGGACACGGCCACTGGAATTGGTGGAAACCTGAAATTTGGCAGACCCTCAAATTCCACTGACATCGCAGGGCTGGCCATCGGTCACTGGGTTGGCCCAGCGCTGGTTTCCTCAACAGCTGGGACAAAACGGAAATCCTCTGAGGGACAGGACCACCTCCAACCAGAAGCAAAATGAAGTTGGAATAATGTCACGGGCGGGGATCCCAGACCCCGTCCATTTCATCCTGGAAATGCCCACGCGGCGGCATTCCAGGCGGGCAACCTAACCAAACAGACTTAGGCACAGGCGAGGCGAACCTTTTCTCATCAAATCTTGGAAATGCCCACGTGGCAGCAAACAAAGTGATGAGGCCAGACTGTCACTAATACAAGGTCCCCTATCACAAACCCAAACCTGAAAATATCAGGTAAGTGAGGCGCAACACCTCGAAAGAACTTTATTTTTATTTTAAAAATAATAAAAGACTGAACCGGAGGGGACCACGGCCAAGACTTAGAATTCCAACTTGGCATTTGAGAAGGTCAGGTTTGACTTTTATAAAGTCGCTTCTGAGGAGCCTCTCCAATTCATTCCTTAAGCCTGCCGAGCTTAAGGAATGGTTGGAGCGGTCAGCCCAGCCCTCTGAGTCTGACCACCCACTCCACCATACCCAACAATTCCGATTGGTTCAGTTTGAATTAACTGAACGAACCAATTGGAATGTAACATTCAGAAATCCATCCTTTTGGATGATTTCCATTCGTTACAACTAGAAACTTCCCCTATGATAATTATGTTTATGCAATAAACGCTTATATTCAAAGAATATAAAAATGGAAAATTTTAGAATAAAGACCCTGTGCTCAACCCATCTCCTAAATATCAGCTTTATACAGAGTTAATTATTTTTGGCCAGCGTCATGGAAACCCATTTCCCAGAGACTTTCTTTGATTATATGGCATCCAGAGTTATGACAATTTGGGAAAACTAATTTATTAATTATCAAAGTCAAATCACCTAATTAAAAGTAGTGTCAATAGCTGAGATATATGATCATCAAAATATAGAAAATCACAATTTCTGCCTTAAGCAGTGTATGTACTATTGTCCAATCATTACACCGTGAGCCATTCCAGTCCTCATTATCAAAAAGAAGGATGGCTATAGACAACTAGTGGTTGATCATCACCAATTAGTAACATCACAAAAAGGAATTATATAAGCCACTATGAATTATATACGCTCTTGAATGAATAGGATGTGCAAAGTATTAAACTTATTTTGGGCTCATAGCATATATTGCAATTTTACCTCCCTAAGGAAAAAAAAGAAAAGTGAGTGATTATCACCTCTCACAGATTATAAAAGAAATAGAACCTTGATTGCTAAAATGCGCTGCAACTTTCTAAAGAGCTATGGATACCATTATAGAACTCTTTAGTTGAGCTGCGTCATTGTATACCTTGGCAAGTAAATCTGTTTTCTAAAACTCTTACTCAGTGTTTGGCACACTTTTAGGTATTATAATAAGGTTATTAATATACAAAATGAAAAAATAACCGATCCTATGTCAATTCTATAAAACAATAAGAATACTTAGGTCATATCATTGACACCTAAGAAATAAGCTTCTCCAAGAATCATGATGTTATTAGCGGAATAAAAAGTTGATAACACAAAAAGATGTTCAGGTTTCTGGGGATGGTGGTCTACTATTGTTATTTTACCTAAGGATTTTACATTCTGGATGAACCACTATTTTAATTACAGAGCTGTATATAACTTTCCAAAGGTCCACTTAGCGAAAAAAAGCCTAAGTGTTTAAAAAACCGCTTGTGATTGTCCAGTGTTAAAATACAAATGATCACCCTTTCATTGTGCCATAACATGTCTTAAACTGCAATTAGGGATGTGCTCTCTCAACAGCATGAAGATATTAAAGAAAAAAGTGTTTATTTTTATTGGAAGAGATGTCAATGGAAACAGTTTGTATGTGAGTGAAGTTGTAGATGAATCATATCTTAGGCAAAGAAAGTTACCTTCAAATGGTACTATCAAACAGGCCTTAATTAACTTGGAACAAAAAGTCTTTTGCTGATTTTTAAAACCCTTTATTGGTACAAAAGGCTTTACTCTTTCCAAAATTAAACACAAAGCCAACTTGAATATTGGTCAAGATCTTAATGCTCAAAGGCATGGTATAACTAACAGAAGCATGTCGCCGTAAAGATTATAGAAATCTATGATTTTAAGAAATAAATTACGCTTGTTATTAATTCTATTCTAGTTTATTTCTGATTAAGTGCTTTTCCCTAGAGAAGAAAAATGCTAATATTAAACCCTCTGACAATGTACAACCTATAGTCATATAAACTTGAAAAACTGATCAATAAATACCGAAAATTAAAATAAAAGTGCTCGTTTCCAGGTACCTTCCAAGTCTGAAAGGTGAAGACGTACTTTCCTAATGATGAACAATTCCAGAGGTGACAACACTCACCCAAATGGAGGAGAATATGATTGTGACAAGATGTGTCCACTCCAACATTAAAGAAAATATCTTTCCCTAGTATAAGAGAACTAGACTTCAGAGCGCCATTGACTTTTCCCAAACTGCCCCAGTTTATACAATATTAGGGATTCAAATAGCCAAAGTGGTTGATAATGTGAAGTATTTGTTTTTGAAACCTTATACCTTGAAGGGAAAAATAGTAAATGGCGCTTCCCCTGGATCAATCAAGAGTCAATGCATTTTATTCAATTGCAACTCACCTAAGTACTGAAGTTAGAATTTCCCAAGTCAAATCTTCCCTCCAGCAGTTTGTTCATTATGCCATCCATCATCATATGCAGCGTTTGGGGCTTTATTATGTGGAGATACAAAGAAAATTTCCATCTTACTCAACAGTTTCAATTTTACCTAATTGAATTGTATGCGACTGCTTTATACTTTGGTTATGACAATTAGTACGCCATTATAGTTAACTAGAGTAGATATGAATTGCAAAACCAGGTTGTATGAACTGAAAATGGAGTTTATAGATATCTATGCAATGAAGTCACTCAGAAAAAATTGAACTCTTAAGAAAAACTTTACCAAACTTTATAATAAGCTGTGCCAAGTTATAAGCACACTTGAATGAACAAAAGTGAGCCTACAAACTTAAGTTGAATAAATAGTCACCTAATTTAACAACTAAGCAAGTTAACAAAAATACCTTTAACCCAAGAGATATATACAATAAGTGCCCCTGAACCTGGAGTCACATAATGATCTCAAGGACTGGAAGGACCCTGAGGCCTAGAAATGCCTCTAGGACCACTTGACATTCCCCTGAATATTAAATTATAACAAGATGAGAATTAAAAGACCTGAATATAAGATTTCTAATGACAATTAAGACAGGTAGCCTAAGGAGGTTAGATGGAAATCGAGGGAACCTAACTTGATACTGATTTGACTTTAACAGCTCCTCACAACAAATAAAAGCCAATATATAATAGATTTTTAGACATGACTAAAAGTATGCAATCCATCTTAGTACCATGGATATTAATATTAATAAAATCATCTTCAGGATTCAGAATCTGGATCATCCTTCTAAAACTTCCTATGCAAAGTGAAAGCCTTGTACTGGATAAGATCAACATATTCTACTACTTGGGACTCTACCTCAAACTATTCATATAATCAGTTAAGTCTTAGAAAGAGGCTCAACCCCACGTCATCAGGTTGTATTTTGAATTCAGGGAATTACCTGAATCACTCTGAATTCAGATAATAAGCATTTTAATATTATTTGCAATTTTTTTACCTAATTTGAGGCCACATTCACATGACTCCATCATCATTAGCCAAAACTATTCTAATAATTTAATTAGATGTTCGTTCTGGAATCTGCAAGTTATGCCTCTATACCAGGACTATGGATGAGCTCCTGCTTGAGGGTAATTTTAATTTAACAGATGCTAAAAAACTTTTATTGGGAGATCAAGAAGCTCAGCTGACCTTCCAAGTGGGACACAATGATGGACAAACTACCTGAGAATCAGGAATGATCAATGAATCACTCCTTTCAATTCCCAGTGAATCATGATTTCCCTTTTCCTTTTAACAGTATTATAAAGAGTACTGTCATTTTTCTAATAAAGTACTTTTTCAGCAGAATATGTTAGTTAACTTATTTATACTCAAGTTCTTATTTTATTATAATGAACAAAATCTTATCCATCACTGCATTTATTGAAGCCCCTGTCCTCTCAGCTGAATGTAATGGATGAAGCCTTGTACAATCAACTACTTTGGGATCACCAGTGCTAGCACCCGCGAGCTCATCAGGTGGAAACCCAACAATCCCAAAGAAGAAATACTGAGGAAGATGGTGCCCATGCTGACAAAACCTACGTCTCCACCAGGCCATTAACACTAAAGCTTTAAACCCACTTGAACAACTGGAACAAAAAACCTATAAAAGGATCTCACATTTTTTATCAACAGTTTGATCAAACCCACCTGTCAGGATTTTGCTGGACTCTTTTGTTCCTGAAACTTTTACCCCAAATATTCCCCCAGTAAAATCAGAAGGGGAACTCAATTTATCTAATTGTATCAAGGTTAATAAGAATCATCAGGCTTATCTCAATCAGGAGATAGAAGATTTGATCACTCAGCAATAGAAAGATTGGATAAACCCTGAACTACTTTGAAACCTATAAATATTCAATCCTTTCATTAATAAAGGTTGTCAATTTATACCCTGTTTTTTACTATTATTTGTAACTTTTTGGAGAATTCGCCTAAGTAACTTTGAGAGAATACCTACCATTTTTGAAGTGAATTTCAAAACTTCAAAAGTGATGCTCATTACAAAGGTAATCTGAGTTATGCACTAGTGAAAACGTCAATCACTACATTGGTTTCTCATTTTTTGCCTGAAGAAACTCAAGATCATGAGCACAGCAGTATTCTACAATGGGTTCATTCCACTAGAACTGAAATCCCAAGGGTACCATCTACGTTAAGATTCCATGACAACTTAGATATATGGTCCCAATTTAGACTTTAATATGAATATTTAAATAAAGCCCAAGGTTTTGAGAAACATCATATATGAGATGCTTGAAGGGGTTCTAAATCCTGAAATCCGTTCTACTCAATCCTGGACTAATGCTGTACCCTCTACAATGAGGGTTTATTCAAAATTTTCAATTACCAAGTGTCAGGTTTTAATCTGATGGATCCTTCCAATAGTATCAGAATTAGGGGTCTCAGTTAGTTGAGCGTGATTGCTGGCTAATCGCTTAGTTTGATACTATTTAATGATGTATAATTATTAATTTGAGTTAAGGTTCAGCGGAATCTGCATTCGCTGCTAAAATGCCAATTCAAGGATTATGTGGAAGTTTCCATAGGAAAGCCAATGAATCCATTACCATCCATATGATATGCTTCTGACAACTAGTTTGGAGCACTGGCGACTCATTCCAAGGATGCTCAAAGTTCTATTTAAATATGAATTTATATACATTCAACTGGCAACTCATTTCAATAATGGGTTGTCATAATTTAATATTCAGTGATCAGATGAGTGGTTTAGGAGGGAATCGCTATGATGTATGAATGAATGAAATTAATGATCAGATAGAGTTCCAGCCTGTATGGCTGAGGGGTTTCAGAGGTGCAGTAGCCTAATTATAAGTAATTGTTCATTCTCTCCAATAAACATCTCTCTTTCTCCCATCTTTACCTATTTGTTTAGTAGTTCATCGGCTAGAATCGGGTTAATATGGGACAGGAGACCCCCAATGGTGCAGGTGATCATGCCTGGAGTGGCTGACACTTCCAGCTCCTATAACTTCCTCCTATGAGGAACAGCGGGAACCTGGCCAGCTGGCCACCAATGATGGATGTTGACTGGCCGCCAACCTTGTGGGTGCAGCGTGGGAGAGCCATAGCCACCCAAGATGGGGGATTGACTTGTGGGGGCATGCCCAGATAGGTTGGTGAAGGGTTGTGAGGGTGGGGCATCGCGGGAGTGCCTGAGCCACCCAGGATGGGGCAGGACTTGCTAGGCACAAGCTGAAGACACCTGGGGCTAAGCGAAGTTATTGGTGGTTGGTTGGTGGGTTGGACGCGGACTTGTAGGGGTTGGTACACCAATGAAAGTGAAATGGCAAAGGGCAACCTGTCTTCATACTGGTTGGCCTGGCACACCAGCGGAGCCCATGGTCAAATTTGCAACACCAGGTATTGGTACTGAGCAATATTTACGCCAATTTGTATACCCTACCTTATACAACTTATTAAAAGTAGTAGGAATGCATCATCAAGGGATGCTTAATTTCTTAGAATGATTCCGAGCCTTTAATAATTATGTTTCTGAGTTTTTTAAATCTTCCTCCGAGATTATCAAGAATAACTGTGATGCTATTATTAATAGTTGCAATCTTCTTAATGAGGTGCAACAACAACTTGTTCAGCTTGATCATGGATTTTATAATTTTGTTGACTCACAATTAATGAAGTGAACCCAGGAAATGCGGGTTGAATGGAGAGATACTTTTTCCTGACTCTCTAATCATAATCAATTGATGGAAGAGGAGTTCAAAAATCGCCTCTTACAATTGGAACAATTGTACTCTGGAATTCAATCAAGAGTTGGTGAAGTATAAAGCTTTGGGAACTATGGGTCTTCATGGGAAACAAGGTCCTCCTAGGGTTGAAGGACCTCGTGGGCCACCCAGGGGTGAAGGGCCCCATGGACCGCCAGGTGCTAACGGACCTCATGGACCACCTGGTGCTAATGAGCATTCAGGATCCCTTACGCAAGTTGACTCTCACATGAGCATGATTGACCACTTGTGTGACCAATTTCATAAAGTTTCCAAGGAGTGTAGTTTATCTCTCAATGGGGTACCTATTAACCCCCTGTTGTCACTTCAGTCTTTATTGGATGAATTGAATAATCTGGGTAAATGGGCAAAGGATACTGACATCCTGTTACAAGCTTGAAAATCTAAAGGGGGGATGCTTCAAGTGAATATTGGAACTTTGGAACTTAAGTACAATGCACATCAGGAGAAAATTTACAAGTTATCTCTCAGATTGGACGAAAGAGTGGGGCAAATTGATCCAAAACATTGGATTAATGAAATATGGTCCGAGGCAGTTGGTCCCTATCCTCAATATTCTTCCCAAGCTTTTGACTCTAACTTTTACGTCTCCACTCAATTTGGAACAACCTGGAGTGCATGTTTTAACTACTAATTCTCCAATGAGTTTTTGACCTGAATTCAAAGATAAGTACTCTCCTGGGGAAGGCAGTACTATCTCCTTCCTCTATTTGTAAGAGAAGTCTCTGATCAAGGCCACAAATCACATAGATGAAGTGCTTACCTAATTGTTCTACTTGATTGGCCCAAGATATCATGGTACCCCACTTGATGACTTGTTCTACTTAGTCTCAGTTTAAGGAAGCATTAATCAAAAAATTTGGTAATGAGTAAACCTTATCCTCTCAGAAACAGGCTTTTATGGGCATACAGCCCCACCAAAATGAATCTATCAAAGACTTTGCTCATTAGTTTATCAGGAAGCTCAGACTTTGGTAGCATGTGGCCTATTAAATTTGGACAGTGTTATTACTGCTGTTATGTAAGTTTTTACTTCTAGGACTCAGTTGCAAGTCTACCTTATCAGCGTAAAAAAGAACTTCAAAATATTTTAGACATAAAGCAGCCTGGTTGGAATTGACTCCTCAATTTTCTGAAGAAACCCTGAGTCTATGACTCTCCAAGACCCAGTCATCTTAAAGTTTACGCTGTGCCTGAGAATGCTAGAGCTATTCAGTGTAATTATTGTCACCAATATTTCCATACTGAAGACCGTTGTTATAAAGGGAAGCTGATAAAAAGTAAGAAAAAGACAAAACCAATAAGATTTTCTTTCTTGATAATGATATGAGTATGCAGCAGTAACACCAAAACCCTGTAAAATATAATAAAGATGAACATTCTTCCTATTCCTTGCCCACCTTTCAGGCTTTACCCTCTCAGTTTGGAAGTATAACCACCTATAATGTCTTTTGAGTGAATCAAATTAACGCCAAAGCTATTATTGACAAATGGATCTCTGGTAAATGTAGTCTCATCAAAATTTATCAAGTGGATTAAGTTAATGCCAATCTTTCACATTATGAAGAATACGGCACTACAGGACTCAGAGTACTCAATCAATTGGAGCTTTTTTGTCATTTCCATTGAAAATTGGGATGTTAACTTTTACAGTACCTGCAATCGTCCTTGATAACTTGAGTTATGACCTTCTCTTGGAGACTCAAATTTTGTAGGAATTTGATGGAATTATTAATTACACTGACTCTTATCTATTCCTTTGGGGTATAGAGTTCCATTGCTTTTATCTGACACACTCATACTAGATGTCAGTTATGTATGCTAGAGGGATAAAAAAGGCCTTATTCCATTCAGTACCATGTTGAAGGCCCTCAAGTAAAATTACTCCCTACGATGGCTGTCATAGAAGAAGGATGCCTAATTATTCACCTGAGGTTGTGATTATTCTGTCAAAATCTCAGGTTATTGTCAATACCTTTTTACATTTTTGTATTACCAGGGGTTATTTATTACAAGTCCAAGGCATTTCAAACACTTCTTAAGAGATCTTACCTTGTCCTGGGGTATTGGATTATGCTTATTCTGGATCGTTACCTATTTTGTTGGCAAGCCTTACCAATGATCCAAAAATGGTATATTATAAAATCCAATCGCATATGTCAAATTTTATAACCCCTATCTTAAGTTTATGACTTTAAAACTTTTAGAAGCTTACAAGACTTTGGGTTAGATTCCAGCCAGGTGATTCATACTGTGGGACCTGCAATAGGGAAGCATCTTACTAAAGATCAGGGAAACAAGTACTACAAATAATGGAAGAATACTCTGAAATATTTACCAAGCATACTTACAATTTTGGTAAAATGAAGGAGTAATACATACCGTTGACACTGGAGATCACCCTCCTATTCGTGCCAAGCCCTATTGTAAGTCAAAATTGGATAAAGCACAGGTTACCAAAGAGTTACATCAACTATTAAAGCTGGAATATTGAAACCCTCCAACAGTCCTTGGCCTCCCCGTTGCTTATGGTTAAATAAAAGGATGGTTCACATTGGGTGGCTATGGATTATCATAGGTTAAATGCCATTACTCATTGAGATAGCTATCCTTTACCAAGTATTGATGATTACATCAAGTTGTTAGCTGTGTAAACCTAATTTTTGGCAATGGACTTAGCCAGCGGACACTGGCAAATTGAATTAGCCCCAGAAGACTGAGCTAAATGTGCCCTAATATCTAGTGAGGGTCTATTTGAACCAACCCATATGCCACAAGGGTTGAGAAACGCCCCAGCAACCTTATAAAGGGCCATAGATGGTATGTTATGGGATTTAAATCTGACATGGGTTCTGGTATATCTGGATGAAATTACCATGTTTTTATAGCCATTTACTGAGCATTTGGATTATTTAAACGAAGTTTTTAGATGAATTCAGAATTCTTCCCTAAAGCTCAAACCCTCCAAGTTTTCTTTTTTCAGAATGAAATGGAGTTCCTAGTTCACTAGGTATCAGCTAAAGGGATCCAACCCCTTCAGATAAAATTCAAGATATTCAATGAATGACACCTCCAACCTCCCTGCGGGACATACAAGTCTTCCTCAGTATGGTTAAGTATTATCATCAAACTATACCCAAGTTTACTGATATGGCAGAACTCTTATTCTTTTTATTACAAAAAGGTGTGCCATTTGAGTGGAGCTCAGCTCAGGAAAAGTCTTTTAAATCTCTCCAAACTTCCTCAACTAAGGCACCTGTTTTTATTCATCCTCGATTGATAAGCCTTTTTTCTACATACTGATGCAAGTAATGTCGCTATTGGGACTATTCTAACCCAGTGTGATGAAGAGCATATCGATCATCCCATTGCATTTACAGCAAAACCTTATCCAAAGCTGAGCGCAATTACAGTGTCACTGAGCGAGAGTGTTTAGCTGTGATTTTAGTGATTAAGTAATTCCATCCCTTTCAATATGGTAACCATTTTACTGTTATTACCAATCATTCTTCTTTAAGATGGTTACAAAATATGAAGGATCCTTATGGGAGACTAGTCCGTTGGGCCCTTTACTGAAAAATTACGATTTTTAAATTGTACATTGTTTGGGTACTCAAAATCAAAATGCTGATGGCCTGTCCTGTTAGTCTATACTGACCTTGGATTCAGGAAAAGAGGAACAACTATATAATCTCATTGGATAGCTTGAGTTGTGAGATCAAGAAACTGAAGAAGATCATGCTTTCTAAAAACTATTACTAAAGATACCATGATCTGGGAAGGAGCTTTGTATAAGAAGGTCAAATCCAAGGGGTTACCCTTTCTGCACCCAAATTCAAGATACCATGCTATAATGGAAGGACATGGATAAGTAGGTGATAGTGGTTCAAAGAAAACCCAAGAGTCGTTAACCTGATAATATTGGAATAATATGACTGAAACCATTTCATAGACCCTAACTCGTGTCTCACCTGTAAAAGTCATGGTGCAACCAACCCTACTTATCTTCATCAAGTTATTCCACCAACTAATGCGTTTGAAGTGGTAAGTATTGATGTTGTAGGAACTTTTACTTGGAGGTTGCATGGACACAAATACATTATTATGGCTGTCAACCATTTAACTAAATGGGTTGAGGCCATATCCATTGTCACTCCCTCTTCTAAGGCAGCTGTGTTATTCCTTTACCAGTACATCATCACTAAGCATGGGTGTCCCAAGGCCTTATGTCAGATAACGGGACTATATTTTCCTCGAAACTCTTACAGGAACTATCTAAATTGTTCAATACTGCCCAGCAGTTTTTCATTCTTTAAAATCTATCAATGAATGGGGCCATTGAGCGAGTCAATGGAAATTTAGTCTATATTTAAAGAAAGATGGCCTCAACGGACCCATCTTGGAGAAACTTCTATTTACAGAGTGGTTTATTTGCTTATCAAATAAGCTATCATCATTTTCAAGCTGTCGCCCTTCATAATATTTATGGGTGAGATCCCTCAAATCCTTCAAGTGTTCAGGCAATACTCGAAAAAAGTGTACCAGAAAACTATGATTTAGTTATAATAATTCTGACTGATGAGATTATTCGCCTTCAAGCTCAAGCCATGAAATCCATTGAAGTAACCACCAAAAAGGAGCCCCAAAGAAGTAACCAACATAGACCTGCCTTACCTGAATATCAAATAGGAGATTATGTAAATATTATCACTCACAACCTAGTGGGCAAACTGAGAAATTAGGATCTAACTGGTATGGTCCTTATAAAGTTATGTTCCTAAAGGGATTAGAATATTTGATTGTACATGTTGATAAAGGTATAGTTGTAAACCATATCCACTCTATATTTTTGAGAATTCACCCTCTTCTACAATTGAATCTTGAGGGTAAGAGTCAGGATTTCGCAGGACTCTTTTGTTCCTGAAACTTTTACCCCAAATATCCCCCTGGTAATATCAGAAGGGAAACTCAATTTATCTAATAATATCAAGGTTAATAAGAACAATCAGGCTTATCTAATCAGGGTATAGAAGATTTGATCTCTCAGTGATTAAAAGATTGGATAAACCTAGAACTACTTTGAAACCTATAAATACTCAATCCTTTTGTCAATAAAGGTTAGGTCAACTTACATCCTTATTTTTACTATTATTTTTTAACTTTTTGGAGAATCCACCTAAGTAACTATGAGAGAATACCTGCCATTTTTGAAGTGAAATTTGAAACTATAAAACCACCTATGGACTGATATGCTTAAAACAAGGACTTCTGAATCTTAAGACCCCTTACTCCAGCTATCCACATCCTTTCTAGACCTGTCATTTTTTTACACCTTATCAAGGAGATATATGTTCCTCGAACCTTTATCCAAACATTGCTCCTCATGTATAAAAGAGCTATAAAGTTGGCAATGATAGAAAGAATGTCCACCATAAATGTTAAAACTGATATGACTGAGCAATAAGCATATCTATTTGTATATTGACTGGTTGCCAAATCAGAAACCAAAGTATTTTATTGTAATCAAAAAATTAAAGTATATAAAAGATTGCTGCCACTACATAATCATGAAGAAAATATATAGATGAGCATATATGATTCCGCCAGAATATTCAATTAAACAAATTCTAAAAATACCATTTAGGTCATGTAATTCAGGTTCAGATGTATGGCTAAGTTCATGAATCAACTCCACTGAAACCTAAATGGAGTTAGTGGAGAAGTCACAGCGATTAGTATAAGAACTTCAATGTCAAAGCAAGGAAGGGGACTTTTGGGAAGATTAACCAGAAATGTGACTCTGCCAGTATAGGAAGAAGCTAGCAAAAAAACCATGAACTGGGTGGTAGTTCAACTCTACTGATAAATAAAGATATTTCAATAGTTTTTCACTGTTTTTTATATCATAATATCTTTAGGGACTGCGATTATCATATTATCTTCCTGTTGCATTTATAAGTATATAGATCCTGTGCAACCTTCCACTATACAATACATGTTTATACATGATATCTACTGGAAACGCGATATTGGTGTTCAAAACATGGGGCCCACTGATTTAATCCAAAAGCAATAACTATATCTTGAAGTCATGCCCATCTCCAACCAATTAATTACCTCTTTCAGGACCTCTTGGGCTTCAGTGCAAAGTACAATGGTGAGCCTATGGAGACCTTGGATAAGGAACTCCCCTCTTTATTATGAGCAACCTGCATGACTCAGATGATGCTCCAATGGAGATACAACTCGCAGCCTGACTAACGTTGGAGTCAGCCCAACAAGGGAGAGTAACTAATATTACCTTAAGCAGAACCATCACATCACAGAGTGGCCCCTCAGAGGGTAACGTCTCTATGACTGAGATCCAATAGAGAACTTCATGATTATGGTTCTCAAACAAAAAGTCCAATTTTAGCATTATGTGCTGTACATGCACCATCTAGATGCCAGTAGTACTGGTCTCATGAGACGTCTCAAATACCAACAGAACATGCGGGAATACATAGTTGCATATATGTAACTCTTCTCTGGCAGTTACTGCAAGTATTGGCCCACCATAACATTGGCATTATTGACATCATGAGATTTGCGTAGGCCTAACAGAACAATAACCGCATTCTTCTGAGCGCCTTGATCACAAAAATCATGGAGGAGCAATTATAAAAGTTCAAACAAGCATTACCAACATACTTGGCTGTATGTACCTATTGGTTACTCAGCTGAATTAGGAGGCCCTACGGCTTATGAAGAGATTTTGAATTGTTGAGACCTAACTTTAGGATGGACTAGAGCTTTCAACATGCTGGGAACTAATGCCAAGTGCTTTATGCAGGAGATGACTGGCTGGGTGACAGGAATTGACATCGTTTTATCTTGAATCAGGGATTGCGTCACTCTCTTGGAATGATGTGTCACTGAACACTCAGATTTGATAGTCATTAGTCTTAGCCAACTCTGTGGGGAGTGGAGTAACCACAGAGCAGCTGAAACCTCAAATACCTCATTCCTCAGATCCGCAGAGTACTAACAGTTGTTATAATGGTTGGATTAAGTAGAGGCACTCAGTAGCGCCGACTGAGCCAGGCCTTTACCCCTTCCATACACCAAAGCAGTAGAAATCACTATTTTTATAAGAAAAACTTGGATTCTTGCATCAATCCAACAACAAGTTACTTAGGAACAAAAATCCCTTGTGGACCAACTTGAGGACGCGTCCAGACAGGTCTGCAACATAAGCAAAAAATTTGAACTAAAGAGAGCCTTGATAACGTAGTTAATCATTGACAATGCTTCAAGAAGAAATTAGAGGCTGAAAAGAATTTTTGGCGGAACTTGCAACACAAGATCAATGAAATCAAATGAGATGCCAAGGATTGGCGTTTCAAGTAAAATCAGAGAAAGACCAAAGAAATTATTAAATAACTCTTTGCTAATTAAGATAGCGAAAAACAGGGATATGAACAGTAATAGCTCTGGGGATGAATAATTTGCCTATCCTATAGAGATCCCTCTAATAGTCGCCATAATACTGATTGAGAAACCCGTTACACCACAAAAGACCGCAGTGGACTTGAGTTCAGCCCCCAACCCATGTACACACCACCCATTGGAGTAACTTTCACCTGTATGGAGGCAATGAAGCTCACCCTTAGATCATGCAGCCAAGATCAGGATTGGAGTTTTCGCGTCAATAAGTTGTCTCTATTCAATTAGAATGGTAACATGCGCAGAATTTTCAAATGCTTCAAATTTTCTAAAGAAGGAGCTTTAAACCATTGTAAGGTAAAGCTACTGATATTTACCTTAGACGTCGAGAGTTCTGATCAGGTTATTTGCTGCTTAATGGACAGCGCCGCCAACCTATCAGGAGGTCAAGGACATGGTGCTACAACTTTTTGGTGGCATAGAAAAAATGACCTAAAGAAAGGCTGACTTCTTGATAATTGGGTTTCAGCGTAATGAACCCTTGATCAAGTTTGCTGATTAATTCACTTAGAAGCTATGTCTCAGTAGGAGTAAGCATATTATACAAGGTCAACATTATGATTGCGATGACTTTGGTGGTAAAACCATACAATGAGCTCTTCAACATGATGGCCCCAGTTTTGCAAGGGTGTCATATTTTACTAAAAAGTGTCAACTATCTGCGAAGACTAGATGTGATGTTCAGACCCCCCAACTTGAAAATGGAGCTGCTGATGACAATTGCCAGGCCACCCTCCTTGAGAATCCTGTTATGGGTGGCCTATACTCCTCTATCCAACCCTCAGATGGGAACTTCTAATGATGCTCAAAGTTGAGATGCCTCTGAATTGATGTGCCATAACTGTGGGCAATGAGTATACTTTGAAGTACACTGCCTGCCAAGTGGCAAGTCAACATCATATAGAAAAACCAACAAATCCAGGGAAAATATAGGGCAGAGTAGAGAAGAGACAATTTTTTCCAACGCTTTGACTTCATTTGTTACAACTGAAACCTATGAGCTGCTTTATGACAGACCCAGAAACCCCACCAACGAGATGCTGTAACAACAAACCTCCAATGATGCACATGTACTGACCCACTCACAGGCTAAGGAAGCAGCAGAGAAGGCCCTCTTGGAAATTTATAAAACCAACGCCTGCCAGATACTGGAGCAAAACTCTTTGGACAAGGCTTGACCCTACCTGAATGTGCCATTGCTTGAAGTGGTAAATGTTGACATTACCATAGAAATGATCACTATGAAATACCCCATATTGGAATCATCATCATGCGCTTCCTTGACAAAAAGCTTTCTTTGAATATACAAGCCTAAAAATTCATGGTTATTATTATTCCAAATGTACCTACTATGTATTTTTTTTGGAAAAGACCATAATCTGAGCAATTATAGGCACCAGCGCACATGTTAAAATTTTCAATAAAGTTGGTGGCCAAACTACCTTTGAAACCCAATGGAGAACACAGTGTGGTATATGGGATGGCTGGATCATAATGCACCGTTTTGGAAGGGTCATACAGTTTGCTGCATCTTCAATTTGGACTGATCACCATATCTACACCAGCAATTATGTCACCCAACCACTACTATGACATGCTGATCAGAGCAGCATTCATGAGCTGCTTTGATGTGGTAGTTGACATGGTAGAGGAAACATTTTGGATTCTCAGACAACGAATACCAATCTAATTTACTTCAAGCGGAGTAAAAAAAGGATCCGCATACACTGGCCACGTTAACCTTGCATAACAGGATGGAGTAGTTCCTGTCCGCTACTAGCAACTGAAAAAAGCATTAGGTTCCTCTCTAACCAAATACATGAGTATAAGGGGCTACCTCTATGATATGCGAGCACCATAACAATATCATGGCCACCAAGCCATAGTGAGAAGTGAAATTGATTTATATATACCAGAGTGACTATATAGGGTGGTCTTTGCCCCTATCAACAATCTCGCCTCAAAACCCACATGGCCCTGGGCATGATATTATCAGGTCATGGAGAGATAAAACAGTTGCTAGCATATTTGCAGAATGAGATGCTGATAGTTTAGGGAACACTTGATAACGTATCTACATTTACCCCCATCAATGAAGTCCACAGTTTACATAAATTCGGATCACTAGAATAGTTTGAGCTCTGTAGATAAACTTCAGCCAGCATATTAGCCGTGGTCACAAGAGAAACTTTTATGGTCTAATTATAGAAGGAAACGAATTTTTGTTAGTGCTATTTAAAAAATACTGAGAGATCTTTGCCACTGATAAATATGACTTGGGATGCGCTCCCAGCGTTGTCCACCTACTTGGATAAAGGGGATCACACCCACATCTGGTCCCATTTAATCCGACATTCCCAAGCTGCAAAGGAATTAGTTTTATAAGAATTTATGAAGCTACTGAAGAAAGGGATGATGAATCCATCTAAAAGACCATGGTCTTCCCCCATGTTAATCATCAAGAAGAAGTATGAGACCAACTTAGTAGTAATCAACTATCAAAAAATCAAAAAGATCACCAAAAATACTTGTACTTGCTTCCAAAGATTGATGACGCATTAAACTGTTTGGGCGGCACTAATTATCTTTCCACTATGGACCTAATCTCGGGTTACTGGCATATTAAGCTACCAGAAGCTAGAAAAGAGAAGTGCACAATATTAGCTTTGAGAGTTTATTATAGCCCAGTCAAATGCCTCAGGAGTTATGCAATGCCCCAGCTATGTTTCAGAGGGCCATGGACACCATCCTAGGAGACCTCAAGTTATTGTGCGTTCTTGTTTACCTCAACAACATAAAGTCTTATCATAACATTTATAGAGCATTTAGAACATTTAGAGGTGGTGTTCCGCTGACTTGCAGTGGCCAACATAAAATTAAGCCCTACAAATGTCAAATCTTCATGGAACATCTAAATTACCTAAGGTTCATAGTAGACGCCAAAGGGCTCAGGCCGCAGACAGCCAAGATAGAAGTCATCATAAGATGGCCTCTCCAGGCAGCAAATGTAATGTTCAAGTATTTTAGGCATGGTTAGTTACTACTGACGCTCTATTCCTAACCTTATCTGTAATGGGACTCACTCTTTAAATTTATGAGGAAGGACGCCACATTCATTTGAATGAAATTTTGCCAAATTGCCTTTAGAACTCTCCAGATGGCGTCGATTAACGCCCCAGTGCCCCAATATTCAAACTTTAAAAAGAATTCATTGTACAGACCAATGCCTCCTTCTCCACCATAGGAGAAATAATATCACAACGGAATGACAACGTTGTGGAGCACCCCATCACTTATAGCAGCAGAAGTCTAAACTGCCATGAACAGAACTATACCATGACTGAGAAGGGATGTTTAGCTTTGATTGATGAATACAAAAAGTTTTGAGTGTACCTCCAAGTATTAAAAATTCGAGGTAGTGACTGATTACGCCTCCTTGCATTGATTACAGAATCTTTTGGGAGTAAGAGGGGAGCCTCACATGGTGGCCTCTCAAGCACCAAACATACAGCTTAAAATAATTTACCAACTGTCATGAAGCACCAAACGTTGAATGTAAATCATGATTAACAACAGTCATCATAACTTCAGACCTAGCTGACTTAATGTATTAAAAAAATGATTAGTGGCAAGTATAAAAGCAAATCTCAAGTTATCCAAGCATTAAAAAGATGAGGACTGATAACTTCTGGAAAAATGGTGAGCTATACAAAAAGGTTGATGGTGCTAGCTTGCATACTACCAAGGCCCAGTGTTTGAACAGACATTAGCATGAATGCACACAAGGCAGAAGACATGGAAGGATACAAAAAATGCTATAATTTCTGTAGCTGAAATATTACTGTGAGAGAATGCACCTTAACATTAAAAACGATTTCCTGATGCCATCAATGCCAGGTAGAGAAGTCATTCTGGAAGAAGACCTCCTACCATCTAGTGAAGCTATGGTTCATATGGCACATGGTCTCCATCAAGATTGTGGGGCCCTTGCTGATGAGTGCAAATTGCTCCAAGTACATCATGGTAGCAATATATCAGCTGTTGAAATGGGTAAAGGCATGAGAAAAAAGAGACCTAAAGATGGTAACTGTAATGAACGGTATTAAGCCATTAGTTGCATTTTGATTTGGGTTCAGATTTTCTGAATCCGAATCAATTCATTTAAAAAGATTTTTGGTGTTTATCAGGTTCAGGTGCTGGGTTGTGCCTCTCCTGAATTATTGATTAGGCTCTTGTGAGCCTAATAATGGTTTGGGCGAGGCCCCCAGAAGGGCGACCTTTAAGGTTGAGCCTGCACAATTATGAACTTTGTTTGGAATTCTCTCTTTCTCTCTGATGGCCTTGGGGCCGCCCTTACCTTAACTTACTTGATGATCCGCGCACAACAAGTTTTTGTCACATCACCAAAAACTTGGGTTTTTGGGGTTTAATCTCCCTCAAATATCCTGTCTTTTCCTTGGTGTGCTCGCGGCATCAGATTATTGTGTCCTGTTTGTCAGTGACTTTTTTATTTGATAATAAATAAAATAAGGTTAATTCCGGGGTTTGCAACCTTGCTTACCTATTTTGTCTTTTTCTCGCCTCAAATTTCCCTAATTCCGAGGTTTACTACCTTGAGAGTCCAGCTCACGCTGGACGTTTGGCGTGAATTGCATCAAACCTAAGGTAAGATGGTGATCGGAAACTGGGATGTTTTTGACTGTTACAGTAACTGCCAAAAGGTTAATAACAGAGTACATCATTCAACAGCATGGTTGCTTGCAGTTCAAACTCATGGACAACAGGGTCAACTTCACCTTGTATGTCCTCCCTAAACTAAATGAGTTTATAGTGATCTGTGGGGCACTAACAACCCCCTACCACCCTGAGTCTAACGGAACCATCAAGCATGTTAACTATACCTTTATAAGTATACTCATAAACTTGCAATGTACAGACCGTTAGACTGGAGCTCAAACCTTGCCACTGCTTTTATGCATACAACATCAGCTATTACTCAGTGACTGGGAAAAGCCCCTTTCAGCTAATCTATGGGAGGCGCCCATCCCTGCTTTCACTACTCTACTACTGTGTAGAGGATACATATGGATTAGATCCACACCGCTATCTAGCAACTTTGATGTCCACAAAATCAAACTCCAGACTAAGCATACTTAACTAGCCTGGCTAAGAAGATCAAGGACCACAAATCTGATCAATGTAAGAAAGTACTTCCAAAGTTAGATATAGGATAGTGTGTCCTGTATAACAACTAGCATGTTTTAGACAAAGAAATAAAATAACTCAATTATGAATTGGACTCTTTAAGATATTAGAGAAATCATCTGCTGACGCTGATGCAATCAAGGAGCCAGCGAGTGGTCAGATTGTCAATTGAGTGCATGCTACGTTCCTCTGTCCATATAAACAGTAGCAAAAAAATAATAATAAATACAATGAAAAAATATAAAAATAAGACAAATAATGGTATAGTTTAAAGTATAACAAAAGAGATTAAAAGAAAACAATAAAGTATAATAAAGAAGCAATAATAATGAACCTAGCATATAATAGACACAATTTAATTTAAAAAGCAAATAATAGATCTGTATGCTCGCATTTGCATCATGACCATCTTTGACGTCAAGGGCCTTCTCTAGCTGCCTCCCATGATAATCCTGTCAGAATGTTTACTATGGGAGCACCATCTACATTGGGGACTTTGGAGAAATCAAGTAATGGAAAAAAGATGTCAGATGGGACAACAAATACATCAGCTTGGGAGCTGAGACTTCATTTAGAAATTACCAATAAAATATATAGCGTCACCAGCATATGATTGCTCAGTCAAGGAGTGAAATGTCAGATAATTGATATGATCGAAGAATAGGCATATCATTTGATATATTGACCAGTTGTCAAATAGGTGACCGATATATCTTTATTATGGTCAATTGAAATAAGGTACAGTGGTCAATTGCCACCAATATAAAATCTTGAAAATATAGATGAACATATATTATTACATCAGAAATTCCACCAATGATTTTATTTACTGAGGAATATTGATTAGCTCAAGAAAATTAAAAATCAGATTAATGGCCCAAATCTTGAACAAATTCCACAGAAACCTAATTGGAGATAGTAAAGCCACAGCAGAATAATATAAGACCTGCAACAATGAAGTAAGGAAGGGGACATTTTGAGATGATTAACCAGCAGTGCAACTCAGTCAGTATAGGAAGAAGATAGCGAGAAATCTCTGGACTGGGCAGTAGTGCAACTCTACCAATAAAAAAGAGGTTTTTATAGATGTCTTTATTTTTAATAATATTATAAATATCTCAAGGGACAGCGATTATCAGATTGTCTTCCTGTTGTATCAATGGTACTTAGATCCTGTGTAACCTTCTTCTAAGTTATACAGGTTTTTACATGTTCTCATCCAGAAATGTGATAATTTACAAAACTGCTCTGATAGCATCTCTCAATAAATTATGATGCCTTTCTTTAAGGAATGCACCACATGGGATCAAGTGAATACAATTCTCATTAGATTTTTGCTAGCAACATGACCCTACCCTAAAAAACCAAACTGTTAACTTCTGAGCGCCTGTACTCTGAGAATTAAGTAAAATAGATAAATCTTCTGTTATGTGGCTCTCTTTGGATCTCCAGTTAACTGCAAAAGTTCTTTACAACCACGTTCATTACTATTGATATTTGATAAATAACGATGTGCAGTAATAGTATGAAGATATTACTCAGTTGATCTGTCTCAAAAACCAGGTTGAGTATTGAATCCAACGTTAAACAGACACTTGACCTTCCAACAATTAAAGGTATCTCTAGAATAAATAAAGAACTTCTCCCTCTGTCCTTTTCTCTTGTATCACAGAGTCTGTGGAAGCCTTAATAGCCAATATACTGCAACCAAAGGATATACAATCCTTAAACTATTATTGCAAGAGCTAACTATACAATCAGTATATAAACTTTCTAAATTATAAAATTCTTATTTTTTACTTTAAGCTTGTTTTATCTACTCTGAAGTCAGAAAATTTATAGGGGATCTGACGACAAACTCTTCTGTTGGCAGCCATTGTAATGGATTAGCCCTCTGAGGATGTACCCATGAGGACCACTCTCATTTGCCTAGTTGGAGTGCACTGCCAACTAGAGTAATGACCTCTTCATGGTTGATTTAGAAAGGTGCCCCCACAATCTTTAATCAACTTCAGCTGAGTACCCTCTTTGGGATAGCAGTCTGCTTAGGTACTGGGACCTTAATCCATCAACCTCAGACCACAAAAGCTAAAGGGGTAAGCTACTAGTTAATTTCAGAAGCGGTGTTAAGCTTCAGCAACTAAAATAGATTTTAAAGTCAATTGGCGACAAAAACTGATTTACTACTGTTGTTGAAAATTTAGGGGATTGAAATGTTCGTTGGTGCTTTTCAGCCCTGTACAATAACAACTATCTTCAGAAGAAGTATCACTCTTTACTGCGGGAATATATATCTTTATGGATTTTTTGGCTACTTATATATAAGTAATAACACTTTAATTCAAACTTAAGGGTTTGTTTTATAAGGTTTTTATTAATAGTAATTTGGGGGTCAAGAAGCGAATACTAAAATCTTGCTGCTTAGTATTTGAAGCAATTTGTGGCTTATAGCAAGTTGAGTGTGAAATTCATTATAAGCTTCAAACCTATTTAGGAAATATGGGGGTTAGACCTATTGGAGCTATCAAAACTCGCCTCTCTTCATTGGAACAGCCAATAGAGGGTTGACAGCAGACAAGATAAATCAATGGGGCAAATATTTGATATATTTTACCCAATTGGATGGTGGGACCTCCAAATGACTTCCCTAACTTTGCCACAGTGTCTGCACAACCTGACTACCAACAATTAAGCATTTCAGCAAAGGAGAGTGAGTAAATGGTTTACCCCAATTTGAGGGGTTCCACCAAGACATGTCCATGGTCTTTAGGCTGATATTATCCATATTTACCTCCAAAAACCCTAAACACAGTATTAGACTTTTAATTGTCCACTATCTATGATTAAATAACCATTTAGTTAGTTAGGCAATTCTCCATAAAGTAAATACTTATGTCAGCAATCTTCAATCAAAAATGACAGTCTGGTGTATCAACACCGAGTTGATCATTATATATTCATTTGGGATAATTCACTGAACAATAATTATGATTTAAAAACAATAACTCCACATTTACTAGAGAACATAATCACCTATTGGGCAAAACAGCTATATGTAATCTAATTGGCTGGGTAATATGGGCATATCAAAATATAACATATCCTCCCTGGCTTGACTAGATTACTCAGGAAATGATAAGAATTTAGGGAAAGAATGCCACCTCAGGACAGGGTTATTAATCTTTAGTACAACTTCTACGGAGCTCAGTATATCCTACACTCAAAGCTCTTTTACTCATTTTTGGAAATGCAGCCCCTATTCTCATTTTTTAATCGCTACCACCTCTCTTCAGAGCGGTTCCCATGGCATCATTTCTGCGCCTGAACTATGTTGGACATCTTTATCATAAAATGAATTGGTCATCCTATAAGGTCCCCAGGATGAGTTCCCAATGGCTTCTCGCCATTCAAGCTATACCAACCCCAGGTTGGGTCACATGACTCCTTGTCATACACAGGATATGCTCAGTTGGCTTTGCTGAGCCCTTTACTGACGCCCCAGGACTACTCACAGTGAACCCAGTTTAAACCTGAGCTGGTATTACTGATGACTTCATTTCTTAGGGCCTCTGAAGAGGAAATAGTTTCAGCCCATCCTAATCCTGATTATAGCTTTATTTAATCAAGCATCTTGGAACTTATTACTGGAGGACCCAGTTACAATACAAGCTGGACCTACCAACTATCAAGACTTTTCCCCGCTGTAATCTTTCCCCCTCCTCATTTGGTAGCTGGGAACACCACCAGATGCATTTTCTATCAGAAGGTGTCTGTAGAGCTCTCATTCCTTGAGAGGTTGTGTGAGATACACAGCCACATTGCAAGGGAACTATCCACTAGATAGTTTGGAAACAAGGCAAAGAAGAAGGTGCTGAAGCACATGAGACCAAGAGACAGGGTGTACAACGCAGAATATATAAATAGATATCCAATAAATAACAAAACCTGGTTGGATCACAAGGAGGAGTTCATAACCAAGTGCAGATTGATGTTGGCGTTCTTTTGGTGCCTTGATCTGGAGGGGACCAGGACGGCCCAGTTTTGCATCAGATTCTGTCATTAATTTTGGTAAAATAAAATAACCTATGTTGCTGGAGACCTCCTTGAGGTGGTCTGCGCACAGGTTCAACCAAGAGACCATGCAAAAGAAAACATAAAACCAATGGAGTTCTTTATTAAACAAGTCAACCAACAAGGAAGGTTGGGCTAGAGGAATCATTAAGAAGCACTGAGGAGTTCATCAAACTGCGGGAGCAGTACTAAGCTTAAACAAGCCAATAAGTGCACACTACCATCAGCCATGTTACTGTAGCTCAAGATTTTCCAAACTCAAGCTATTGATTTTAGCTCAATTCTTCCCAATTTGGCAAAATTTTAGATTAAATGAGTTTTGAAATCCCATTGTCAAAGTAAACATAATGAGCCATCTTTATCAGTAACTAGCTAGTGCATTTTAACGCCCTCAATGCAATGCAGGGATGAGCATCATGCGCACCCCAGGACCAACTTGGCAAATCTTGCCTGTACCCAGCGTGGTCCAGGGTATGCTTTAGGTCAAGGAGGCCTGACAACTTAACCTTTTTGGCCTCCTCACGCCTAGCCTTGTTTCTACTAATTGTACCCTCAATTTTGTCATGTAACCATGACGTTTTCCACAGTTAATAAAACCAATTTTTAATACATTTTTCATTTTTTATCTCTTTTTATATAATTTTTACTAATGTTTTTTATCTTATATCTTTTTTCCTTATTTTTCTTTTTTAAATTATTTTTTATCTTTTATACTTTGTTCAGAATTGTTTGTGACCCTAAAATTTGGATTAATTTTGCTGATAGATCAGAAATTGATCCTCTACTCGCACATAATAATTTGGTAATGTTATCTTTACCCAATTTAATTTTGTTTGGATCATATTTCTGGCGTTTCAGGCCTCTCTATCAATTAACTAAAATAAGATTGAGTGATTTCATCCACTATTTCTGGATTAATTGACTTTCATTTTAGTCTCATCTAGCACCTCAGGGCTTCCCACGGTGGACTCAATTACAAACAGAGCTGTTCTGCTACTAATTCTTCATTCTAATCAGATGTCCAGTGAAACAGATTTTCTTTCAGTGCTAGATTGTTCTTTATTTAAACTGCAAGGCCTTTTCCCAAACTTTGAGCTTCTACTTCCTCCTCCTGAGGCAGCACAAAATTCACATCTCCTTTTGGGTTCTTACCCTGATCTTGGACAGCATTATACTCCCAACAAGAGTCTAAACTAGTTACACAGAAAAATAAGAAGATGATTTATTAATTGCATTAATTGGTAAGGAAACGTTTGCATTGTCCAATTTCATTTTTTCTAATGCTTCAGAGTTTTTGGCGGATCTGCCTTTCTCTGCTATCTGTTGTGCATATGGCTGAGCAACCTCTTAAAAGATTTTAGTATCTATTCACTGCAAGTTGTATTGGGTGATTGCGTTGACATCCAAAATGGATCACCTAAAAAGAGGATCATCTGCGTCATCTTCAACAGTTAAATCAGAGGTATCAATGCCATTGTTCACTATATTAGGGGGAACAGGGTTGACCGCAGTGCCAAAATTGTCCTTATATAGACTGTGGGTCCTTTCCCCAACTCTTGACTGATTTACTGAGCCTGTATTAAGGCAACTTTCGTTCTCGTCAGTTTCTTTTAACATTGAGAAATCACATGCCCCATTTTCCCATATTAGTGGCAGCAGATCTGCACCTTGACCACTTGTTTTTGTCCCTTGGGCTTATTTCCTAAACGTTTTGGCTCTTTTGTCCATTATTGCCTCAGCGAATTTCACAACATTTTGGTCTTCCATCTAAATCACTTTATAGGTTCACCTGGGAGTTTCAAAGGCTGCTCTGATCATCTTCAGATGGTACACCATCTGTGAGGTTAAAGTTTGATTCACCAGTGCCAAGGCCATAATTTGATGTATCTCATGGTAGGACCAAAGCGCTGCCTGCATGGCTATGCGTGCATCAAAGTCTATAATCACTTTTGCCCCAGCCAGGATATGTGACAATTAATTAAAACATTCGGCGAAAGTGGCCAAGGTCCCATCCTAACAAAATTGTATACCCATAAACTCTTACTTTCAATTTGTCATTCTAGTAGGACTTCCAAATTTGGTCATGATCACTTCTTTTGCTTTAACATGTGACAATTGTCTCCATTAAGGTTATTTAGAATCATGTTCTGGTAATCTTTACTTAAAAAGTTCATTACAGTCACCACTTTTGGCAGTCTTCATAACCAAACATCATCACTATAAACAGATATAAAACGCCGGGCATTATCTTAGTGGAAGGTGGGCAATTTTGTAGTATTATGAAATTCTTCTATGACTCCACTGACAAGGGATTCCTACCCAACAACCTAACTGATCATAGTTGCTTCATGAGTTATCTCTGACATGTCAGCAAAAGATTTAGGCATATTTTGGGGTAGGGTTACCTCCCCACCTGGAGTTCTGAAAGTATTTTTATCAGCTTTGTTTTCCTCAAGTTGTGCAAACCACAGATGTGATTTTCTAACTCCTCACTATGATTCATCATTTTCGTCATATCCTCATGAACATGGCGGAAGCATTACTCAGTCCGCTTCACATTCAGTTTTTGGAATAAAATTTCTTCGATGGGTTCACACTTTTTTCACTTAATTGAGGCAACCATTCCACAAAGGTTATCATTAACTATCCTGACTTGTTTGATCACTTCTTTGGTGTTAATTACACGCTCCTCAAAAGCATTGACATTGGCTTGAGATGCTGAGTTAAGTAAATTTTGATTGACAGTCTCCATCTCCATTCAGAGCTTCTAAAGTTCATTCTTATATGAAATTAACAATATCTTCTCCTACTAGTATTTGGCTTTTGGAACTCAACCTACCCCATTCAATGAGCACCCAATATTAACTTTTAAGCGCATGTACTTTTAGAATTGAGTACCAAAACATCTTCAGTGTGTGACTCACTTTGTCTCCCCAGTTAACTGCACAAGTTATTTACAACATCGTTGATTGTTATTGATAATACATAAATAACGATGGCAGTAATAGTATGAAGACTATTACTCAGTTGTGCTCTCTCAAAAACAAGGTTGAGTGTTGAGTCCAACGCTAAACAGGTACTAGATCTTCCAACAACTGAAGCTATCTCTAGAAAAAATAGAGAATATCTCCTACTGTCCTTTCTCTCTTATCGCAGAGTACGCAGAAGTCTTGATAGCCAAATTACTGCAATCAAAAGATATCCAATCCTTAAACTATGATTCCAAGAGCTAACTATACACCTAATGCATTAATGTCTTAACTTTAAAGTATTTCGCTTTTTTAATCTTATTTAATTTACTGTGAAGTCAGGATAACTTAATGAGATTAGTGACCAACTCATCTGATGGAACCTCATTGAAAATTGCAGCCATTGCCAATAAATTAGCACTCTTAGAACGCACCCATAAGTACCACCTTCATTTGCCTAGTTGGATTGCACTGCCAACTAGAGTCATGACCAGTTCATGGTTGATTTGGAAAGGTGTCCTCACAATATTAATCAACCTCAGCGGAGTACCCTCTTTTGTCTAGCAGTCTGCTTAAGCACTGGGACCTTTACCCATCAACTGTAGACCACAAAACCTAAAGGGTAAACCAAGAGCTACTTTTAATAGCTGCGATGAGGCTTCAGCAATTAAAAGTAGATTCTTAATAGAATAACTACTATGATTAAATTACCAATAGGTTAATTGGAAACCTAACCATAAAATATATACATACATTGGCAATCATCCCCAATAAACATGGCCAATCTGGAGGATCAACACCCATAAGATAAGTAAATATTTGTTCATTACATTCATCAAACAATAGTTATTTTAAAAAACAATAGCTCTCACATCCATTAGAGAATAAAATCCCCCTCATGGGCAAAATAGCTATATGTAATCTTATCAGCATGGTAATATGGATATATTAAATGGCAACACAAACCATTGTGAACTTTAGCCTAAAAAATTTTATTCTTATTTTGGTTAGCATTTATATCATGAAGTTCAACCACAGACTCTTAGAACGTGCTACATTTGATGATGTGATAAATGTTGTGGTATCCTCTTTCTATTCTGACCAGTGCATTATGCTTCATTTTGAAGTAGTAAGGAAGCTTTTAAGTTGATTCTCAACCTTAAATAATATATAAAGGAGCTTTTCCAAACCAGAGATGCGTCAAACCGCATCCAATGAAGGTTCTTAGCTCCATATCTGAGCTGTAGGTTTAAACTTAAGTCTTAATCCCTGATGCGAACCTTACGCTTACTGTGCTTTCTTTAATTACCAGGAGATTAAATGTTGGAAAAAGAGATCTGATAAGGTGTAAAAAGAGGCGTCAGCCTATAGCATAAGGCTAGCTTATTCTGACTAACTTTTGCCTCACTATCATATTACTGATTCTTAAAGTCTAAGTGCTATGTAGTGTCTGATCCCAAAGGGAGTGACATCCATGGCTTTTTTAGAAATAATTCTTGGGATCTCATCTTCTGCTGCTTCAGGAAACTCCCTGTCACTATCAATAATCCTTTATACCAAATATCATATATTATACCCCAAACTTTAAATCCAGTGCACTCAAGAAGAATTGTTGATACATAAGGGTTTTCTTGGATTTTCCTTGACGCCATCTCCAAGTCAACATTATCGTTTCTCTCCTAATGAAACAAATTAAGATTACATCATGTGATAATCATACCTTGTAATATGGAACTGCTGGACCCTCAGGCCAAAATTTTGTGGTGATTAGTTTGTCTCTGCATATCCAATTTGGATAATCAGTGATATCTGCTTCAGCTACTATACTGGAAAATGATAGCTATGATCCCTATAGGCACTCAATTTCCGGTCATATTTGTTACCAAGACTAGTCACACGGAACTGTACTTTTCTAGTTTAGGTATTCTACCCCTTATCATTCAAAGCTACAAAGGAAAAAGGAATGAGAAAACATTAAAGTTGATTATATGAACATACAAAGTTATTTAGAAAATCAAGTATTGGGTTGTAGGCCCTAAAGCTAAGTTTCCCCTCACCTATAGATGATGCTTAAGAAGGATTCCCCATTTTTAATAACAAAAAGTCGTTACACAACATAAATAGCAGCTATTTTAGAACCTGGGATACAGTTACCTCCCCCTCAGATTAGTTCTGGGTTTTTGGATGAGCTAACCCATTAAACAAGAATTATTGACTTACCTAGTGTATTTGACTTAGCGTATCAAGGACCTAACACCATTCTGATAGCAAGTTTTACATACTAAATCCAAACAGTGACTCAGAACTACACTTTAGCCTATATTCAGACTTTACCTGTCAATCAATTTGGCTTTATTTTAGTTTTAGAAACCTTGAATGATGCGGGACCAGATGAATCTCCCATCATAGTATGTGTGGAGGTGAAAATCACCAGAGCCCTTACTATTGAGCTACAACAACTTATAAATGCTCTAATTTAAGATTATGCCAATATATTTCAATTGGATTTGATTAATTTTAAATATTGAAATAGGTTCACCACAAGGTACAGACAGGTGATGCTCAGCCTATACAAGACAGGCCTTTCCAAAAGTCTAAGGTTTAATAAGTGCAAGTTACTAAGATTTGAAGAAGCTATTAGAATCTGATTTTTAAAAGCTTTCAGGATACCGTAGGCCTTGCCACAATCATTAAGCTTAAAGTGGTATGGAGGACATTTGGTGTTGGATTACAGATAATTATATGAAAATAACTTAGAAAGACAATTATTTGCTTTTTGATTAACAAGTTCCTCTGACTCCTATCAGGATCCCAAATTTTTGTCATAAACCTTTCCAGCAGATGATGGAAAATTAAGAATTCCCTTTGATCTTAGGGAGGAGTGTGCGCTATTTTAAAAAATAGAAGCTTCAAGTCAACCCATATGCCTCATGTGTTATGCAACGCCCCTGCAATCAAGAAAGAGAACTGAACCGCATGCTAGGAGATCTCAAGATTATGTGTGTTAGTATACTCATAAAATGTCATATTATCTTCTCAATCCTTAAATTAACACCTTGAACATCAAAAGAAAGCCATCATTCAGATGTGGGCAGTCTTATTTGAAGTTAAAACTATATGAGTGAAGTTTTATCCAAAAGAATATGGAGTTTCTAGGCTACAAGGTTACTAGTCAAAATTCTTCTCCTTTGTCTAATAAAGTGGTTTCAATATAGATGATGCCCTAGATGAAAAGATTATGCAATATACAAGTATTCCATGAGATGGTCGGTTATATAAAAAAAATTTACTTAAATTGGTGAACTTGCTGAACCATTGTTTATTTACCTCATAAGGAGATCCCTTTTTGCTGTGAAGGATCACAACAACATGCCTTCACTTTATTGTGATATGCCTAATGTGCCTTATTAGTATACATATGGTTTGATAAGCCCCTCAAATTATTTATGGAAGTCAGTGATTTTGCAGTAGGAGCTATTTGGTACAATTTGATTCAAGTTAAATTGATCTTCAAATTACCTAATTTAGAAAAACCCTGTCAGATCAGGAAGAGAATATAGGCATGGACCATGAGTTTTTAGTGATGAAAATATCTATCAAGCTCATCCATCTTTTCCACTATGTGAAGCATTTCATCTTATTAAACAGTATGCTTTGCTAATATGGTTGCAACATATGAAGGGTCTAGATGAGTAACATTCTTACTGGGTCCTCAAGATGCATAAACTATGATCTCTTTATTATCATCATGCAGAAGCTATACATAAGGACGCAGATCGGTTGTCTTGTTTACTAAAACTAACCTTGTATGCTTCTAAAGAATATTGGGTTTATGATTTCATTGGTAGACTGGATCTTGTAATAGAGAGTTTTCCAAAATTTAGGATTAGCTGAGAAAGATGATAAATCAGACTTGAATTGAAGAAGGATTACTATACTAACGCGTCTAAACGGCCTGGCTATCCTATAGATGCACCTCAGCAAGGAACTCTAGCATCATGGAAGATCATACTATCATAAGACATAGTACCTTACAAAAGGCTCAAGAATTGATGCTGTTGAGAAAGCATGACTGATCTACACATAACATTATTGTTTTTTGTGCAAACAAAAGTCCATCCATTATAATTTACCAACATCAAGTTGCAGTGCTAACTTCTACAGTTTCCAATGGTAATATTGATATAATTAGTCCCCTACTGATTGAAATGTACATTCACTATTAAAACATCCTCACGATAGATCACTTTATAAAGTAAGACAGAGCTACATTGGTCATATCTGAGACTGCTCAAGCTACTGCCTCCTTTTATTAAAACATATCTTCACCCATTATGGTATCCTGAAAATCATTTTATTGGACAATGATATAATTTTGTATCTCTGGTGGTGAATAAACTCATTTCTCTGATGAGAACTTGCTAAGCTTCTACTGCCACCTATCATCATTCTACTAATAGGGCAGTTTAGAAACAAGTGGTACTCTTATCACTATACTTTACAAGAATGGTTAAACAACATGTCTCAGTGTAGTGATTAGCTTTCTGGAACCTAGATGGCATATCAGGTAAGCTATCACAGATTAGTTAGGATGGCCTCATTTAAGACCCTTTGCAGCCAGGATCCCATGTTATCCTCCAGCGTTCAATTCATATTGAAACCTCTACTACCAATACCACCAATTTGCTATGAAAAAATGTTCAGTGAAATTTTTGAGTTACAGGATCTTGTGGAAAAGTCCCTTAGAACTGTTAGTAGAAGAGAAATGGAACAGTAGAATCCATGGAAGCCAGTTATGACTGGATATCAGTTAGTAGATCTTATTTCTTATTTATTACATCAAACTGGTGGAAGAGCCCATAAGTTGGATTTTTATTTCTGGACCATATTGAGTGATCTACCGCCGTGGAACATGACTATTCTATAGCTTCTTTCAAGATGGGATCTATTGTCAACTGAGTACATTTGAGGTTCATCTAAAGTTATGTGTTCCCTAGGCAATATATTATTGAGGCATTTTAAGAATGGATGATAATCAAATAAGGCTAGATTTGAGTTGAGTCAAAGATAAGTCATACCTTAACCAAAGGAAATTACCACCCAATGAATCATTGAAAAGACCTTTTTTACCTGGAACAAAAAGGCTTACTAATTCTGAAAACCTGTCCATTGGTACAAAGGGTTTGACTCCTTCCAGAATTAAACAAAAAGTTTCTTATAAGATTAGAAGGATCTTGATGCACAAAGGCATTTTATATGAAACAAAGGTATGTCCCCTAAAGATAATAGATATATATTTTTATGTAGATAAGTACGTAATTTATCAATTCTTGTCGTGTTACTTCATTTTAAAAGCATTGATATAATGAAAAATCCCGCTAAGAGCTTGCTGAAGCTATAATGATTAATAATCTTATAGCCTTTAAAGAAATTGGTCAACAAATCCCAAAAACTGACACTTTTTGTCCCATGCACTTAAAAACATGAGATAAATTATATTATAACCCCAGCACAAATACTTGCTGTCATTTTTGCATAAAACAGTTTAGTAAACAGTAATAGGTTTGTTTTTAATTTGTAACTTATCACTCATCATTGTGATCAATTTAAAACTTAAATAACATTAAAAGTCAGTTGGCAGGTGGGTCCATAAGCTTCAAGCTTATGTTTATAGAGCAAAATATATCTCTAGAGAAATTCATCAAATATTACATGAATTTTCTATACAAATAGTCACCACCTTGTCTTCTTATGACAATATGTCATTAAAATGATAAAGGCTCATAATTACGCAAAGTACTAAAAAAAGCTTATCATCCAGCAGAAATAAACCAATTATGAATAATACCAAAATTAAGGATATGATACTCTATATGGTAGGAAATGATAACTTGGAAATTTTATATTAAGCGCCATCTGGGCGCTAAAAATATTCATTTAGGCCACAGAGATATTAATCACTAGGTCTTTTCAAAACTTTTAAAAAGATTAGCATGGTTACTGGGAGTTCATGAAATTTGTTAACCAAAATATATTTTTATAGAGATCATTAATGCTATCTTTATCAACCAATTTGAGAACTGTAATACCTAAAAAATTTGGTAAAACCTAACTGGTCATGGAATAATGGAATAAATAATGTAATAGAACACTTGAAAATTCTAAATTATAACCCAAAAACTCCATCATTTCCATTTTTTAATCAACAAGTGAATTGAGGTCAAGCACATTTATAACATAGGCAGTGACCACTGCCAAGTTCATTATGCTGAATATCATACACTGAAATGGATAACCATAAGTTATCCTAACAGATAATGCTACCAATATTACCTCAAAAATAATCCCTAAACTGAATAAGCTTATGGGAAATCAAAGAGCTTTTGATTACCATACCTTCAAAAATCAATGAGTTGGTTGAATAGGCTGATGGAGTTCTGGAGAAGACTTTGCAAGTTTAAGGTCATTTCACCCTCTCAGTTGGACCTCTATGTTGATCCCACCATAATTGCATAACATACTGTTCATCAAATTACTACTTAATTTAATCTTTTCATGTTCTTTATGGAATCAACCTATCTTGCCTTTCTTTTTCATTCCATTAGACCAACGAAGCTGAGATCCAACACTCAAACTATTTTATGATCAACTAGGTAAGCCTTGATTTAGATTCAGACTGAAGCTTTTGTAATGTTTCTTGTTCTTAAGATCGACCAAAAGTTATAAAACTTAGGAGCGCTACATACATTTAAGGAAGGCGACAGATTGGCCTACTATAATACCTATGGTTTGAAAAAAAATGGTGACCCTGTGGAAAGAGCCTTACGGGATTTTGGAGCAATCAACATACATTGTATAAATCAAAATGCTTGGCTGATGGAAGAATCATTTACTAGGTTTATGATAAATTCTCAAGACTATATTACAATAAAAAAACTTTTCAGAGAGCCGGCGTGCTAAAGAAACTTGTGTTACATCAATGATACTCATTCACCCATGACAGCATCCATAGGCTGCAAATTATCGTCATTATATTATGTAGATAGGACCTGCCAGGTGAGAAGTAAGGGAAATAGTGATTCAGAAACATGATTCCCACATCAGAGGCCAAGCTCACAGTAACCAACATGTGGACCCAAGTGCCCCACAAGTTTGTGTAGGAATATCGCAGTTATTGAAACATCCAATGAGGGGTGAACCTTGTCTTTAAAATTGTGATGAAGTGCAGAGGTTTAAAGACATTATTCTATAAGGTTTCTCTTATGTATTTCTTTGTTGTCCATTGTCTCTTCTAAACTCAGAATGCACTATCAAAATCATTTCTTCTACATGGTAATCATTGATATTCTTTTGTATTTCATTTAAAAGGATAAGTATTTGATTAGGCCAAGAAGGGATTGTGCATAGTTTTGCATTTATAGATTATGGCTACTTCCTAAATCTCTTGCATGCCTCTATGTTGGCAACTAATACAATAATCAAAAGGGAAATAGACATTGCTAGCTTTGGTATAAATATGTGCATCCCTCCATAGGCCTTAATTAGTGAGCATCAGGAATTGGAATTTTGTTCTTGAAAAGTTAAAATTGGGGATTTTGGGTAGTAATTTTATTGTACATAAAAAAGTAGAAATTCAAAAATCTTTAATGTTCAAGATGCTGTTTATTCTACTTAGGGGATATTTATCATGGAATTATGAGTTAAACTCATGAATTTTCAGCGAAATTATCAAATGTGTTTCTGTTGGTTTAAATCATTTAAATCTACCTTGACAACCAAAAGCTCATAGGATTTCTTAATCCTCGTTGTATACTTAATCTGTTTAATGATCTCCTTTAACTGAATTATTTGTAATTATCTTTACTCAGAGTTGAACTATTTTCAATTACTACAACAGAGGATGCTACTGGTTGAGCCATTTGTTTGGCAAGGAATTGCATTTGTTGCATATACTTTAGACATACTACTGACTTGAAACAGATATGATTGATTTTTTGCATATGTTTCCCCGCCAACTCAGAAATAATGATGGGTTTGTGGTTTGGGTTTGGACTTGAGGTGGGATGAGTCAACTAGGGGGGAGGGCGGCACTAATCATATGGCTATAGTTCTCCAAGGTCAAAACCTTGGCTTGAGGTTAGGCTAAGTGTTAGGTCCCCTTCTATTACTAGAAGGTTGTATGATATTTTCAGCTTGATGTCCGCATCTAGACTCTTAATTAACTATTATCCTAAGGAAAGCACTAAATTAGTGATCCAAGTCATGGGGGATGCTTCATATGGTATATATAGACTCAGACCTTTATTCTTTATAATCTTTGTACGCAACAATTGTTCATATAATAGGTAATCCATTGTTTATAGTTTAGACTACTTGTACAAGTGATAATTTCTCACCTGATCCTTCACTTATTATTAAATTGTCACATTGTAATACTCATCATCCATATAGATCCTTTTTAAAATTAGATTCCATTATACCCATTATACCAATTGTTGGTATTTTAAACAGATTAATCCCTCAAAATAATTATAAAATTTGGTGTTTGTAATAGTCAATGATGATTTCAACTATTTTACTAGTTTTGATTATAATATTAATAATTTAATACCCAATTTGTGTCCCCAATTGGTTGAGTTGATCTGTTTCAATCATTTAGAACAATAATTTGTTGGTAATCATCCCCAAAAGGAAATTGGTGCATTTTGACACCAGAAAATTAGGCTGAGGATGACAAAAAGCTTATTATTATTATTTAGGTTGGTAGATATCAAATTGACAACAAGCAAGTAATGAGAGCAATCCCCAATAGTGTTTTCATTAATTTTGACACCGGTGAATGATTCAGAGGATGTCAAAAAATTCCATTAATATTGAACTAATCAATAAAATCTTTATTTCAACTTCATAATAGTATATGGATGATTCACAATCAGAAATTTGGTCAAATTCAACACTGGCGATTAAACCTAGGATATTGACTTTAATAATAATATTATTAAATCAAATTATGACAAATTAAGAGTTTGACATCATTGTTTTGGGATCATTGGTAACTGAGGCCAAGGATGGTCCAATAAATTACCTATTTTGAGATCAGCTGGATACTTGGGCTGAGGCCGATCAATTGACTGGCTATGTTGCCAAAGGATCCAAAAGTCAAGTGGGAGAGGGGCAATCCACCAACTGAAGACTATATAGAAATATAATAGGAAATCAACAATCAGTGCTGACTAAACCAAAGTAATCCATTGGACGTGAGGAATAATAAATTAAGAAGGGATAATTACCAGCCAAAGAGCTGATAATTGGAATCATCATTGAGAGTGCTGACAATTGAGAGATGGCAATAATTGCCAATGACATCTGGAATGATGGGGAAACGACTATAAATCGTTAAATATCCCTCTAAAAAACATTTCAAATCTTAACTGTCTTTAATTAATTGTTTCCAACCTTAGTCTAGTTTAAATTTTACAAAGGCTAGCTTGGCAGGTAGAATTGGGACTGAAGATCCCCAAGGATAGGTGCTGTATTACAACACCTGGGGTGGTTGGCGCAACCAACTCCCAACCTGGAACTGTATAAATGCCCCACAAGAACTTGGACAACTGGCACCAACAATGATGGACCAGAGGGATTGAAGGTGTTTAGAGAGTTTCTATAACTCTTAAAAACCAAGCGTGGTGATGCTTGGAGCACAGGACCAACGCAAGGGGACTGGTAGTTGTTGTTTGAATAAAAAAACCCAGAAGAGGGTGCTGGAGCAAAAGAGACTTAGGGCGAGGGTGTTAAGCATAGTAAAAGCAAAAAGAAGTCGAAAATTTTTCACAACCTGGCTGTGCACTAGAGGGCGGTTCATAACCAAGTTTGGTACTGGATTAGAGTGCACTGGTGACCAGGTTGGAGGGAACCTGGTAAAACCAGCGGTGTACCTGAGTTTTTTAAATTTTAAACAAACAAAACTGGTTAACATGTGCAAGACCTCCTCAAAGAGGTCTGCGCACAAGTGCGCCCAAGTCAAAATATGAAAAAATGTAGAATAACGGAGAGGGTTTATTGGGAAATAAGACCAACGAGAAATGTTGGCCTCAAGCAAAGATACTTAAGCTGGCTCAGGGAAGTTTTAGATTAGCGGTAGTGGTCCCAAGCCTTGATGCACCAATAGGTGCATGCTTCCATCTGAAAAATTGCATACCTCAAAAATCAATTTCACAATGGCAATTAACTGAAGTTGAATCTGACCCAAGCTCACAATTTTGTAAATGGAATGGTTTTAACCCCTTTCTCCAATGAACCAAATTGTCCCATTTTCGTTAGACTCAAAAATTGTCCATTTTAAACCTAGAGCTGAAACAGGGGGCTGAGCTTTAGGCACATCACTGGTATCATCCTGGGTGTACCTCTCCTGGACCCAGCGTTGATCCAAGGTGTGCTTAAGATCAGGAAGGGCCTGAAGGTTCACCTTCTGGACCTCCTGCCACCCAGACTTGTCCCTGCTGTTGGTCCCCTTTATAATATCATGTAAACATGACATTACCCTCTCCTCTTTTTTGGGCTCCACCCCCACCCTCCAGGGCATTCACCAAGGAAAAGTTTTTGTGGGCATGGGCAAACTTCATAGCAGCAACGGCCTGGTTAAAATTCGATCCTGAAGCCTTAGGGAAATGCTCATGGAATGCTATAATTAGATCTTGGGCGTGGGCGCAATTGTGTGCTGGGACCCAACTGTTTTCCGCTGCATCAAATTCCTTCCAGGATACAAGATACTTGCTCTTCTTCTTACTTGACGAGAGGCTACAATCTCCTCCACTTCCCATTCTGGTTCCCCATCCACGAGATAAGATTCAGGAGTCTCTGGAGGGGGGCATAAAACAACGTGAGATTGCTTTCATGTAATACTAAAAAGATCTGAAATGAGGAAGGAAGATCCAACTGGTACAAGGTGGGGCAACCTTTTTGACTATGCGGTATGGCCCAATCCTCTTTGGTCCCAGTTTTTTACATGGTTGCTTGATAGGGATGTTTTTAGCATCCAGCATCACGAGATCTCCTTCTTTTTTTAGTAATAGATGGTATCACGAGATCTCCTTCCTTGCTCGCATTTCCAACCCATCTATCATCATCAGCATGCTCCTTGTAAGCCTGCATGGCCACATCTAAATTCGTGCTCACCCCTTGGTGAACTTTCTTGATCATTTTTTCTAAGTCCACCACCGTTTCCGCCTTGGATCAAAAACTGAGCTCCATGTTGAAGGCGAAATTGAAGCCATAGTTGGCAAAGAAGGGGGAACAATCGATTGATGCACATTGTGTGTTGTTATAACTGAATTGGGCCATGGGAAGATGGGAAATCCAATCTGAGTGATATGCGGCATTGTAACACTGCAAGAACTGTTCAAGGCACCTGTTCACTCATTCCGTCTGCCCATTTTATAGGGGATGATAGGTAGTTTAATGACAGGTACGGATTTGCAGAGTCTTACACAAATCTTCCCAAAAGACAGGGGTAAACTGTGGTCCCTATCACTAATTATTTTTGAGGGACCCCATGAAGAGTGAACACATTGGTAACAAACAGCCTAGCCATCTCTACCACGGTGACTGTGGTTTTTCAAGGGATAAAGTGGGCGAACTTCATAAACTGGTCCACCACCATGATAGCATCATATCCCATCAGATACAGGCAATTCAACAATAAAATCAACTGATAGGAATCAAAGGCTCATGAGCCTTTTGAACTGTTACCAATAACCCTGCTAAAGGCTGGCTTTAGTTTCATTTGGTTGCAGACTAGGCACTTTTTACAATATCTGACTATCTAAGTGGCTAATCCCTTCCAATTGTAAGTGCGGCGGATAAGCTCCAGGGTCTTCGCCTTCCCAGGATGACCAACAGTGATTTTGTCATAATGGTCCCAGATGATTTCCAGGTGAAGTCGTCCAGCAGGAACCCATAGGCACCCCTGGAATCACACCATCTCATACTTTGCATAATAACCTCTGTTAATATCCTCCTGATTTAATGCGCTCTTTGAAAGGACCATCGTATATTCTGCCAACAAAGGCTGGGAAAAGACAACCTTTCTGAACATACCGTATTCCTCTGAATTTTCTAGAGGAGCGAGCGCTGGCTCAATGGCCAAGGGAGAGGAAAGTGGAGACAATCTTACCCAGGGGAATCATTAAGTGGGTATTATGCACCTCAACATTTTTTGGATTAGGAGCTAGTGCAGGGTTATGGCTCAAAGCATCCATTAAACCATTCTCCTTTCCCTTTGTAAACTCATAAGAAAACACAAACTGGGAAAGGGTCTCATTTCAGTGGGTTTGCCGTGGGGTTAAAACATGAGGTCGCGGTAGTACAGTAAGGCATGGTGATCTGTACATATGCAGAATGGTTGGGATGAGCCATGCAAGTGATGACACCAATAGGTCAGCGCCTCAATTACTTCCAATAACTCTTTATCATATATAACGTAGTTTAACTCTTGGAGATACATCTTCCTAGAAAAATATCCCACTGGATGCTCTATTCCATCTTCACCTACTTGTAATAGGGTTGCCGCTATGGCAAAGTTGGAGGCATCTGAAGCAACAATAAACTCTTTATTAAGGTTGACTTGGCAAAGAACGGAAGTGGACAGCAACATACACTTTACTGCTTGGAAGGCATCCTCCAAAATGGGGGAACACTAAAGTTCTTTTGCCCCACTCGCCTTATACAAAGGCGCGGCAACTTCAGTAAGGTTTGGTGTGAACTTCTTAAGGAACGTACACGTCCCCAAAAAGCTTCTAAATTCTTTAACTGAAGTTGAAGTTGGCCACTCATAAATCGCCTTCTCCTTGTCTAGAGTTATCATGCCCTTGACCAAACATGACGTTTCCCAGAAAGGTGACCTGGGACTTAAAGAACTCACAATTACTGATTTTCAGCGTAAAGTTGGCAGCCCTCAAATGCTCCACCACCTGACGAAGGTGTACTGCATGGGACTCAATGTCAGAAGAAAATACCAGAATATCATCCATGTAAGCTACCGCGCATACCCCACCAGGTTCCCCAAAGCTGCATCAATACGGCGTTGAAAGATAGCAGGGGCATTTTTAAGCCTAAAGGGCAAAACATGAAATTGGAAGGTTCCTTTTCTGGTTTGAAATGCGGTCAACAAATCCTGGCCCCTTTCTGATATGGATCTTATTGAACGCGTTTAAACAATCCATCTTGGAAGAGACTCACGCCTTCTCCACATAGCGTGCAATCTTTGAGTCCAGGGGGATGGAATGTAAGTCTAGTACAGTGACATTGTTGAGATTCAAATAATCTACGCAGGGGCGTAAGGTATCATCGGCCTTCTCAACTAAGAGAAGTGGGGAACACACAGTGGAGGCTCACTGAAAAATAGCACCCTTGGCTAACTGCTCCTTAAACCACACATTTAAGGCCTCTTCCTCCCGGACAGTCAATGAGTAGTTAGGGGGAAGATATATGCACCAGATCCACAGTGAGCTTGAACTTGCAATCAACCTCTGAATGATCTGGTAGTATATTTTCTGAAGCTGCATCAAACTAAGATTCCAACCCCTTCAAACAGGAAGGTAGAGGAACCTCCACGGAGGGCTTCAGCAAGGGGGAAAGACTGAGAGGGTAAATATTGGGCCAGTGGGGAAAATCGCCATGAAAGTTGGCTTCAGTAAAGGAACAACCAACTTATGACCATCTTTAAAGTTAGGGATAGGGTATTTTCTTTCAAGTTAGTTCTGACATCAAACTTTCGCCCCCACTCTACATCCAAAATGATGGGGTACGAGAGGTTTTTGATAGCTTGAAAGTGGTCAAACAAATTATATGTGTCAACTTGATAGTCCACTAACCCCATGATTTTCAACGTGGAAATACCCTGAGAAGCCCCTCCTCTAGCCATAAGACCTGGAAAGTAACTCAGCTCAAGGTAGTCGGCTAGGTTTTGGCCCATAAAACTCTCAGAGACTTCAGTATCCACCAAACTTGTGGTGCTGATTTTCCCTAAAGGGGATGAAAGGGTAGCAGCCAGTAGAGAATAACCCGAATAATCTTTATTTATAGCAGAAACCGCATTCACTTCACCACCAAACACTTCTTCATGGCCTAACACTCCCCCAGGGTACGTTTTTGCATCAAAGAATGGAGAGGGATATTTAGACACTCTTACTACTGAGGCCACATATCCCACCATATATTCAGCAACTGCATAAACGTTTTTATATTGTATTTATAGCTCCTTTTCCACGTCCTGGGTTCTGCGGATCCTTGTGGGGTGCAAGTGTGAGTTTTCTGGGTTAATTCTATACACAGGAATGGAATACACATCTGAGTCATATGGGAAGAGACATGGCTCAGTTGTATATATGGAAATGGCGTTCAAAAACGCATTTTGGGTCACAAACGACCCTATCCCCATTTCAATGACGGGTTTTATGATGTTTTTCAAGGCCAACACCATCAGGCCCTTTGTAGATGATCCTGCCTGCACCGTCCAAATGTGGTGCCAGAAGAAAAACTATTTTCTTGTGTTTATTTTGTAAATTCCGGCAGAAAGTCAGAGAATAATGACACTTGGATCATGAAGTGACTGTATCCACCAAGTATGAGCAAGAAGGGTGAATACTTCTGGTCAGGGTAGCGAAAATAATGCCGGAATGCTCCAACCCTCAGAAAAATTCAAAAACAGTGGTGAGCCCCACCATGGCCATGGCCACCAGCTTGTGCGCACCATTTGCACTTCACAAAAGTCTCACACAGAAAAATTTCATGCACATAAGGATGAAAGGTTGGTCGTCTAATGTTAAGAGAGTATCTATAACTCTCCAAAACCCAGCGTGGTGTTGCTTGGCGCACAGGACCAATGCAAGGGAACTGGTAGTCATTGTTATAATTAAAATAGTCCAGAATAGGGTGCTGGAGCTAAAGAGTCTTAGGTTGAGGGTATTGAGCATAGTAATAGTAATAAGAAGTCAAACATTCTTCACAAGTTTGCTGTTCACTAGAGGGCGGTTCATAACTAAGTTTGGTACTGGATTAGAGTGCACTAGTGCCCAGGTTTGGAGGGAACCTGGTAGAACCAGCAGTGTACCTGAGTCTTTAATAAATTTAAACAAACAAAACTGGCCAACATGATGTAAGACCTCCCTAAAGAGGTCTGCGCACAAGTGCGCCCAAGTCAAAATATGAAAAAACGTAAAATAATGAATAGAGTTTATTGGGAAAGATGACCAACGAGAAACATTGGTATCAAGCAAAGATCCTTAAGCTGGATCAGGGAAATTTTGGATTGGCGGAAGTGGTCTTAAGCCTTGGTGCACCAATAGGCGCACGCCTCCATCTAAAAGTATTGCATACCTAAAAATTGATTTCACTCTGGTAATTGACTGAAGTTGAATCTGACCCAATCTCACAATTATGTAAATGGAACGGGTTACAAACCCCCATTTCCTTATGAACCAAATTGTCCCATTTTAATTAGTCTTGAAACTCGTCCATTTTAAACCTAGAGCTGAAAGAGGGGGCTGGGCTTTAGGCACATCACTGGTATCAACTTGGGCGTACCTCGCTTGGACCCAGCGTTGATCCAAGGTGTGCTTGAGATCAGGAAGGGCCTGAAGGTTCACCTTCTGGACCTCCTGCCGCCCAGACTTGTCCCTGCTGTTGGTCCCCTTTATAAAGTCATGTAAATATGACAGAAAGGAAGGGACCTGAGGGAATCAAAAGAGACTTATAAACCATAATCACTGAACAAGTCCAGTATAGGACCTCTGACTAGAAATTAGTGATTAAGTCTCAGAAGGTGAGTTGTTGGTCTGCTGGGTTGGCGGGTTGCCCTGCGGATTTGTAAGGAAAGGTCACCAATGATTGTGAAAGAGCATGGGACAGCAGTCTTCATGCTGTTTGGCTTGGCACAAATTGAGTCCTAAATTACTTCAAATGCAAAATTTGCAACACCAATTATTTCCATTGTTGATTGTAATTAAAAAATTAGTACACCATTAGTCATAGACTGAGTAATAAAGTATAAAGATTCCTTATTCTATCTCAAATAAAGTACCACATTCTATCTGAGCTAAGTTCAATGTTTTATTATTGTTATCTTTTTAAGTAGAAAATTCTATACAAGAGACTAGAGATGATCACTGCGTAGCATTTACACATGGTGAGAGAGATATATATTAAGTTCTATAGAAAAGGCTCAATGGTCAAGAAGTTTCAATAAGTCTCAGTGTAGGACTTAATCTGTATAGTAGGGTGTGAAGGATTGCGTACTAAGTCCTTAAATATATGACTGTTTATGATGTCTCTACTAAACTGGTTGATTCAAGTGACAGAATACTTTGCATATTACTTGTTTTCCTGCGATTTCTTATAGATGAGATAGCATCCTATGTTTTCACCAATTTTAAATTATCTGGATAGAATTTCTTTATGGAGAAGGCCTTTATATCAGTAAGCTCTCTAAGTAACTAAGATTAACCATTATAATACAATAAAATACATTTGTACCCATATGAAAACTATAAATTTTAAACATTACTAATTGCGTTGTTCAGAGGTTTATTTAGTTTGTGCATAACTGATCACATTTGATGAACTATTGATTATTTACCTAATTTTTAACAAAACTTGCATATTTATAGTGATGTACTGACTGATCCAAAGTGCTACTTATAAAAAACAAGCATAAATCCCTATATACATGCGTAAGTTTTGTCTTTATACCATTTGAATCTCAATGTAATTATATTTATTCAGAGAAAATGGATTTCATTTTCTACATGGTCCATGTATAAAGTCAATCTTCTTTAAATTTTTAACCATATTATATTACTGATGAATCATAACAATCCTTATTAAGAAAGCCACACTACTTTATTGCATGCAAAGAAAGAGTTACCTGAAATCTTCTAATGAGGCGTAACTGTCAAAAAAATGGAGTGCAGGATGTTGCTGAGGGTAATGAGATAGTTTAAAGCTGCTAGAAGAGGGCAAAGTGGGCGAGCAACAAGAAGCAACGTACTAGATTTTTTTCATTATGTTTCCAGATACATTCTGAGTTAAAAAGCACACCAAACTTACCCAAATCATCAGATGAGGTAGTAACTGAGAGCTGAGTAATTTTGGGTAAGGAATGCGTCAATTATGACAAAATAGAAAGCAATGTACTCAGCGAAATAAGCCATGGTTTAGGTACTGGTTTTACGCCCACCAGTAGGATCAGAGCAGAACCTCAAACTAAGGCAGGCCATCAGAATTAGGATTTAACTAAATCTTTATATTTAAAGAGTCTATAAAAAAGGAATACTTAGGCAAGATATACTCAAAACTTTATTGAAAGTAGTTGGATATTGAGAAATGCAAAAACAATTCTCAGCTTTAGACCAATATAAATGGGGAGTTTTGCAATAAATCAGATCAATTATCAAAAAACTGAACTGAGCTTGAAAGGTTTTTCAACAAGAATGAGAAACTTAAACTTGGTCAAATTAGTTACTCATAACTTATGATTTTCCAGATAATGAACCAATTTTCTCCTGATTTTCAGCCATTTTTAAAACCCTTAGCTTCAAGCCTAACTGGTAAAGCAAGAAGCCAATTTAGTCAATGACTTTAGAGAGACCACTAGCGTCATGAAGGGTTTTAGTCATACTTCCAGTGGCTTCAGATACTTAGCCTTGGAGGGGCGATATAACCCAGGCAAAATGTCACCAGCTGTGACAGTAAAAGAGTAATATATGGTAAATTGATAAGAATAATGCATTACTCCTGCTTTGAACCATAAATTAAAAAATATTTTAAGTGTCTATTAAAAAGCAATAATCTTATAGAGCTTTACAGTCTCAACTTAAGGACACTATTTTGCCTTTACATATATTAAAAAAGTGTACTTTTGCCAAAATTAAGAACTCAAAAATAATATCAAATCTCTGAATAGTAATAGGGTTAAAAAACTCTTAACTGCTATAAATGTTGATAAATTGTTCACTGACATCAATCTTTGTGTTTCTTGTCAATAGCTTAATTGTAAATTTTGAAAATAATTGTGTTAATAACACAAGCCTATATATATATTTAAATGAAAAACTTTAAATACATACCCATTGAACATCTTTATTGGAAAATTTCTAAAAACCAGCAATTATATAGCTGGAGAATAAATTAGACTATTACAGTATATATGAAAGTTCTTAACAGAGTAAAAATTTTGAAAGACAATAAATGTAGAGAATCAAACTAATAAATCATGAATAACAATCTGTAATTTTTAGACCATCTTTGTTAGAGAAGATGAAAATTGGTAGCACTAATATTTCCTAAGTATATGAGCATAATGATTTAAAGAGACTAAAAATATTTTTACTATATTTATCAAGAATTACTTAAGGACTTGATTCATTGCATTATATGTGTGTCCAAATGCATATATTTTATATATAAATTTTTTGCTTGTCATTCTGTCAATTTCTTCCTGAAAAATATAGTTTAGTTAACATTGAACCCTATTATATAGTATACAATAATATATTAAAAAATCTTATTTTAGAAAAAAAATTTAGATTTGTAACAAATGTTTTTATTTTATATCTCTTTATCTACAGAATAAATCAAAAGTTTCTTTAATCAGATCAATTCTTCAGGCATTTTAAATACATAGCTTTTCAAATTTTTCAAAATCTGCTTTAGTGCAAAAATTGCTACTTCTTATTTTAATTGATTAAAGTTTTCTACTTTAAGCTAATTAAATAATTAATTAATAAATTTCATCTCCTCTACGATGACCACATTCTATAACCATTGTGCAAGTGTATTAATTGAGGCTTTATAATAACAAATATTCTAATCACTGTATTTTGGCCTGGATTTTGATTTCTAATCCCAAAGCTAAATAAGCTGTATTCTCCAAAGCTAAAATTGGGCTTGACACTGTGTCTTGCCTCCTCAAATAATTTTTTTGGATCATATGAGCTTAAGTAATGCATGTAAGGCACCATGAAAGATGAATTTAAGAGTTCAAGCCCTCACCATTCCAATATCCACTCTGCAATATATCTGTTTCCTTAGACTTATCCACACTCTCAAGTTTATATATTTTCTGTAAAAGCATTGTATTTGTCTTTATATTTACATTTAAAATCTTTTTTTTAGTTTGTGGAGTTTCCACCTTTTAAGGTTAAGTCTGATAGTATCATTTGGCTTTAAAATTTAGCTTTTGAGTCTGGTCCACATACTGGGAATCCATTTTGTTAGTACCTTACAATTGGAAAATGGTAATTTGATAACCATTAAAGTGATAGGGTTACTCAGCAACTTTTCTGACTGTATGTACAAATAAATTTAGTACCACTGACAAGCCCAAGAAGGTCCTGAACAATTTCTGCTATTTTATGAGCCTACTATACTAGGATAATTGGTATTTTCAATCATACAATATATGAACTACTTTTTGGAATCAAGTTCAGCTATTTTACTTGACAATTACCTCACAAGTGAATTTTTACAATTATCAAGTTTGAAGATAAAAAATAAAACAATACTATGTTTAGCAAATGTCAAATAATTATGATTTTCTTCTCAAAATTATTATAGTATTTTTTGTTGGGATTAAGTGATACTATTCTAAAATGAATTTCAGTAAAAACTAGCTAAAAACATTACTTCATTTCTTTAATTAACAGGTTTAAATTTTTTTGTTTCCCTAAAGATGGTACCTAGAGGAATTATATCATCATTGTGACTATCAATTACCCATTTGGAAAGAAGTGTGGATAGATTGTGTTATCTATACAGTTAATTAATTAATTTTTTTGTTTCTGGATAGCCATTGATGCTGGGATCAATTAAGATCCTACACCCAAACTATATAATTTATTCTAACTTCAGTTTTCTGGGATGTTAAGATGGCAATTCCATTCCTCCCAGTTTGAAATTCTTTCAGATGCGTCACCCCACATATAAACCTACTGATTTGCATAAACATATTCATTTTAATTATGTGATTTTTAAGTTTACTTCTCATCTTCAGCGAGGATGAAAGAACCCCTTGATGCCTGTTGGGTTTACTCCAGATGCGCTCACAGGTGCTAGCACCGGGGATCCCAATATAAAGGATGATTACAGGAGGCTTAGTATATCATGGTCAGTGAGAGACAGAAGCCTTGTAAAATGCAGCAATTGATGAGACTTTGTTCATTAGAATAAACTCAAACTAGATAGTAAATATATAGTATAATTTATTTGCTGAAAAAGTATCTTATTAAAAATAAAAGAGACAGTACTATTTATAGTACTGTTGAAAGGAAAAGGTAAATCTTGGATCACTGGGAATGGCAAAGAGTGATTTATCAATCATTATTGATTCCCAAGTGGTTTGTCCATCACAGCATCCCACCTAGAAGGTCAGCTGAGCTTCTTGATCTCCTGGTAATAGTTTTGTAGCATATGTTAAATTAGTTTAACCTCATGTAGAATCTCTTCCAATAGACTAGGTTTAGAGATCCAACTTGCTAGCTTACATAATGAACAGCTGATAAGGATATTAGGAGTTTTGGACCATTGATTATGGAGTTTTGTGAATGTGGTCTCAAATTAGGTATAATATTTGCAAACATAATTAAAAAAATTAGCCAAATTTTGAGTAATTTAAGTAATTCCTCAAATTCATTTATACAACCTGATGATGTGGGGTTGATACTTAATTTGGGAGTTATCTGAATATTTGAATAGTATGAAGGGCAAATCCCACTTAGTAGAATATGTTAATCTTTTACCCAGGAAAAGGCTTACACCTTGCCTTGGGAGACTTGAGAGAGCCCTTTAAGCCTTGTCAAAGGGGAGTAAGTCTAGGTACCTTCTGAAATAATTGACCCAATAAATTGTTGAGGTTTTTAGTGTACTTTCTTTGTAGATTGGCTGGTTAAGCTTATCAGGTTACTTTAACTGATGCATTTTTCTTAGGCCTTGAAATTGTTCATCTGATAATTGTCAGTTAAGGTTTGAGCTAGCATAGTTTGTCTCAAGAGGCCACGCTGAGTCTTTGTATTGAGGTGAGCCAGGGCCATGTGATTTCCATTAGAAGAGTCTAAAAGCAGCAGTGTGAAAATTAAATATAGTGTTCTCAGAGCTTTTGGACTCCTTAGTGCTCTTTCTTGCATCATGGCAGGAAAAGGTGCTTTGGCAGGAGGTTCCATATTGATGGAGAGGATAAGCAAGTGTTTTGGGTAACTTGGCAAGGTAGGATGGAGTCATGAGAGTAGATCGTCAAAGAAGCTGTATCCATATTGTGCGATTTCCATTTGGGAGATAGCCAGGAGTGGACAACAATGGCGTGCTTGAGGTGCATGAGATATTCTGGGCACCAGGTACAAGATGGCCCTGATTTGCACCCAAGGACAAACAAGTTATACAATGTCAGATGGCCATCTGTTCAATTAGCAAACAGGCTAGAGAAAACAATACGGTGTCACAGCACTGGGTCAAGAAAGCTAAAGCCCATCACCTCACAGAGGTTGATCATTGTTGGTGGGCCTTTGCTTTGAACCCAATCCTTAAACTGAAAATAATGCAGGAGAAGTTGAAGATGGCGTCATAGTCAACCTTGGAATAATTTGTGGGGCATTTCAAGTCTGACTCCTCAGCGCAGTAGGTCTCAGTAATTTATCTCCAACTCTGATGGTGAAAACCAATTCAACAGCTTCAAATCTGAAGGCTTTGGTGGTGGCATTGTACAAGGTGTGAGATTGAGAGTTGAGGTCTACAGAAAACTCAAATTTGGTAGCATTTAAAATCTTGAGCTTGAAATAATCAATGTTGTGGTGGCTCTCTTTGACGGCATAGGGTTTAATGAGAATCATTAAAGTCTTGCCTTAGCCCCTGCTGTTCTAATGCAAGAAACTCCATAAGCTTAATTCCTTGCAACAGCTCCTTGGTGATGATGCTTAGCCCAATTCAAGATGCACATCTGTTGTAGTCAGAACGTCGTGATACTTTAGCCCAGGCGCTGAGGCTTTGACAACCTTGTTCCCAACTTTGGTGACAATTCACAGTTTTTATGAATGCTCCATGGGTGGTGCCTTGCTGGTCAGGACAACTATTTGCCTTAAGAGGTAAGTTTTCAACTTTTTTTATTAATTAATCCCTCAAAATTAGATTGCAGGCCTTTAAGATTAATTTTGGGCTCAGGGTTGTCAGGCCCAGAACTATCCCAGCTGAGAGCGGTACCAGGTAAGCTTGTAACTAAATCTAATAACATCAGGACCAACCTTGGAGAAAAGCTGTCAAAAGTTGATGGGTGACAGTATTGCCAGCAAGAAATCATTAGGTATGCCACTGCTAAAGCAAAGGTAAGTTACAGCCATTTTGTCCAGAACTTTTGGCATTTTAAAGTGCTGGGGGTATTTGGAGCTCCCTTGGGGCTCTCAAAGTTGGATACCATAATCACGTTTAGAAATTTGCTCTCGACTTGTCCCAAAAGGATTGGCTTAATAGTTCTGTCAATGTTTTTTGGCCAAGTTTGATTTGTCGCTTAGCACTTTTGTTTTTAATGTCTTTTGAGCTTCATTTCTATTTTCTGCTTTGAAACTTCTGAGTGGGTTACAACATCATAATTTTGAATTTGTTTTTGGTTACCTAAATAAAAATTTTCGTTAGCATTAAGATCATTGGTTTTTATAAAATTTTAAGCACTCTGATTGGTCTAATCTAATTTCTTTGATTGTAGGATAAAAATTAGCTTGGCTAGCTTCTTCTTATTTTGGTTCAATAAGGAGAGAGATTTGCAGAGTCACTTCTCACAACTAGTAAGGTATCTTAGAGGCAAGTTACAAATTACCTGTGTGATACTTTCCAAAGTTTCTTCTTAATCACAGTCCCATACTTTCTTGTAGCGTTTTGCTTCTTTCTCAAAATAAGGTATTGACTTTTCAATATCTTCACTTTAGAATGTTGGCTATATTGTTCTTTGTCAGCTGTTTCAATTATAGCAGCCATATTCAATAAGTTGAGCAAGATCTTAAGTTGGCTAGGTGCTTTGAAACGTAAAGGACCTTCTTCTTCAAAATACTCAAAAATCTTCTTGGTAAAATCGCTTCCCACAGTTACTGCATCTTGACTATTCCATAGGAGGTAGGCCAGAAGATCAGGATCTGAAGTGCTCGCAGTAGATTTGTTATTTTCATCTAAAGGTGAGGGAATCTCCTCAGGATGTGCTTGTCAAAATCTGAGGATCACTCGCTTGTTTATTACTATCCTGAATATCTATTTGGATCAAAGTTCCATAGATTGATCCTCAATAGTGCCTGTAGTTTATGGTATTCAGACCATTCAAAAACTCACTAGGCCTATTATAATTGCCCTGACTCTTTTGACCAATTTTGGGCGTAATTTTCCCAACATAATCAGGAACTTCTTCTGAGGCAGAAGTCAATACAAACTGGGGATTCAGTCCTTCCAGTTTGTAGACACTTCTCCAAGGTTAGGATTCAGATAAAGACCAGGAAAAGGATAAAATAAATATAACTTTTATTATAAGCTTTTTATTAGATAATGGTCAATAGGACAGGCACCAGTATTTAGCCTCTAGGATATCTCCTGGCCACATTCAAGCATAAAATTTCAACAGATATTTACCACCTCAGTTTGGCCCTTGAATTGATATGACTGAAACCTTTTCTTAGGTTTATTGATGGCAAAATACTCTCAAAATTGGGAGGATTTCAGGCAAAAATTGCGATAACAGCTTGCAAAATTGTCCTAGGATCTTCTTGATTTGAGTATTATCATACTGCTGATGAAATACACCTTCTGTGAAATTCTTTTTTTGTTTGAAGTAGATGATGTACCCCTAATTGGGATGTTGGCAGGTCTCTCTTAATAGCACTAGGTACTCCCTTTCAAGAGGTCCATGTGCAAGTGCTATCATGCCAATTATGTGGATTAACATACAAATTTCGCCCTAGGACAATAATTGATTATATTTTTCATTCATCTGATGGTCCATGGGATTTTTAGATGTTAACTTTGGGTTGGTCCCAAATGATTTTGTATACAAGTTAATTGATTGTGTTTCCAATAATTGGGACCAATTGCAAAGATTTGATGTATAGGAAATCAGCCATAAAATGTGAACTTATTTAGCCTGAGCGCATTGATAAAATATTTGATCAAATTGACATTGAGATATTTGGCCCAAATTATATGATTGCAATAGGCTTTGAGGTGAGAGTATAGGTGTTAGCTCAAGTGTTGAAAGGATAATCATCCCAATCTGATGGTTGTCAAAGGTTTATTTTTGATTCAACCACCAGAATCTGGCAGCGCCCCTGTAATGAGCACCAATTTTTGGGTTTTCACCAGATGCAATTGCATGTGCTAGCACTGGGGGCCAACATAGTGGCTGATTGCAGGAGGCTTAGTGCATCATGGTCAGCTGAGAGGACAAAAGCCTCAAAGAATGCAGCAGTGGATGAGACTTTGTTCATTAGAATAAAAATTTAAACTAGATAATAAATAAATAATATAAGCTATTCATTGAAAAATTACTTTGTTAAAGTTAGAACAGTACTATTTATAGTACTGTTTAAAGGAAAAGAAAATCTTGATTCACTGATTGGCAAAGGGTAATTCAACTATCATTCTTGATTCCCAAAGTGTTTGTCCTAAATGCATTCCAATTGGAAGGTAAGTTAAGCTTCTTGATCATCTGGTAATAGTTTTGTAGCATAAGTTAAATTTGTATCAACCTCATGTAGAAGCTCGTCCAAGAGTCCAGGTTTAGAGGTAAATCTTGCTAGCTTCCATAATGAACATCTGATAAGGATATTGGGAGCTTTAGATATTGATGATTGAGTTGGGTAAATATGGCCTTATAATTAGATAAAATATTTGTGAGCATAATTAAAAGGCTTTTTAGCCAAATTTGTAGTAATTCAAGTAATCCCCCAAATTTGAAATATAACCTGATGACGTGGGGTTGAGCTTAATTTGGGACTTATTTAACTATTTGAATAGTTGAAGGTTAAGTCCTGCATAGTAGAATATGTTGATCTTCTCCCCAGGATAAGGCTTACACTTTGCTTATGGAATTTCCAAGAATGATATAATAAAGTTTAGGTTATAAGTAACTCTAGAAGACCTAAAGGAGAGGATAGCTTGGACATCTTATCTCAGCCAAGTGGGCTATCAGTGAGTAGGCTGTGCACGCCTGAGATTTCAACCCATAAAACAAGCAGAATTATTTCTTTAAATAAGGACTTACCTAATTTATGTATCTGAATAAGAACTTTCTCTCTTTGTGTAGAGTTTATTTTGTTGATGCAACGTTTGAACTTTTGAAATCAATAGTGTTAAATTACTCCAAAAACTTAACTTTCAATAAGGTAAAGGACAGCATTGTCTAAAGCAAATTATTTTCATAACTATCACATTAGTTCATTTTTTCCTCTATGGTAGGGTGAGGTTAAGGATAATATTCAGAATAATGGTGTGTGAGGACTCTTGCTCCTTCCAGGAGACCTCCAGAGGAAGCATCAATGCTTTCCATGACCCCTTGACTTCTTAATAGTAATCTTTATACCTTTAATTATAAAAAGGTTACCCTTTATATTTGAAACTGCAAGTTGCACCCCAATTTAAGGTGACAAAAGGAATTTTCTATTTAGTGATAATTATTATAACAAATATTTTAAAGTTCATAGTTTTCCTAATGTCAGGACTTAGATAAATTTTATTATAGCAGTGATTGCTATCTGATATTGCATTTGGGGTAATATCAGATAAACTATTTTATTTATTTTAGTTAAGTTTTTTTTGTTTAGTTTCCAGCCAGCCATAAATGCTCAAATCAATTAGGCTACATGCCTAGACTATTTAGTGATTTAACTCTTTAGTTTGATTTAAATGTTAAAATAGCAACTCCATCACTTTTATCTTGGAATCCTATCTGCTACATCACCCTATAAAAAGACCTACTGATTTGCTTGAATATATATTTATTTTAATAGTTTAATATTAAAATTATTTATCAGCATCAATAAAGACAAAGGAAAGCCTCAATGCCATTACTAACTTTGGTGGTATAAAGGCAACTCTAGAAGACCCCAAACTAAAGGTCATCTTGGCCATTGTACCTTATCCAAGTGGGCTTTTAGTGAGTAGGTTTTGTGTCAATTGAGATTCCAACCCACAAGTGTGAATTATTCTTTAAATTGGAGACTTACTAATTTGCTATTCAATTAAGGACTCTCTTTGTGTGCGGTTGTTTTTCCAACCTAACGTTTGGGAACCTGGGAAACCATAAGTGTTACAATTTCAAGAGCCCTTTATAGGTCATTAAGGTTCTATTCTATAAGAACTATTATATAAAATATTAGGTGTCATGCTATTCTACCATAACCAGCATCTGACTCAAATTATAGCAACAAAAATGAATAATATAACTTTAAATAATTTGATGGCACAGGAA
>JAKSZP010002704.1:0-230890 GCA_022478985.1 Massospora cicadina
CGAATTACACTTCACAAATGGCAGGTATTCTCTTGAAGTTACGCAGATGGATTCTCCAAAAGTTATGAATAATAGTAAAAAGCAGGTTATAAATTGACCTAATTTTTACCATTGGAAAATTACTTATCTATAGATTTTGAAATGGTTTAAGATCTACCCAAGTTAATTAATCGCTGAGTGATCAAATCTTCTATCCTCTGATTGGGATGAGTCTAATCAGTCTTATTAACCTTGATAAAGTTAAATAAATTAAGCTACCCTTCCAATATTGCCAGGGGAATCGTTGGGGTAAAATATTTAGAAGCAAGAGAATTTGGCAAAATCCCAACACTTCCCCCTCAAGATTCAATTGTGGAGGAAAGTGAATTCTCTAAAATCTAGGATTGATACGGTTTACCACTATACCCATATCAACATGGACAATTGAGTATTTTAATCCCTTTTAGAATATAACTCGATAAGGACCAGACCAGTTAAATCCAAATTTCTCAGTTTGCCCACTAGGTTGGGAGTGATAATAGATAACATAATTTCCAATTTGATATTCAGCTAAGGCGAGGTTATGTTATTTACTTCTTTGGGTCTCCTTTTTAGTGGTTACATCAATTGATTTCATGACTTGAGCTTAAAGCCAAATATTCTCATCAGCCAGATTTCTCATAATTAAATTGGAGTTTTCTGGTATACCTTCTTTGAGTATTGCCCAAACACTTGAAGGGACTGTGGGATCTCACCCATAAGTACATTTGAGAGGCGACACCTTATTAATTTGATGATAACTTATTTGATATTCAAACAAAGACTAGGTAAAGAAAAGTTCCACAAAGATGGGTCAGTTGTGGCTATCTTCCTTAAATTTGAAACTAAAGATCCATTGACTTATCTCTTTCTGCTAAGCATCACTTTTCGAAAATCAATTCAGCCTGAAATTTAGCTCCACTAAAGAGATTTACAAAAACTATTAGCAAATATGGCGGGAAACCCCGCAAAAGAACCCGCAGGCTATGCCAAACGAGCCAGCACCACCCCCAAACGAAGCAACCCTCGGTTACCCACCTCAGGGTCAACCAGAATCACCCGCTCTCAAGCAGCAGCCATGAAAGCAGGCACCACCCCCAACCTGGAGCTACTCCAACTAGCGCCAGTTCACCTGATCGCACTTCTGCAACCTGCACGCCTAACAGCTCTGTGTGCGCTGCCTCCCACCAACCCGCTGGGCCCCCTCCAACCAAGGAGGCCATCACTCACGCTGTTTTAATGGCGTCTGCTCAGTTGAATGCAACTCAGCCCATCCAGACATTCACCTCCCCCATTGTGTCAGCTAATTCAGCCCCATCTATTATTGCTGACACCGTGTTTCTGGGCTCCCTCCATGAGGGGCGATACCCAGCTACCTGGCCCCCAAATCCTCAGATGTAAGGTTGGATTAGCCGCACATTCTGGTTCACTAAGCACCAAATTGGGACAATCTACTTCTCAATGAGGATTCAAATAGTTCGAATTTTGGAACTTCACACCAGTTCCAATCTCACCTGTCCCATTTAAACCCCATAATCGGCACTTCTCAAGTCGACACTTTATCTCAATATGCTGAAAACGACCAATTCACCAATCAGCCAATGAGTTTTGCCCACGAAATCACAGCAAATACTCGGGCTGAATTTACCCAAATAGATTGGGATGGTGATGAAACATCGCCCTCCTCCCAATTGGCTGGAGTTAATTCCAATCTGGATGGGACTCCCCAATTTAGCGAGGCCCAACAATCACCTGGCCCCCAAACCCTCGGATGTAAGGTTGGATTAGCCGCACATTCTGGTTCACTAAGCACCAAATTGGGACAATCTACTCTTTCCAATGGGGATTTAAATGGTTCAGATTTTGGAACTTCACACCAGTTCCAAACTCACCCGTCACATTTAAACCCCATAATCGGCACTTCTCAAGTCAGCACTTTATCTCAATATGCTGAAAACGACCAATTCACTAATCAGCCAGTGAGTTTTTCCCACGAAATCACAGCAAATATCGGGCTGAATTTACCCAAATAGATTGGGATGGTGATGAAACATCTCCCTCCTCCCAACTGGCTGGAGTTAATTCCAATCTGGATGGGCTCCCCAATTTTGAGGCCCAACAAACCGCCCCTCAATTTAATATGACGCCAGCAACTGCTGTAACATTCCAGAAACAAGGGAACTCCGCAAACTTGTCCAAATCACCAGCTCACACTCAACCTGCAATTGCAGCCCAAAGCAAACACAAACGTACCAAAGGAGCCACTGGGGCGTGGCAAAAACCTCTGGCACCAACGCTACCCAAAGCTAATCCCCGTGAAGTGGCGTTTATTGCTGATGTTAAGAAGAAATGGGCCGAAACTAGAGCGCAAAAAGCTCCTACCTCGCTCAACCTCTCCCACACAATTCGCCTTTATTATGGACATAACCCTGTTGAATTCTATACAGAGGATTACTTCTCATACTTTGCAGCGATTGCGGAGACATTCCCTATTAACACCACCATCCATAAATCAGTGGAGGGCCAATTACATCGATGTGGGCTTCACTGAAGCTGCCCTTGCTGACCATGCTGCCACCCTCCAGGTCATTATTCCACGCGGATCTCTTCGCATCTCCCGCACACGCTCTCACTTGGAGAAAATTTCATGGGTTACTTTTTCCAACCTACCAGCGACTGTTGATCCTGAGTCTCTTAAACTGGCACTCCATAATGGTTTAATGGAGTTTGGGTCTGTTCTTTCAGTGGACTTTAGTGTCCCCTCTTACTATGCTCCCACTCAAAGAGCTCGCACTGCTAGGGCGTCGTTCATCCCCTCCCCCACTGTATCCGCAACATTGAGGTTATTCCCTGTGTGGCGGTAGTTGGGGCATGCCCTGAGATCTTCTTTGTCGACCCTGATCAGGCGCGCCCCCGGTGTTCATGGTGTAACGCCCTTTGACACTTGTATAGTGGCTGCACAGCTCGAAAACAAGCCCTCTTAGCCACCACCCAGGGGCCTAAACCAGGCCAAAAACGATCCCACGTGGCTGCAGCAGCAATTCCACAACCCACACAATGGGTTCCCGTTCAAGACCCGTCCCTGAGGCCTTACGCCTAGCAGTTGAAACAGCTAACCCCACTATTGGTATGGGATACCTTCGCGCTCATGCCCCCCTTCCAATGGGCACCCCCTCCAATCTCCCAGAGTCAACTCCTCTCTCACCAAGCGCAAGGCATCTCCCACAGGGTGCCCCTCGTCAGCCACCCCACTCAGGGCTCCGCGGCACCCCCACCAACCTCCACCAGCGATTTATCGCATCAACCCTCAGCTCCCAATGGAGCTATGCCCACCAGTGGACTGGCAACTCGCGGCTTGCGGTAGAAGTGCCACCTCAAAGAGTCCTACCCCAACCCCACAGCCCATTTCGCGCGGATCCTTTGCAGTGTTGGAGGAAGTGAATATGGACTCAGACTCATCAAATGGGGACACCGCGGAGGTCACCATTGAGCACCCTCAGGTCCTTCCCCCGCAACGGAGCGGGGGCAGCATCCTAGGCTGGCTTACTGGGTCCTCCGCCCCCCACCCTCTCCTTCCCCTCAGAAACCTCGACGCTCCTCACGGATTGCAGCTAATAGTCAAGCTAAAGGACTCAAAACTAGCCGCCTCACAGCAGCAGGTTTGGAGCGCTGGCAACCCCCCAGGACATGGAGGGGAACAGCTATGAGTCCCCATGGTAGCACCCTGGCTTGCAATCCATCAACGCAAATGGGTTGCGGGACTTTAAGCGGAGAGCCCGCCTCCTCCAAAACTTCAGGTCAGCACAAATTGACATCGCTGCTGTCCAGGAGCCCCATATCCTCCCCCACGAACAATCTGCATGGAATGAACAGTTTGGAGGCAACTCCTTCTGGACAAACCATGCCGCCCTTATTGTTTTGAATCCCCGGGTTAAAACCCATTCTTTTTCACAATATCTAGGTGGACGCCTCATACTGGCCAAACTCACCACTCCTGACTTCTCCTTCTTCGCTGCAAGCATCTACCTGCCTAATGCAGGTCAGGAGAAAAATCGGCTCTTGGAAGAGCTCCTCCAACTCAATCTCCCACGGAATACAGTCCTCTTAGGAGATTTCAACACAACCATAAGTCGCGTCCGTGACTCTTACTCCCCTGCAGCAAAGGAACGCCCTGGATCAAGTCGCCTCCAGGATTTCCTTCGCCTGAGTGGCTTTATAGATGCGCTTCCACCCTCCGCGTCTGGCCTAGGTTGCATGACTAGGATCCAGTATGATGGAGGAGCTTTCCAGTCAGCGTCACGCATAGATATGGCACTGATTGGCCCCCTGCTAATTGGCCGCGTCTCCTCTCCCATCTCTCGTGACAACCATCTGAGTGATCACAGGTCACTCACCGTTGTCCTCACCACCACACTTAGACCGTCGCGTAGGTTCTGGCCTAGGGTTGCCCCAGCTCTTCTCAACAACCCCTTCACTAAGGAGAAGCTGTCTATGACCATCCGGGAGACTCTCACCTCCCCCACCCCACCTGCTTGACCACAAGGCTAAATGGGCGGTGACCAAGGAGGGCATCACCCGCGTTGCTTACAACTGTGCCAAAGCCCAGATGACTGCAGCTCGCGCCAGAGTCAAAAGGGCGGAAGCCAGAATCAGACATCTAGAGCGAAACTGCCAGCCTTCGCCCTCTCCCAGATGGTTGGAAGACTGGGAAGCGGCGCAGGAAGCACTCCGCTTGGAGCTCACACTGCAGGAAGAACGGGCAGCAAACTTTACAACATCTCGTTACTATGCTCAATGGGAACGCCCCACCCGCTTCTTCTTTCAGAAACAGAAAGCCCGGTCAACAGCGCAGGATATTACTGCACTGAAGATTGGCACTACAACCACTTCAGACAAGGAGGAAATCACGCAGGAACTACACCGCTTCTACTCCAACCTCTTCCATGCCACCCAGGTGGACCCATCGGACATCCAAGACTTCCTGTGGCGGGCTCCAGAGCCGCCCATTGACCCACGGGCTGATGAGGCTCTACTGGCGCCTATTTCCATCCAGGAGGTGGTGGAAACCCTTCTGAAATCCCCACGGCTTAAAGCCCCAGGCCCAGACGGAATACCCTTTGAGGTGTACCTTCTGGAACCTGCAGTGATAGCCAGAACCCTCCGCGACCTCTTCGCTGCACTCTTGGTGAATGGCGAGGTCCTCCCCGACTCCAGAGGCTCAATCACGATCCTCATTCACAAGAAGTCAGACCGTGAGAACCTGGCGAACTGGCGCCCCATAGCGTTGATCAACACAGACCACAAGCTCTTCACGAAGCTTCTGGCCAACCGCATCAACAAATGGGTGTCACCTCGCCTCTCCCCATCCCAGTACGGTTTTATTCCGGGGAGGTCGTTATGGGACAACTATAATGACCTTCACGTGACTTTGACTGCTAACTCTCGTAAGGTGAATGGCTTTGTGGCTCTCCTGGATATGGAGAAAGCATATGATCGGGTAGCCTGGAAGTATATTGATGCTTCCCTGGCCCGCTTCCATCTCCCACCCGCAGCTAGGCGCTGGATATCAGCGCTCTATGACCAGCTCCACACCAGAGTCCTGGCGCCAATGGGTTTTACAGTGGCAGTACCAGTTGGACAAGGTCTCCGGCAAGGGGACCCCCTGAGCCCTATCCTTTTAACATCACCCTTGACCCCCTCTTGGCTTCCTTACAGGACAAGCTAACAGGGATTCTGGTCCCAGGTAAAGCCCCCACACGCACCATGGCATTTGCAGATGACACTGCCATTGCATTTGGCTGCCCAGGGGATGTTGCCCTCGCTGCTGTGACCATTGAGAGGTACACCAAGGCGTCCAACGCCATGGTCAACACCTCCAAGACAACAGTTGTACAGGTCGGCTCCCCCACCTTCCCCCCACCATTTGGCATTGAACCTGAGCGCGGTACCTTCCGTCACCTAAGCGTTCTCACCAACCAACAAGGAATTGCGCTAAAAGACAATGAGGACTTGCTCCTTGCAGCAGTTAACTCCAGGATTGCCAGCTGGAACCGGCGGCACATCACCCCCCAGAGTCGAGCTCTGATGGCCAATGTGTTCCTTCTCTCCAAAGTCTGGTTCCTAGCGCACGTCTGCCCATTCACAGATGCCTTTTATACGCGGCTCAATGTACTCCTCCGCTGTTGGATCTGGGGCTCAAACCATCCACCAATGGCCCTCTCAACCATTGCCCGACCCTGCAATGAAGGGGGCCTAGGGCTTCTGGACACGCGATCCCACACCACCACAATCTTCCTGAAGTTCCTATGGCCGATTGTCTTCTGGGACGCGACCCCCATGCCCCAATGGGCGCCCGCCCTCCGCCAGTCAGTGTCAGCAGCTCTGGGTCTTCCTAGAGCATCTCTGACCTCATTAGGGGAGTGGCTCACAAACCACCCAGGCCATCGCCTAAAACCATCCTCATCCCCCTACTGGAACCAGGCTCTCCTTGCCCTGAAACGAGTAGGCGCGCGGATCCACCATGCCTTCCCATACAGAAGGGACAGGCCCTGGCCTCAGCCCACGTCGCCATGCAATTGTGCACAATGGACAAGTTGTCACAACTCGCCTCAACCCCCAAGATCGTCCTCCCATCCGCCCAAGACTCCTTGAGCTCCTCCCTCCCTCCGTGAGATTTGACCTTAAGGAATTGTGGAAGGACGTCTATCACCCTATCTTGTCAGCAAAGGTGTCCAACACCTTATGGAGAGTGCTCCACTGTTCATACAAGACAGGGACCGGACTGGCCCTACCTTCCAGCACCGAAGCTGCCCCCACTGTGTGGAGCCTATTGACTCCCACCTCCATCGTTTTTTCACCTGTCCAGGTGTCGCCGCATTTTGGCCAAAGGCCCGCGCGCTCCTCCATGCTCAGCCCTGGTCTGGACACCCTGTGCAAGACCTCATGTTTGAGCAGACATTTCCTGGTTGCCACCGACCCCTCCGTGTCCGCGCCTATGCCACAGCCATCTGGACCATCCATAACTCCTTCCTTCGTGCTGCCTTTGACCAGCAGGTGTGGACCCTTCCACACATGATCACCCACTTTCAGGTACAATTTGAGATGGCCCTGAAGGTCTGCACTATGTCGCCAACCCTCCCCCGCTCAGTTGTCACTGCAGCACGGCTCTGGCGCGCAAACCCCTCCCTTTCTCGATGCCTCCTCCTCCTTCCCCTCGCCTCAGGCTCTTAGGAGCCCAGGCGTAATTCAATAAACATCGATGAATCCCCCCTTGGGTTGGGACCATCTAGTACTAAAAAAAAAAGATCCATTGACTTGTTTGATGGCCCCATTTGTGGATGAATTATAAGGAACGACAAATCATTGAGCATTATTGAATAATTTGGATAGTTCCTGTAAGAATTGCGAGGTAAAACTAGTCCTGTTGTCTGACATAAGGACCTTGGGACACCCATGCTGAGTAATAATGTGCTGGTAAACAAATAGCGCAGTGGTCTTAGCAGATGGTGTGGCAATGGATATGGCCTTGACCCATTTGGTTAAATGGACACCAGCCATGATATTGTACTGATGTCCACGAAATCCAAGAGGAAAAGGTCCTACAACATTAATATCTACCACTTCAAATGTCTTAGTCGGTGGAATTACTTGATGTTGATAAGTAGGGTTGGTTGCACCATGAATTTAAAGATGAAACATGAGTTAAGGGTTTCTCAAATGGTTTCAGTCATATAATTCCAATAATATCAGGTTTTAAACCACTCTTGAATTTTCTTTAAACCACTGTGACCTACTTGTTCAAGTCCTTCCATGATAACATGGTACCTGGAATTGGAGTGCAAAAAGGGTAACCACTTGGATTTGACTTTCTTATACAAAGCTCCCTCCTTAGATCATAGTATCTTTAGTAGTAGTAGATTTTTAGAAAAGCACAATCTTCTCCAGATTTTCAATCCCACAACTCAGGTCGTCCCAAGAGATTGTATAGTCATTTTTCTTTTCCCATTTCCATGGTCAGTATTGCAGTCAGGATAGGCCATCAGTATTTTGATGTTGAGTACCCAAACGATGTACAATGGAAAAATTGTAATTTTGCAATATTAGAGACCAATGGGCTAATCTCCCGTCAGAATCCTTAATATGTTGTAACCATCTTAAAGAAGAATGGTCATTAATAACAGTAAAATGGTGACCATATATAGGAAGGGATAAAACTGCTTATTTGCTATAACTACAGCTAAACACTCTCGCTCAGTCACATTATTATTTTCTCAGCTTTGGATAAAGTTTTGCTATAATTTACGACTGGTAATAGTAAAGCTCTTCGTCACACTGGGATAGGATAGCCCCAATAGCGACATTACTTGCATCAGTATGTAAGAAAAAAGGCTTGTCAAATTAGGAATGAATTAAAACAGGTGCCTTAGTTGAGGCAGTTCACATAGAATTGAATGACTGTTTCTGAGCTGAGCTCCACTCAAATGGCACACCTTTTTGTAATAGATGGAATAATGGTTCAGCGATATCACCAAACTTGGTTATAAATTGATTATAATACCCAACCAGACCAAGAAAGACTTTTATATCCCGCAGAGAGGTTGGAGGTGGCTTTTTTTGAATAGCTTGAATTTTATATGAGAGTGGTTGAATCCCTTTAGTTGATACCTGGTGACCTAAGAATTCCATTTCATTTTGGAAAAAGGAACATTTGGAGGGTTTGATCTTTAGTGAAGAATTCTGAATTCATCTTAAAACTTCCCTTAAATGACTCAAATGCTTGGTAAATGTTTTTGAAAACACGGTATATCATCCAGATATACCAGAACAAAGTCAGCTTTAAATCCCGTAACGTACTATCCATATCTCTTTGGAAGGTTGTGGGGGCGTTGCTCAACCTTATGGCATATGGGTTGGTTCAAATAAACACTCACTGGATATTAGGGCACTATTTAGCTCGGCCTTCCCAGGATTACTCAATTTTCCATTATCCACTAAGTCCATTGCCAAAAAATAGGTTGATCCAGCCAACAACCAAAGGGAATCATTGATCTGTGGTAAAGGATAACTATCTTGTTGAGTAATGGCGTTCAATCTACAATAATCCAAAACCACATGATGTGAACCATCAATTGTCTTAATCAGCAGCAACGGGGAGGCCCAAGGACTGTTAGAGGGTTTTAAAAATTTAGTCTCCAATAGTTGATGCAATTCTTTGGTGACCTGGGCTTCCTCCACTTTTGACTTATGATAGGGTTTAGCACAGTTAGGAAGGTGATCTCCAGTTTCAATGGAGTGCATTACTCCTTTCATTTTACTAAAATTGTTTTTTTCTTACCAAAAATGTCTGAGTATTCTTCTAATAATTGAAGTTCTTGTTTTTTTGTTCTTTAATGAGGTGTTTCCCTGTTGCAGGTCCCACTGTAAGAATCTCCTGATTAATCTCCAGCTCAAAGTCTTGTAAGATTCAAAAAGGTTTAACGTCATATATTTGAGATAAGGGTAATAACTTGACATAAGCAACTAGATGGTTTTGATCTACCACTTTTAGATCATTGGTCATATTTGCCAATAAAACAGGTATTGATCCAGAATAAGCATAATCTAATACCCCAGGACAAGGCAAGAGTTCTTTAGCTAAAGGATTAAAATGCTTTGGACTTGTAACAAATGTCCTTTGAGAATAGAAAAGTGTAAAAAAAGTATTAACAATTACCTGAGTTTTTGGTGGAATAATTAAATTCTCAGGAGAGAAAATAGACATCCTTTCTTATATTGTAGGAATCCAGCTCAGGAATTCTCTCTTGATGCTATGCTGCTGGATCCCACATAGGATTCAATAAAAATAAAATAAATAAATATAAAAATTGGGTTTTTATAAATTTTAATAAAAGTGTGGGGGAAAATGAGAAGTGATCCTCCAATTCCAACTAATTAGTATTTATACTACAGTTTAAAGTTGGAGGGACTTTGGGGATAAGTTTGGAATAGCCTCTATAATTCCAATTTGGGTAATATGAGGGAATAGCATATCATAACTTGGGAACTCGCTTCAGGCACCAGAGTGAAAGAAGAGGAATTGTGATTGGCTAAAATGTACCCATGAGGTAACGTTTTTATGAACTTTAGCCAATCACCGCCTGAGAAATTTCTTGCACCTTGGGGGACCCCTGCCAAGCCTATAAAAGGGGGGGTCCCCGCGTAGGTGCATAGAAGGACTTTGAGGTGGTGCAGGGATTGCCTTCTGATGGTAGCCCCAAAGTCTGTGGTGAGGTTGGAGTAGTCCAACTGAGGATTTTACGATTGGTGCCCATAGAGGTTTTGAACTTGTGTTACCCCAATTAATGGGGTTCCACTGAGAGTCAGCCAGGGACTTTTGGCTGAAATTTCACAATAGCATTAAATTTATTATTAGGGAATCACTCTTAAAATCCTCAGATAATTGCAAATGGCTGACATTTCCCTTTTTTGGCTGAACTTGACCTAAAACATTCTTTTTGTTCAGCTGTGAGGGCAGATGTCTTACATCGCCCCCCTCAAGAATGTTGGGGGTAGAGTATGTATAGAGGAAACAACCATGCACGCAATTAATAGTTTTACCAGTAGCTAGCAATTTGATGGAATACTCATTCCCTTCTTGTAAGTGATGGTAAAGGGACCATCCCAAATTGATTCAAGCTTACAACTTCTGGGAGTGATGCTGTTATGGTAATACAATACCGTATCATACTTGGAAAGTAGGTAGGGGGTTTGGAGATCATTGGCAGCCTGCCCTTCTTTTGTCACTGTTTTTGCTAAATTTGTCATAGCTTCATATTGGAGTTGGATTATGCACTGAGCCAATCTTCTCATGACTTTTTCAGGTTCCTCAACTCTAGAAAAGAATACATCTTTAGCTAAGAGGGCAGGTATGCCTGGTTTCTGCCCATACAAAACATGGAATGGGTTTTTTTTGGTATCCGGTGATAGCTAATCTGGTAAGCCATAAGAGCACTGGGTAGATATTGGTCTTAGTGAAGAGGATCAGAGGATGCCATTTTTCGAAGAATAAAAAACCATAGTTCCATTTTCTCTACCTACAGTCCCATTGGTGGAGGGGTTATATGGAGCCAAGAACAGTTTTAGGGCTCCCATAGATGTGGCTAGGATTTTGATTACTCTGGAGGTGAAATTCTTACCATAATCACAGAGTAGTACTTGAGGGCAGCAAGGAAGTGTGAAAATGTGTTGGTGTAGAAAGGTGGCAGTTGCCTTGGCTGTTTGGGCAGGGAGAGCTATGGCTTCTACCCACTTGGTGAAATGGTCAATAGCTACTATGATAAATTTGTTCCACTAGTAGTCTGAGGAATGGGACCCACTACATCCAAGTTGATGGTATGGAACGGTTGTTGAGGAGTAGTGGGTTGATACTGGTATTGAGTCTTGAAACTGGATTGTTTTTTACATGTAAGGCAAGCTTCCAAGGCATCAACAATAGCTTCCATCATTCCATCCCAATAGTACCAATCCTTGATCCACTCATAGGTTTTCTTGGCCCCTTGACCTAGAGTGGAATGAGCTTCTAGGATAACAGGTACACGTTCCAAGGGCCAAAGGTAGGGTAGCCATCTTGTCCCCACCTGCTTATACAACTTTCTGGTCTCCACTTTAGTGTATGGGAGTGTCAGGATAAAATTTTCTACACAGGCTCATCCTCCCATTCATTTGGGGTCATTAGAAGATCGTGTAACCTTTTCGCCTCACTGTTATCTAAGTGGAGGACGGGCAGTCGGGTCAACCCATCAAAATTTAAGTGATGGGTTCAAGAACGGTGTTCAATGATCATATCATAAGGCTGGTGCTTTAAAGCCCAGAGAGCTAACCGACCAGTAGGATCCTTCATGTTTTTGCAACCACTTTAGAGATGCGTGGTCTATAACTACAGTGAAAGTGTTTCCATATAGAAAGGGGCGGTAGTGCTTGACAGTTAACAGAACAGCAAGGCATTCTTTCTCTGTTACACTTTAGTTACGTTCTGAGTTTGACAGCATCTTGCTAAAATAGTAAGCAGGATGTTCTACACCGTGTCCATCGAGTTGGGCTAAAAATGACCCCAATGGCATAGTCTGAGGAATCAGTGAATAAGATGAAAGGTTTATTATAATCAAGATGCAGCAGGATAGGCCGCTGTTGTAGAAGTTGCTTTATTGTTTCGAAGGCGGCCTTTTGTTCAGTACCCCAGTAAAAAGGGGTATTCTTGGTTAATAGCTGGACAAGGGGCTCACTGAGTTGGGCGAACCTAGGGATGAACTGATGATAATACCCCATAATCCCTAGAAATACCTGAACATCCCATAAATTTTTAGGGTCTGGAATTTTTGCAATGGCTTCAACCTTGTCCTTCGTGGGTTGAATCCCTTCTTGGGAAATGGAATGGCCAAGGAAATCTAATTTACTTTGGAAGAAGGTACATTTTGAGGGCTTCAGCTTGATATTGGACTTATGTAACCTTTGAAACACCTCCTTCAAGTGATTAAGATGTTTGTTGAAGGTTTTTGAGAACACCGTGATGTCATCAAGATAGACGATGACAAAAGTCAACTTGAGGTCCTGCAAGATGTGATCCATCGCATGCTGGAAAGAGGCAGGGGCGTTGCACAACCCTGGGGGTAATCGTGTAGGTAAGAAGAGACCATCACTACAAATAAGAGCACATTTCTCCTGATCTTAAGGAGAAAGATCCATCTGTCAATAGCCACTGGCCAAGTCCATGGTGAAGAAGTTAGAGCCAGAGAATTGGGCCAGGGCATCATCAATGCGAGGTATAGGATAGCTATCCTTCTTAGTGAAGCTATTTAACCTATGGTAATCCGTGACTATACAATGACCTCCATTTTTCTTTTTTAATTAGTAAGAGAGGTGACAATCAAGGGCTTTGTGAAGGAACAAGTAATCGCGTTTAATAACTGCTGGAGCTCCGTCCTCATCTGTTGTTCCTCCGCCTTAGATTTACAATAAGGTTTGGACCTTATAGGCTGGGCATCACCTACATCAATGGAGTTGCACCAGCCCTTCATGTGGCCATAGTTGGTATCCAATATGGAGAAGATGTTACTATATTCATCCAGCAAGTTATGAACTTTCTCCAACTCCTCTGGGGTCAACTCATCCGAAATATGACTATTAGGCAAGGTGCACACCATGTTGTCCATGGGTAAGCCCAAATCTGACATAGAGCCAACGGAGTGGATATGTTCAATGTCCTCTACTGGGAGTAGGAAACCTCTACCAATCTCCTGGTGTTTCCATATGATCATATCTTTTCCGGTGAGGTTTCCTAGAAGAAGGGTAATAAGCATTTGATAGGTTGGGTCTAGTATCCCAGGCAAGACACGAGGCTCCAAGGGTCTAACACACTCAATACTTATGAGGTGCAATAAACAATGATGGGGGATTTGTAGTGTGATTTTAGTTCTAACCACTCTTTGTTGCTCAGACTTGATCAAGACCTCATCTGCAGCATAAAAGGGGATGCCATCCTTGGCATCCACTGAATCAGGTAAGTTCTTTATATTGCGACCTGACGTGGAATAGTGAAAGGTTATAGCTGAAAAGGGATATTTGACCAGGCAAGAGTATTTGTGCTTACTAAGTTATTTATTGGATAAGACTAAGGGGACTTAGTAGTTGAGTAACGAGAGGGTCCCTTGCTTCAGGTTGATTAATCCTTCATACTAAATCATAGACTGAGTGCTGATGAGCATATCATATGTGTTATTGTCCAAAGCCACAGCAGGGGCTGATAGGATAAGCTTCCCAATTTTAATGGGAAGAGAAGAGCATGCCCCAATAGCACGAGTGTTGTTAGGGGCCAGCGGTTCCAAACTCTGTGTGTGTTCCAAGTTAGGCGCTAATTTTATCTTCTTGATAAGCTTAGTGGAGATCACATTAACGGGGGAGCCAAAGTCCAGGATAGCTAGCATTCGGACCTTTTGAATGACCACTTCAACTTTGGTAAGCGTTCCTCCAAAGTTAGGTGATAAAGCTAAGACTTCCTTGAACCGGAGGGTGGAGGTTAACTTCTTCGCAGTATCAGGTTATTTATCCATAATGGACCTTAAGATATGAACCCGTTGAATAGGGCGAATCAAGCCAGCCAAAAATTGGTCACCATCACTACCAGTGTCAATCACTTTTGGACACCCTAGAATTTGACTGAGGTACGTCTCCTCAGGTATGGTGGTCTCGTCTACTCCTCCAGCATTCAAATGATCAGGCACTTATACTTCCGCAAGAGCTCCCAATATGTAATAACCAACATCATCATAACCCTCAGACTCTTTCCCAAGAGTATTTGCAATAACGGGCAAAGCAGCGATGGAGGTAGGGGAGACAACCACAGAAGATTGGGTAGCTATAGAGTGATTATCAACCAGCTTAGCTGGACAGGTAGGCACAGCAGCTTTAGTGAGCTTTGTGGGCGTATGGTTGTTAAAACCTTACAAGGCGTTGATTCCTTAGAAGAAGAGATAACCTTATTTAGCTGTACTGGGGGAGAAGGTTTTTTAGGAAGGATAGGCACAGATGAACGCACTCCCAACTGCTCAACAAGCGGTAGCTCCTCAATGGTGGAAGCTGGAGAATTCACCTCAGCATCATTGGAGATATCACATAATTGGAAGTTGTCCACTTCAAACAAAGCCTCTTTAATGTCATGGAGATTTTTGAAGTGGCGTTTCACTGAGATGATGTGTCTGGCTAGAGAGGGTCGAGAGAATAGCTAAGTTAACAGGGCGGCGATGGCATCATCAAGGGTAAGCATGTTTGAGGTTATCAACCTTTGTGCATCAAGGTAAAAGCGTTCAGCAAAGGCATTGGTTGATTCACCTTCAAGCATGGTAATGCGAATAAAAGCCTGTTTTTCCTTATGTAGACTCTGTTGTGATCCACTTTCATTCAGAAGAGCCTTTTTCACTCTGCCCAAGTATATGAAGGGTTCATATTAGGGACTATCATCTCTTGCACTTGATGACTCAAACAAGGAAGGATGTAGCGTATTTTTGATTGTCTGAGGTGCCATCCATAGTGGCTTCATAAACATACCGGAAGGTAGCAATGCTCCCTTCCCCAGGAACGAACTTTTCTTTGAAGGAAGTTTGTAAGGACGCTGTTCAAGATCCTTAATGCGGACTAAAGCATTGGCTAGTTGCTTTTCAAGAGCAACTACTTTTGGCATATAGGGGTCCCCTGTAGTGAGCACTATATTGTAGGAATCCATCTCAGGTATGCTCTCTTGGTGCTACGCCGTTGGATCCCACAAAGGATTTTAATAAAAATAAAAATAGAATAATAAAAAGTGGGTTTTTGTAAATTTTAATAAGAGTGTGGGGGAAAATGAGAAGTGATCCCCTCCAATTCCAACTAATTAGTATTTATACTACATTTAAAAGTTGGAGGAAATTTGGGGATAATTTTGGAATAGCCTCTATAATTCCAATTTGGGTAATATGAGGGAATAGCATATCATAACTTGGGAACTTGCTTCAGGGCAGCAGAGTGAAAGATGGGGAATTGTGATTGGCTAGAATGTACCCATGAGGTAACGTTTTTTTGAACTTTAGTCAATCACTGCCTGAGAAATTTCTTGCAACTTGGGGGACCCCCGCCAAGCCTATAAAAAGGGGGAGTCCCCACGTAGGTGCATAGAGGGACTTTGAGGTGGTGCAGGGAGTGCCTTCTGATGGTAGCCCTAAAGTCCGTGGTGAGGTCAGACTAATCCAACTGGGGTATTTTATGTTTGGTGCCCATAGAGGTTTCAAACTTGTGTTACCCCAATTAATGGGGTTTTACCAAGAGTTGACCAGGGACTTTTGGCTGAAATTTCACAATAGCATTAATTTTATTATTGTGAGAATCACTCTTAAAATCATCGGATAATTACAAATAGCTGACATTTCCCTTTTTTGGCTGAACTCGGCCTAAAACATTCTTTTTTCATCTATGAGGGCAAATGTTCAACATATATGTCCACCATTGTAGGGGTTAATTTTACTTGAGAGTCTCCAACAAAGTATTGAATGGAATAAGACCTTTTTGACCCCTCTAGCAGACATAACTGATGTCTAGTATGAGCTTGTTCAGATAAAAGCAATGGAACTCTATACCCCAAAAGGGATAGAAAAGAGTCAAAATAATTAATAATTCCATTTTTTCCACAAAAATTGTGACCCTATAAAGTAGGTCGTAACTCAAGTTATCAAAGATGATTGCAGGACTTTTTTAAACGTTAACTTCCCAATTTTTAGTGTAAGTGACAAAAAAGCTCCAATTGACCAAGTACTCTGAGGTCCCACAGTGCCATATTCTTCATAATGTGAAATATTGGGAATTAACTTTATCTGATTGATAAATTTTGATGAGATGACATTTACTGGAGATCCACTGTCAATGATACCTTTGGCGTTGACTTGATTCACTCAAAAGTCAATCTGAGTGATGGTACTTCCAAACTGAGAGGATAAAGCTAACAAAGAGGGCAAATAATAGGAAGAATGTTCATCTTTATCATACTCTACAGGCTTTAAAGTTCCTGTTGCATACTCATAACATTATCAAAGTGGAGAATCTTATTAGTTTTATCTCTTTTCTTGTTTTCATCGGCCTCTTTTATATAACAACGTTCCTCAGTATGTTAATATTGGTGATAGTAATTGCACTGAATAGCTCTAGCATTCTCAGGAACAGCGTAAATTTTAGGGCGACTAGGTCTTGGAGAGTCATAAACTTGGGGTTTTTAGAAAAATGAGGAGGAAATTATATCAAGGCCTCCTTTATCTCTTATTTACTTTTGAAGTTCTTTATTACGCTGATAAGGTAAACTTGCATCAGATTCCTAGACGTAAAAGCAGACATAACTGTAGTAATAGAGTCATCCAAATTTTAGCTTGCCACACGCTACCAGAGTCTGAGCTTCCTGATAGAACCAATGAGCAAAGTCTTCAATAGATTTAATTTGGTGGAGCTGTATACCCATAAAAGCTTGTTTCTGAGAGGAAAGGTTTTTACTCCAGAAACCTTTGATTAACTCTTCTTTACCCTGAGACCAAGTAGAGCAAGTCATCAAGTGGGGTACCATGATATCCTGGGCCAATTGAGTAAGGCAATTAGGCAAGTAATTCACCTTTTGGTGATCCATGGCCTCACTCAGAGCCTTCTCATATAGATAGAGTATGGAGATAATACTGCCTTTCCCAGGAGAGTATTTATCTCTAAATACAGGTTTAAAACTCATTGGAGCATTGGCTGTCAAAATATGCACTCCAGGTTTTTCCAATTAAGTGGAGACATAAGAGTTAGAGTCCAAAGCTTAGGAAGAAAATTGAGGATAGAGACTAACTGCCTTAATACAAACTTCATTAATCTGATATACCAGATCATCATGCCCCATTTTCTCATTTAACATGCGAGATAACTCATAAATTTGCTCCTGCTGTGCATTGTACTTAAATTTTTAATTTTATTTGGGGAAGGCTGCCCAGGGGACGGACACTTCCAATAAAATACTAAACAACTAAATGAACTTCAGCGAGAGGAGGGCACCCCAGAGAAGCAGACGCTATCTCCTGTTGCCAGCGGGAAAGCCATGAGAATTAAGGGAGGTTACGTGTGCAGGGCTTACGCCATTATTGAGCACATATGTAGGAAGGGGTCTAAAATGATAAACCAAACTGAGAACCAGGATGAGACCATCTGGCAGCGATGGGGTGGGAGGTACCCAAACATCCACACTTGAAAGTGGTCCACAAGGTGCGACTGGAACTGGCGTATAACTTCCTGGAGGGTAGAAGTAGAGCCTTAGATAGCATCTAGGACGATCGTGTGAATAGTCCACATAGTGATTGTGACTACCAAGGCTCAGAGGGAGGGTGGAAGAGGGGAAGTCATGGATAAAGCAAATATTTCCTTAGATAGGCTGAAGGGCTGTGCCTGATCCTGGTGAAAGAAATGCTGAACCTCACACCAGATTGCTTTTAAGGGAGGGCACTCTTTCAAGCGGTGAACCAGCATTCCACACTGGCCACACAAGATGCAAAATGAGTGCAAAGCTTTAGAGCGTTCGGCAGTATTGTATACCTGTCTCAAGCAGCGCCACTCATGGGATCGAATATGTGGCTGCAGAAGAGGGTGGTAAGCGTACTTCCATATGGCTTTCTGGGTATCAATGGAGTAAGGGATGTCCATCATGTCCAGGTAGTCCACCCGGAATAGGACATAGGGCCGTGTGGGGATCACGCCATCTTGAATGGGTAGTCCTTGTATTCATGGGTGAACTGAGGAGAGGGCGCCCCCTCTGGACAGTGTGCCCACAGATGTGAATTCTCCACTCAGCGCTCTGCATGGAGAGGAGGATCCTTTTGAAGTGAGGCGATGTCCCATGTGGGCCCGCAGCAGAAGGATGTGAGGCAAGGTACTTCAACAGAGAGTGGGGGTGGGTAGGATTGCTGAGTCCCAGGGCATGGGAGAAGTTGGAGCGGGCCGCGCAGGACCAGTGCTGGGCTGAGATTGTAGGTTAGTAATGTGTGCATTGTATTTTAGTTCCAATGTTTCAATTTTCGCTTGGATCATCTCCCCTTTTGATTTGTAAGCTTGAAGAAGGATGTTGGTATCCTTTGCCCATTTACTCAGATTATTCAATTTGTCAGATAAAGACTGAAGTGACAAGAGGGGGTCAATTGGTTCCATTGGGAGTTAATTTACACTATTTGGTCACTTTATAAAATTGTTCATGCAAATGGTCCATCATACTCAAGGGAGAGTCAATTTGCTGAAGGGATCCTGAATGCCCATCAGCACCCTGTGGTCCTCAAGGTCCATCTGAGCCTGGCGGTCCGTGGGGCCCTTCAGCCTCTGGGGGGCCACGAGGTCCATCAGCGCCTGGAAGTTCACGTGGTCCTTCACCCCCAGGTGGCCCACGACTTCATTCAACACCAGGAGGACCCATAGTTCTGGAAGTTTTCTCTACTTTGTGAAAAAAATTGATTCCCAAGTATAATTTCTCCAATTGGAGGAGGCGGTTTTTAATTTTCTCTTCCATTGATTGACTACACTCAGAGAGTTGGGAAATACCCTCTCTCCATTCTCTCTAAATTTCCTGGACTCACATCATGAACTGTAAATAAACAAAACTGGACATCCTGTGATCAAGTTGAATAAGCTGTTGATGTACTTATTGAGAAGGGTCCAATTACTAATGATTGCATTGCAATTATTCCTGCTGAACTCAAAGGCGGACTTGAAAAACTCAGAAAAAAATTATTCAAAGACTGGAGTCCTTCTAGTAAATTAGGCATCCCTTGATGATGCATTTTTACTACTGGTAATAAATGGGATAAAGTAGGGCGTACAAGTTGTTGTAGATATTGTTCAGAGCCAATCCCTGGCATTTGAGATGTTTTCAATACTTCCCTCAAGATAGAGGGTAGAGCATTAGTTCAAGATCAAGTGGAACGGAACCAGGAATTAGGGCCCCCTCAAGCATCTGATTGGTAATCTTTCATAAAATCTCAGGCTGTATTTAAATGTTTGTGGTAAAGCTTGAGTTAGGACCACAAAACTCCAAGTTGACACAGAATAGTGGATGGTACTCTTGGGATTTTGGTTCTAGTTGAACGGACCTATCATAATATACTGCCTTAATCATGGTCTTGAGCTTCTTCATGCAAAAAAATGAGAACTCATTGTAGTGATTGGCGTTCTCACTGGTGCATAACTCAGAGTACCCCTGTAGTGAGCACCACTCTGGAAGTTTTGAATTACACTTCACAGATGTCAGGTATTCTCTCAAGGTTATGTATATGGATTCTCCAAAAAGTTATGAATAAGTAAAAAGTAGGTTATAAATTAACCTAATTTTTATTTTTGGAAGGATTAAATATTTATAGGTTTCAAAATGGTTTGGGATCTATCCAAGCTAATTAATTACTGAGTGATCGAACCATCTATTCCCTGATTGGGATGAGTCTGATCATTCTTATTAACCTTAATAAATTTAGATAAATTAAGCTCCCCTTCCAATATTGCTGGGGGATTTTTGGGGTATAATATTCAGAAACAAGAGAATTCAGCAAAATACTGACAATATGACCATCCTTTTTCTAATTTCGCTCAACTTGCCAAACCTCTTGTCCATTTGCTTGCCAAAAACATCCCATTTGTGTGGAGAGTAGAGCAAAGAACTGTATTTGAGTCAATGAATAGTTTATAGGAGAAAATACTGATTCTAAGACATCTGGTTAACGGGAAGTCATTTGTTCTGTTTACTGACACCTCTGACTTAGCCATGGGCGCCATCCTCTCTCAGTTGATTAATGAAGGCATTGATCACTCAGTGTCTAATACAACAGTGCTTTCTAAAGCTGAGCAAGATTATAGTGTCATGGAGAAGAGTGCATAGCTGTGTTCCTAGCGGTCTACATCCAGTTCTTCTTTTACAGTTCAAACTTTACAATTTTTTACAGACCACGTTTCTTTAAAGTGTCTGCAAAACATGAAGTATCTGACAGAAAGACTAGACCACTGGCTTTTAACCTTCTACACCATGACATGAATACTGTCCACTGAGCAGGAACAAAGCGTATGAATGTAGATAGACTGCCCATATTAGCCCTACTATTGTAGACAATAGTGAAGCTGAACAATTACATGACCTACTTATGAAGCCAGACTCTTGGGAAGACGAAGATGAGTCAGTTCAGAAGATGCTAAAGCAACATGCTTGAACTACTGAAAGTTCTTGATGGATTGTTTTACAAGAAAGTAAATTTGACTGAATACTTTTTTGTGACCTTTAAAATGGGTAACAGTTATAATGGAAGCCCACAATGCCCTAGGACATGGAGGAGCTATGAAAACTCATGAATGGATCAAGGATTACTACTATTAGGAAGGAATACTGGACTCTGTAGTGGAGTCTTGACGCTTTTATCACCAGTAAAAAGCAGATGCAACATAAGGCCAAGTACAGGTTTCAGCCCATGACCCCTCATCTGCCATTTCATACCACCAGTTTAGACGTCATAGGTCCATAAGCTTAAATCCACTGGATGGAATTGATACATCCTCGTATCTATTGATCATTTCACAAAGTGGGTCAAAGCAATTGCCATTCCTGAAAAGATTGCAAACGCTATTTTAATTTTTATACCATAATATTTACTATGCACGGCTGCTTGCAGGTAGTTTTTAACAATGGTAAAAACTTTACTTCAAGAGTTTATGAGAATCTTAGCTATGAACATGGGAACTCAACAACTATTTTAAGCATCTTACATTACATAAACTAATAGGAATGTAGAAAGAACGAATGGAACATTGGTTTCAGTAATATCAAGATGGACAATACCAAATCATTACACTGGGACCAATATCTCCCAAGTGCGTTGATGGCTTACAGGATAAGTTTCCATAAAATCATCAAAATGTCTACTTTAAGGTCTTATATGTAAGAGAACCTGTAATCCCAAATCTATTAGCTCAAAAAGTTACCAGTGAAAACACCAAAGAGCCTGAGAAAGCGCTAAGAAGATTATCTTAGAAGATTATACAACTTCAATAATAGGAAATGATAAATTTAATCAATAAAGTTACAAGAGAAAGTCAAGCCACAAATGCAACTCGTCAACCTCTACCCACCTTTGAGATTTCAGACTTAGTCCTGTACTAATACAGTTGTATAGTACCTCAAGGAGGAAAAATAGATTATATCTGTGATGGTCCAAATGCTTTAACATACAAACATGAAATGAGTACTCAATCAAGTCCTTAAAAACTGGAGTAACTATTAACTTCATAAATAACCAATTCTTGCATTGGTAATACCCTATCAATATTCTTGAAGGAAGTGATGTTGGATATCAGGATATTATACATGATGGGAGGAATATCAACCACTTGACTCCCATAACTGAATTGATGCCTAGACCCAAGAAGAGGGTTAAAGAAGTTACCTCAATTAACCAGAGAAAGATATAGTTGGCACATCTCCAATTGACTTTAGGAAAATTCTGTCAGACTAAATAATGCTTAAAATACCACAAGACGAAATCCTGCCTAATTGAAATGAAGGATCATCAGAAGTTCAGGTGACTAATATTCAAGGTTGCACTTGAGGCAGTAAATTAAGATAAGCTAACAAAAGTGTAAGAATCAAGACTCTAACAAATGGTAAACTTAAGTGATACCAAATCCCATCCAATTTGGCACATTCAACTTTTAAATTTGTCCTATCAAAATATGATGTAAAGGCATTATACCATCAATAATGCATCGCCTGACCAAAGCCTTTCTTCCATATACACACCGTTAAATTTTTTAATCATTTTTTTTATTTTTGGGGTTTATATTGTTATATGTGACACATAAAAGCTCTTTTTTATAAATTAACAAAGGGACATTGTTCTATATCTCTTCTTGGTACTTGACTTTAACAAGTCCATTTTGCTGTACTTGCCATAGGATGTATACTCTAGATTATAAGACATAAGCTGTGACTTGGCACCCTTTAATAAAAAAATATACTTGTCATGCGTCTTATACAGCTTTAAGTATTGACTGTCAGACTTCTTGGATATATCATAATTGTGCTCAAAAACGGAAGCCTAAAACCATGGTCAACTTTTTTAATATTTTGTTTGGCAAAGGTTCTCATAAAATAGATAACGGTAATCTGGTTGGTTGTAATAGTGTTCACAGTTTTGGGGTGTCCTCCCTGGTAAGATCACCTTTTTAATGTGAGGGCTCAGGTTTTCTAAGTTCATTAAAACCTGAGGTTTTGGCGACACCTCAGATTTCAGAATTATCATGCATAAAGTTTTTCATTGGTGGGCGTTTGACCTAAGTCATTGTTTAAAATATTGTAGATGGCAGGGTGGGGAAGATTATGATAAACAAAAATAGAGTACTGAAGGTAGAAAGAATATTCAATATCTTATTTAGAATTGCAATCAGGATTTTATACCTGTTTAATAGAAGGTATTCAAAGAATGGGAATTTGGGGGTCTTAAAGGAAAATCAGATAACTATGAATAAATAGGATCGAGCTTTTCTTTCCTGTTACTATCACTATTAGTAACACGATTCTCCGCAAATTATCTGAATTTGACAATCAACCAGGAAAATGAGCAAATTTGTCCGCAACAACACCATTTGGGTGAAAGTGGCCAGCGCAAAAGACCCAAAGCCCTCCCAACCTGCCAGGGAAAAATGCCCCAGTGGAATGTTGACACACCTCTCACCAAAAATGGGTGAGCACAGCGCTGCACCTGGAGTTTTGCAATTTCTGCAAAAAATGGCGCATATACAAAATAGAACACTCCCAACCCCTGTCCTCCATTGAGCACAGCCTTAGAATTATGGTTAGCGATACTTCCCTCAAATCATGGGAAAAAATGGGGAGGCCTTCTCCACGACTTTACCAAACACTGTCTCAATAAATTATAAAAATTTACATAGAGGATGGGTGGTAGTCAGGTTCATATCTGCGGAGGAAGCGATGGAAGCAGCAAAAATCATATTCTTGTAAAAATTAACAATGAAGACTGCACCATCCGCATGGTGCGCACACAATGGAATGAGCCAAACGACCTATTCATCATATTCAACCAACTCAAGCACCGTGCACCATGATATCCTTGAGGATAAGCTCCACGGGGGCCTCAAAGGTTACAGTGTAATCAAACAGTTTGAATTTGAGAAATTCCCCCTCCTGCCCCACCTGTGTACAGGGAAGGCAATAGCCATTATAGAACCTGATCAGGGTGTGGTAGAGGATATCACCCTCATTCCATGCATGGTGACCATCAACTTCCCCGATGGCAGCATATCTCACCCCTTCCACATCAAACCAGAACACACCCCACTTATCTGCGACTTCTTATCAGCTATAGGCCACAAAGACCACGCATGCCCCATCAAGTGTGGGATTGAAGCACTAGAATTTTGTGAGGACAATATGGACGAAACAAGCCCAACTTTTGTTAAAATTAAGGACTCTACTTTCGCCTTCTATTGGGGTGAAAGAGCTGATGTCGCTTTGGTCAAACCCATTTCATGCAAGGACTGTCATTGCGCACAGACTGCTCACAAGCAGGCCACAAATTCTTCTGAGACCCAAGCTCGCACCACAATTTCCCCAGAATAGATTCAGGTGGATGCCATGGCAATGCAGTGGAATAACCAATCAGATCCCCCACATATAACCCAGCATAACCAAAGTGATGAATTTTTTGGACACAACCAATCAAACACCTCCAATTGCGCTGAGGCAAATCCACCATGCACCACTGTGGATCCTCCCAGCCAATCACGTGTGATCAGCGATAATATGGTTCATGCACATGATATGGAAGACCATTTCAGCCAATCACAATGCAACAACACTCATGCACAAAACCCAATCACCCCAACACCTAGTTTCTGCCCATCAAACCCACAGGCAAGCGGCGGAAAATTTTTTGCTGATGGGGAACAAGCCAACCCATTCCAGACCCAAACTCCATGGAGTAATCCGAGCCAGAAGAAATGAACAAAACCAGTACTATGACTGCTGACCAACACGCTGGAACCAATCTGGCTAATTGGCCCCAAACTTGCAGTATGACCTGCAATAAGGAACTGGGTGACCTCAGTGGGTCGCCCCAGCGTTCCTGATGTGCGGACTACCACAATCACCATAGGGACGCTCAACATTGCGGGAGCCAAGGCCCCCACATCCTGGGCCAAAAAATGGCTTTCCTGCACAATATCCCCGTGGACATCTTGGCCATCCAAGAACACCACTGTCCACTGGGGGAGGAGGAGTCATGGTCAACCATGCTCCTTCCAGCCAGATCCTTTTGGACTATACTGTGGGGTGGTAATTCAAACTAACCATAATCCTCCAGTAGATATCCGAAACACATCTTCCAACTGGAGGGATGGCTGCATCTAGTGGATCTTGAGCAAACTGGAGAAACTTTTGCTGTGGCATGTGTGTATGCCCCAAATGATTCGAATGACCGCCAAAAAATTTTTCACTGATATCCTCTCAATCCCTTTCACCAAGGCAACGTTTTTCACGGGAGATTTTAACTTCTGGCTTAACACCATAACTGACCGCTGGCCCAAGTCTAAGGCTATACCCCACGGCCACACGGAACCATGCATACTAAAAGCAATGCTGGGCCTGTGCGACACCATTCCCAAACAAGCCCCCACCCTGGCCAACATGACGAGGCCCCACTACAACAATAACCAACTGGTCTCAATGACCCAGATTGACCTGATGCTCGCCCCTCTAGACTTCCACCACTGGGTATCAGATTTTACAACAACAATTATCCCTTTCTCCGACCACCAGATGGTCTCAATAGCATTATCATCCTCAGAAAAATACCATAAGCCACCAACCTGGCACAGAGTTCACCCAAGCACCATCCATCATCCAAAGCTTAAACTTTGGATCAAGATGGTGCTAACAACACAGTAAGAAAGATGACCACCCAATGGGAACCCTATCGCCAAGTGGGAAAATTTAAGGCTCAAGCAACCATGAAAGCCTGCCACCTGAACTCCAGAAAAACAGCCGCGATGTCCGTTACAATCAACAAGGCTATCAGACAGCTTCAGCACTTAGAAAACAACAACCCTTGCGAGGGATACAGCCCCCAATGGGCTGCCTGTGGTTCCAGTTATCTACACAGACAAACTCCCTCTTTAGAAAACACCAGCACTACACCAAAGTATGCTACAAATAAAAATACATCCTATCTGGCGAAACTCACACGGCCCAATTCTTCCACGTTTTAAACGAAAATTCAATTTCAGCGACTTGCACACAGGTCTGCCGAGCAGATGACACACTGGCGTCCACATCATCCAAAATATTGGCCGAATTACACCAATTTTACACTAACCTGTACATGGCGGATTTCGCATCATCTAGAGAAATTGGAAAAATTTTATCATCCGCTAATATTGACACTATAGATTATCAACCAGACCTTGTCTCACCCATCACTAAAGATGAACTATGGGAGGTAATAAGATCAACTCCGCGCAACAAGTGCCCTGGGCCTGATGGCCTACCATATGAATTTTTCAAAAAATATTTTGACTATATTGCACCAATACTACTGGCAACTATGAACAAGTGCCTGGAGGACACAACCCTTTTACCTGGCGGCCAAGATGCATATGTGGTCACACTCTTCAAAAAAGGAGACCAGACAGACCTAAACAACTGGCATTAATCGCTCTCACCAATACTGACACCAAAATACTAACTAAGATCTTAGCTAAGAGTCTGAGTTGCATTGCTCAGACAGCCCTCTCCCCTATCAGTTTGGCTTCATCCCAAGTCGCTCAATTTGGGATAACATCCACACAATTGCCAACATCTGCCAAGCTAACCCCACAGGCGCCCTTGCTTTCCTGGACCAAAAGAAAGCATATGACCGAGTGCACTGGGGTTACCTAGAACAGTGTCTAAAGGCTTTCAACCTACCACTCCGTTTTATAAACTGGGCGCTCCTCCTAGCGCTCAGCCAGGTTTGCAATCAGAGGCCCAGGTTTCCTAACTGACACCATCACCCCCAAAGGGGCCTCAAACAAGGTGACCCGCTTAGCCCCCTACTATACAATTTTACCCTTGACCCTCTCCTCCGCATTGTAAACTCAAAGCTCACTGGAATCAGGTTGGAGGGACAACTACCAACCAAAATGCTCGCCTTTGCTGACGACTGCGTTGTTGGAGTCTCAGGCAATAGGGATGCCAGGGCGATTGAGCGCAAAATTCACCAGTATGAGTCAGTGAGTAACGCCACGCTGAACAAACAGAAAAAAGAGGTAATTGTTATAGGAAAATTCAGTTCGAACTGGGCCTCACCCTCCCACCAACACACAAACCAACCAACCACACAACCACACAACAACGATACAAGCCAGTAAAACCACTGTATTTACCATTTTCACACCACCCCGCCACCATCCAGACCGTAATCTGGGCATATGGCTCGAAGCTGGTGGATATGCACTTGACACCATTGAGACCAACATTTTGGACAACGTCGCAAAAAGAATGACATGTATGCGGAGGAGTAAAGCTAGTTTAACCAGAAGAGTTGTGTTAGCCAACTCCCTGATCTTATCAAAGTTATGGTTTGCTGCCCACGCGGTTCCCTTTTCCTCCAACTTTACCAACACAGTCTACAAGCTCCTGCAGAACTGGCTGTGGTCTGGTTACCGCGCACCTGTCAGGATGGAGACAATGTACAGCCCACGGAAGAAAGGCGGAATGGGGCTGCTCAACTTCACAGAACGAGCAACGCAAACCCTCAGCTCATGGGTAGCTCTCACAACGTCACCCAACCCAACCCATCCCCCCACTGGGCTAAGCCAGCCCAAACCAACTTCATAAGAGCACTACATCTGAGGCTCCCCTCCAACCCTGCAACTCTGATGAAGTACCTTGCAACACATCCAACTGCCACCGGACTGCACAACACCAACCAATATTTCAAACGCATCCTGTACAACCTAAGACAAGGGGATTGAAGCTTCTCCTATGCACAGCAATCTGAAGACATTCACCCTCAAACTGGTTATTTGCAACTCCACAGGGGACAAATGGTGACTAACGCGCCTGCCCCACTACCATCCTTTCCTCTATCCTGGATTGACTACCAAGATGTCCCATATTACTTGCGCACCCAAAAGCAAGTGTGGGACCTCGTCACCTGCCCCCTCTTATCCCCACAAGTGTGCTCCTCAGTGTGGTGCTACATGCGCCATACGTTTAGAACAACTGACTGCACCTTCTCAGTGTTCAAGACATGCACCATCTGTGGCGGACCCAACACACTAGCACACCGCCTGGAAGAGTGCCCACCGTCCATGCATATCTAGGCCAACGTGGTGCACTTGTTTCAACAATCACCATCAGCTAAATTCTGACTATCCCGCAATATCCTAGCACTCAACATGGCCTCATCTATCCCCCAGACTCTAAGGTCTCTAATTGTGAGTATTGCAATATGGTCCATTCACACAATTACCCTCGACGCTTTCAATGGGATCCTCCACAATTTCAACAAAGCCATCGTCAGGTTCCACAGCCATTTAGCCGACCACTTCCAAGCCTGGCTGTTTGGATCACTCCAACACAAATGGAAGAAACAGATGGGCAACTGGATTCCAATCTGGTTCCTTCGTTATGACATTGAAAACCTCACAGTCTCCATAGGCGGTACACCCTACTAGCCCCTGAGATGTCATGCCACTTAAGGTCTAGTCATCCACCACCCGTGGCTCCTAGCCAAATCCAAGTGTGCCAAGTCATATCTTTTAAGTTCCATTGTTTCACGCTCTCTTCCCTCTTCTGTTTTCCATTTTCCTCTTCCCTACATATTGGATGTGTCTGTCCCCTGGTCGTCCATCCTTGAATACATAAAATAAAAATGAATAAATAGGATCAAGGAGTAACAACAGAGCTTAGGATATCCACCAAAGTATTGGTGATCTTGGCAGTTTCACAACAGTTGTTATCTGATAGATCAATAGGTCTAATAGATTTGCTTAGTAATTTAGTAATAATTTTATTTATTTTTAACTTTACTTATAACTTCTTAAAATTATTGACGGCCATCTACAACATAAAGATTTTAATTATTTTAATATAGTATAAAGACTTTCTTAAAGTTTTTTCCTGTTGCATAGAATGTTTGTGCTCAGTTGGTTGAAATTGATTAAATTGTTTGGGAGATTGGAATATACCCATAATAATCTTCATCTAATAGAGGTAAGTTACCATTAACATATAGTAATATTTATATTAGCATATATATATATATATATATTAGATTTTTATAATAAGTTTAAGAGTAATTAAACCTAATGAATTAGCTAAAAACTAATCATTAACCCATTACCAATTGGAACTATTGAATCAACCTAAAACCAACCACTGCTTGAAAACCCCATTTAAACTATCAAATCATCCAATCACTTACACTTACTAAAACAATTAACCCAATAATTAGCCAATTACCATTAAAAGCTTAAAAAAATTCATTTCTTACATATAAAACTTTTACTTGACTATAAAAATTAAAAATTATGGCGGATTATTGTACTGTCATCTGACCTTAGTAACTTTGCAAAATTTTATCAATAGTCTATACCAGGAAGTGTGTTAAATAAAGGATGCAAGACTCCAGTACAAATAAGTTGCTGAGGTAAGTAAAAGCAAGTAACAAGATATATGTAAAATGTTTTAACGTTTAAAAACTTTATTTTTGAAATTTTCATAATTCTCACAAATTCAATGGATTATAGTATTGTCATTGGAGATACATTAGTGTGCCAAATTTCAAAGCTCTAGCTTGCCTGAAAGGTAGTTAACCAGAAACTTTAGAGTCTAACAAATACCAAAGTGCTCAGTTGTAAAAATATACCAACTACCATCAAAATCATATAGGATACTCACTCGTTATATAAACCTTTTACATTGCTATAAATTAATGGTTTTGGGTATGGATTAGTGTATTGTCATCAGAGATATATAAGTGTGCCAAATTTTAAAAGCTTTAGCTAGTCTGGAAGGTAGTTAAAAATTAATTGCAAGATACACAACAGACTACACAGTGAGTGGATAAATAGGTAGTATAAACAATTTTAGATTTTTTATTCAAGGTGGGCCAAACTGGGGATGATATTGCACTGATGAAGGGAATTGAAGAAAATGGGAAAGTAGGGAAAACCTAGAAAACCTCCATGCATGGCATATGATAGGCCAGGAACTCCATGGACCACCTTTGCTATTTGCTATCTTAATTTTGAGGCATTGGTGCACAAAAACAACATAGTCATATTTGTCTCCTACTCAAAGTTCATCTACTGGGATTAAACTTGGGAGGCAGTGATAGTGAGTCCATACTCTACCACTAGGGTATTCTCCCCAGTATAAAACAATTTAAACGTTCTTAAAAGATTTTTTTTGTAAAATTCATAATTTTCACACTTTTCAATGGATTATTGTATGTCATGGTAGATAAATAAGTGTGCCAATTTCAAAGCTCTGGCTAGTCTGGAAGGAATTAAACTTGATAATTATGAATCAACTGAATACCAAATTTGCTCAGCTGTTTCAATATACTGACTACTATCAGAAACACATAGTATCTCACTTGTTACATATAGAACTTTTTATTTTGAAAATTAGATTCTAATTTAATAAATTGATTATTGTATTGACATTGAAAATACATAAGTGTGAACCACATTCCAAATCTCTAGCTAGTCTAAAAGTAGTCAAAAATCAATTGCAAGATTCCACTAGAGACATATTATTAGAGCCATGTGTGGGGCGGTATAGCACTGGGTTGCTGATATGGAAAATTCTTTAATTAGTTAGTATTAATGATAGTATGATTTATAACAATCAGTCCTTAAATAAATATATGCTAAACACTTTTTGCCATCTACAATACTTTAAAAAATTGAGATGGGTCAACCTTGGAATTGGGACAAATATACCACTCCAAATTTAAAGATCAGTTTTTATATTGTGGATTGTGTGGGAAACCAGCTTAATTATGCTCGCTGGTACATTTCCGCCAGCTGATTTTCAAAAATTATTTTAATAAAATAAAGATTTAAATAAAATGCGCTACCAAAAATTGGATTTTATGATTTTTATTAAGCATTTAATAATGAAAAAATGATGATCCTCAACCTCTGACTATCTAGTATATAAAGTAATTTTGATGGTTGAGGGGGAAATTAGGAATATGTTCAGAATAGCTGAACCTAGTCCAAATTAGGAAATATGCAGGAAGAGCGTATCATAACTTGGGAACTCACATCAGGGCAGTGGAACAAAGGAAGAGGAATTCTGATTGGCCCAAACATACCCATGAGATAACATTTTTATAAATTTGAGCCAATCACCACCTGAGAAATTTATTGCACCTTGGGGGACCCCCACTAAACTTATAAAAGGGGGTCCCCACGCAGGTGCATTGAAGGACTTTGTAGGGGTTAGGGGAGTGCTTATAATAATTCCCCCAAGGTCTGTAGTGAGCTTGGAGTAATCTGACTAGCCAGTTTTACTACTAGTGCCATACAGGTTTCAAACTGGTGTTTTTCAATTAACAGGGTTCCACAAAGAATCGGCCAGGGATTTTTGGCCGATTTCCTCAACTTTTTCACTTTTATTTTTAATAAATGAACTTCTAACGACATCAGAAAATTGCAAATGGCCAACATTTCCCTTTTTTGGCAGAACTCAGCCTATAGCATTCTTATTTTTAGGCTGCAGAGGTAGATGTCTGACAGATTGAAACTGCACCAAGGATATAGAAGAAAATACCCCTCTAGGATATACACCATTTAGTCATACTTTTTTATTTTAGATAATTTGATTCATTAAACAATAAATTATATATGGCAGTGTTTAGTTGATATTTGGTATCACAATTAGTGACGTATTTCCTGGTTTTGAACGCTCCAGTAAAGCTAAGTCGAATAGGTCTTTAAAGTCAAGGCCAGAACCCTTAAAGGTAACTGATGACATCTCCAAGTTTCATTGACTGAAAAAGGGTTCTTGTTTTGTCAATCAGGGCTGAAAAAACAGCTCGCCAGAGGTAGAGAATCTGGCGGAAATTGATCACAAAATCTAAAAACTCATGAGCTACAAAGTCCAGAATTTGGCCAACATTGTAAAATTTCAAATTAGTTGCAAGGCGAAATTTTACAGCTCAGATTGTAATTTGTTGATTGCTTTGACTTTATAGCAAATCTTCCCTTTGAATTTTAGGCTCAAACTGAAAAAAGGCTTTAATTTCTCAGATAAACAGATAAATGTTAATTAAAGAGTAGGGATATTTTATCAAGTTTTCCCATAATTTTCTGTTTATTTTTTATAAAGTATCTTGGTTGAAACCACTGTGATAGCTAGGGTCCTTTTTTCCACTCTTATCTAACCATCAAGTTGTATTTGAACCCGACCCCCATGCCAGGTCCTAATCCACTGACTCTGCAATATTTTATTTCACCGCCTTTTGCTTCAGTTCTTAAGCTACCTTCCCCAGCCCGCAAGGACTCATGTCTCTGATGGTTGTCATCAGTTTGGTGTGCGTTTTAAATACAAAATTTATATGGAATCATAATCGAGATTGCCTGGGACGTTGCTTCCTCTTGCTGGGTCACTTTGTCTTGTTTTGGCACCTTTTAACTAGCATTTTTCCTCCTGCGACTTATTGTGCTCCAGTTTTCTTGACATTATCTGAGAAAAGCCTCGCTTTTATTGTAAGTTTCTTCTACTGTTGGGTGGCTAGAGTCAGCAAAACCCTCTCAGAGTTGAACCCTTTCTAATAGTTTTACTGAAATGGTACTTTTGTATCTCTTCTGGCCTTGGTTTTACCTTCTTCAAAGGGTGTGCTGAGGGTTTTGCTCGGATCCCTTCACTAAAGCCGCTCATAAAGTGTGCAGTGCCTGCCACTAACAGCCTAACCTTCCTCCATTTATTAGATTAAAATTTAAAAAGGAGATCTTCACTACGTTGTCCAACGTAAGGCCCGCCAGAAGTCTCAAGGCAAGGAGTTAGCTGACTTCCTCCTTTTCCAGACTCTGCTCCATGAAATTTCAGAGGGAAATCGCTAATAGTTACTCTCCTCTGGTGAAAATAATAGATCTCTCCTAAAAATCTTCCCAGCGTTGGAACCTTTGTTAATCTCTGAGAGTTTCTCACTGCCAACTTTGAAGACTATAACACCCTTTTCCACTTGGCCCAAGGAGACCCCACTACGGCACAGTACTTGTGCCCATTCCAAGAGAAGGCATCAAGGTTGAAATCTCTTGAACAGTTGAAATGGCCCTCCTCCGCAAGTCCCTAGATAATACTAATGCTTCCCTTGTCATATGGGATAACCATCCCCCTCCTTATATGGGACGTGCTCCATACTTGCGTCCCTGTTGTCCAACAGCATCTGTTCTGCCAAGCCTAACTGTACCTTGGAACTTCAGATTCTAGAACTTGACAACTCCATCTCTGTTGTGAACTCTCAGGGAGCCTATTGTGGTACACCTAACGCCAGTCAAGTTTCAGATCATATTATAACTTATCCTGCTGAGGGAATAGCTGTTATGAACACCTCTTTCCTGAGCTTAGAATACACCCCCTTCTGTACCTTCCCAGGACTGGTTAGAACCAGCAGTGAGCTCTCTTGAAGATGAGACTTAAAATTCCGTCATAGGTGGGGGTCTCCTCACTACTATCTTGCACCGCTGCGCTCCACATAGTACCCTTCACTTTTTTCCTCAAAAGTAGAGGGTTAATAAGTCTAACCCGTTTAATTCATAAAATTCACTTCACTCTAGCCACGGACCCTCAGTTACCATTATAAAACCTATGCCTCCTGTCCAACCTGCCATCCCAGTTGCCCAGTTAAATAACTCTTCTCTATTACCCCAGAGTTACCTTTCTTAGCAGACACTATCCAGAAACGGGTAGATGTCCATGAAAAAATGATTAAAGAGGAAATATCCTTGGTTGACCCCAAAAAACGCTTAGCCATCATGACTGGTGTAATTTCTTGTGATAAATATCTCCCTTCCAATGTACATAGAGCATTAAGCTACCTTACTCCATTTAAATGCCGTACAACTCATTGGCAATGTGAAGACATACACTGTTGAATCCTCAGGGGATACTCTCACTTATACTCCGCCCTCTGGGCTTGGAGCCATACTGTCCTCACTTGGCTCATAAAAAAACCTCCTCTGCGTACTTCTTGTTAATGGTAACCTTCTCCTCTGCAGGGAAGAATTTCCAAGCTCTTACTTCAGTGGATACTAGCGCTATTAAAAACTTCATTTTTCAGGAGCTGGCGGAGGCTCTGGACCTCTCCTGGGTGTTGATCAGTTTGTGAAAGGAGGTGCATCTTAATCCATTTCTGAGCTATCGTTTACTTTCACCTGTTCCCTATTGTTTCAGGCTATGGATACTTTGTGGAGAGCTTCTCCTCAATTTAAACCTCCTGTACCCCGTTATTCTGGGTGTTGGCTGGTGGCAACAGTTGACATCTTCACCAACCTCATGGACTCTACCATGAATGCAAAGTTTCCTGGAGGAGTCAAATATGCCATCACTTGACCGGATGAGAGCGCAATGGCGCTCCCTAGAAGGTAGAGCACATCTCCTAAGGTGGGTCATGCCTTTGTTCAACCGACTGATACCCTGATCCCAGAACTTATCCTTCCTGAATGAATATGTGTATATGCTGAGCTGTTTGATCCCTCTAAGGTCCGCCCACTCCCTGAGCACACCAAGGTTGACTTTGAGTCTAAGTTAACTATGGACCTCGTCAATATATCCTCTCCAATTTATCCCTCTTTCTTGATGTAGAAGACTGCCTTGGACGTTTGAGTTGACGACATTCTCTCTAAAGGTCAAATCTTCAAGATTCCTCGCCAGTGTGCTCCCCTCTCCTGTGTGTAGAGAAGTCTGATGGCTCACTTTGTCCCTGTATTAATTAATGAAATATGAACAATGTGAAAGTGTCTTTTCCCATCTTCTCCTCCTGGAGCAACAGATTGCCCGCTACAAGGAGAAGGATAAGGTGTTCAGCAAGCTGGACTGCCTTAACGCTTTACCAGATCCGTTTTAAAGAACGCCAGGAGTTGTGACCGCTTTTTAGACTTGGAAAGGCATCTACTAGTTCAGGGTCATGTCATTTGGTTTAAAGAACGCCCCCGCCTGCTTTCATAAGTTCATAGATTCTGTCTTTGAAAAACTTATGGGAACCTGCGCTATTGCATATATTAACGACATACTGGGATTCTCCCCATATGAAAAGTATCACTTCCGCCACCCTGTATCTACTATGGAGCGACTTGCACAGGTAAACCTTAATATAAGTACTAGAAAGTATGAGTTCTTCCAGTCCATGGTTGAGTTCTTAGGAGACATTTTTTCTTCCACAGCCATATGATTGCCCCAGATAAGGAAGCAGCCATATGCAATTGGGCTGCTCCCTTATCTCTCACAGAGTTATTCAGCTTCTATGGGACGTGTAATTTCCTCAGGAAATTCACCCTCCAGATCTCAGAAGTTGCCGCCCAGCTCTGCACCGCATCAGGGAAGAAGATTTTAGTTGGACCACAGAATACAACGCCGCGTTCCATGCCGTCAAGTCCATACTTTTGTTTGCCCAGTGTTGCACATGCAGACCCCAGCCGCCCCTTTATTGTTGCCACTCAAGCTTCCAACTTTATGGTGGGAGCTTCTCTGTTTCAGGATGGGGAGGATGGAGTGGAACGGCCTGTTACTTACTTTTCTAAGAAGATGGCCCTGGTGCAGCTCAACTACGTTATTTATAATAAGAAACTCCTTGATTTCGTTGAGGCAGTACAGCACTGGCGCCACCATTTGCATAAGTACAAGTGGCTCTTACTTTCCACACTGTTCACAAGGCTTTGATGTACTTCTGCGCCCCCAGAAGCTATCCCCTTTCAGTCCCGGTGGTTGGAAATCCTATCAGTGTCTGATTTCCAATACTTCATTAAGGGTACCCAAAACTTTTACCAGATGCTCTATCCCATAACCCTGCCTTCGCTCCTGACCAAGCACTAGTTGACGCCCACTTTTCTCAGGTTTTGAATAAGCTGGAACAAGTTAATGAGAGCCCACTGGCCAACCCTCCCACTCTGCTTATGATAGAACCTTTGGAAGGGGACACTGACACCCCTGCCCGCGTTAGGTTGTTCCAATCCCTGTCTGATGACTAAGACAAAAAATAAGTCGGCTACCCATAGAAATGTCAGAATCCCTGGACAAATGTTACCACCGCTAAATGGGTCATCCTCCAGCAAGGCAAGTGGTAGGTACCTTCTGGACCCATGAGAGAAGAGGTGATTCGTGAAGCTTATGGCCCTCCAACTGCTGGTCACCCTGGAAATAACAAGACACTTGAGTTGGTCCGCTGCTCCTACAGTCATAAAGGCATTGCCAAAGATGTGGAAAAAAATAAAAAAAGTCATGCTTGACGTGTAACTGGTCAAAAGCTAGTCGCCTGAAGAGCGCTGGGCTGTTTGTCCCCCTCCAAGCTGAAGAGGACCCTTGGTCATCAGTGTCCATCGATTTTATTGTGGAACTCCCTTTGTACCAGGGTTATGATGCAGCAATGGTTGTAGTGGACCGTTTTACCAAGATGGCTCATCCCCTGCAATATTACAATTACTAGAATCAAGACAGCCCGCATTTTTGAGAACCAAATCTTTTTCCTACACGGCCTCCTCAAGGAGATTGTTAGCGATTTCAGCCCACAATTTATTTCCCAGTTCTTGAAAGCCCTACTGTTCATCCTAGGCATCCGCTCCTGCTGCTCCATAGCTTTCAATCTCCAGTCAGATGGGCAAACAGAGAGGTTGATTCAAGGCTTGGAGCAATTCTTGCATAGTTATTTCAGCGCTGAACTGAACAATTGGGATCTCACCTTACACTGGCGCAATTCACCTATAATACCTCAGTCATATCTCTATAGGCACAACCCCTGTTTGCAAACTATGGGTACAACCCCAGCTTCAAGCTAATTCTGAGGATTGAGTCCACCATTGTTGCTGCCAATGAGCGCTATAAAAAGCTTAGAGACATATACCAGGAAATGAAGGATCATTCATGTTGACGCTGTGAGGATTTACAAAACATATACTGACACTAAGTGCTTTGAAGGCCCTGAGTACAAGCCAGGTGACTTAGTCATGGTCAACGCCAAGAACCTCCACCTGAAGCAACTGTTGGGATTTTTCTTCACATTTCCAGTAGTCTAGATTACCATGGGTCGCTAGGGGATAATTCACTATGGCGAGTGAATTGAGAATTGGTTGACCCTAAATTCAGGATAATTATGTTTGTGGTATTTCAAGGAGTTCGTTAGGATCAGATCCTTCAGGGATTGATCCAGTTGAATGCTTAAGATCTCATTGGGAAGAGTTTCTAACAAAATGGGGCATCTGATAGTTGATCAATAATTAGCTATCAGGTGTACTGATTCGGATTGGTTGGGTTTTATCACCAACCAATTGGGACTTTCTGTGAGCAAGTTGTGAGGTCAGTGATTCTGCCTGAAACTAGCAAATTGATAAGTTAATTAGTGACCTGCTATAATGGGTAATTAGTCCCATTACCTAAGCAGGTTGCTTGCCAAATATGGTTAGCTCGCTGGTATTGAATGGAAAACGTTAGGGACACATTTTTGACTCTTTCCATTTTAGGTCTTGAGGATGTCTGATGACGGAACCCTAACCAGGATAGGGAAGACCATTGCTGGTGAGACGACAAAGGGAAATTCAATACCAACAGCTTCCATTTTATGGCTGAGGCGCTAACTGAGGGTTGGGCGCCAAATTCTTTCTATAAATTCACATGATAATTGACTTTAATAAAAAACTCAAACTCAAAAAAGACTTGAGTAAAGTAAAAATTGACTTTAGCAGAATTTATTATTGGTTTTAGTTCTATTATCTTCAGGATATTATTACTTGTTTACTTTAATTGGAGATTCTTTAGAATGATAATGAGTAAGGATCAAGGATCCTTAGAAGAGAAGTGGAGCTGAGATGGGAATTGCTGCTGACTTTGTGTCACCAGAGGAAAGGCCTTAAACTAGGGATCTGAGCACAGATCAAGTTAGGCGGATAAGGGTATAAATCACTACTGAAGATATCAGGATTATTTCAAGGAGAGATACAGGTCAAGCGTTAGACCAGAACTGACTATCTATTTAACTATGGACAATAGTCTGTATACTATTATCAATCAAATATCATATATTATCAGACAACACAAAGAGTGCACAAACTGAACCTATGAAGTTATCAATTAGGGGTTATTATTTGTGAATAAGCAGCGAAGCCCATAAATTTTTACCAATTTGTGCTCACTACAGGGGTGTAGCTGAGTAGGATACACCAGTGCAAGATACCATATAAGGAAAGGGTAGTAGATGTCTCCAATTTCGGCAATGAGTTACTAGGGAAAGTAACATCATTAATGAAAAAGGAAAATGGAGATCTTGTCCAAGAAGTTTTATTTCTTAAAATTGAATGTGAAGTGGATTGAGTTCAATAGCGTTCACTCAGCTCAGATGTAAAGCAACTAGTGAAACAAATTAAAGAACTGAAAAATTGGAAATGTGAATGTGATCCCTATATGGCAAATGATGCCTAGAATTTTATTTGAGGTGGGCTGACCTTGGGACAAATATACCGCTCCAGTAGAGAGGATAGGGTGAAGGAGCGAAAATATAGGAGTGGAGGACAAAACCCAAGTTCTGGGGGTAAACCATTCCTGTGCATGTTCTGATAGGTCAGGATTACATGATCTAACTTCACTGATTTACTTGGTAGACCAAGGCATGGTGCGCAGATCCACAAATATTAATATTTCTTGGCACAGAAATGCAATTTCTGCCATGATGGGATTGGAACCCTAAACGTGAGGGGTGATAGTGGGACGCCCTCCCAACTATGCCACACCCCTAATGATTCCAAAGAAGATACTCTAGATTTGGGAAAAAACTTGCAGCCTAAATATGGAACTGACTAGTGCTGCAAGGAAACCTGTTTTACCAGAAATCTACTTTTAAGATGAAGATTTTTAGCAGGGCTAACTTGGGTTGAAATTGGGTCTGCTTGAAATAGTCCTGAGGAGCGAGGTGTTAGATGAGACAATGAATTTGACATTGGTTGGAATTGATATGGAAAGCAATCAATTCATATCATTGGAATGCAATACCCATGAAGAGAGTGAGGTCAAAAAGGAAACGATTGATCCAAGATAGTGGAGGAAATCGTTTGACCCAATATTATTCAATCAATGAGACATTGCTGGAGACGATGATCACTAATTTAAGATGAAATTAGATAAAGTTAACGTTACTATGACAATCCATGTGGGTATGGGATTGTTTCCAGAACACCAGTGGATTTACTTCAAACGTTTTGGATGGCAATAAATGCAAAAATCTTTTTTAAGAGAAAAACAATAAGAGCAATTAAATGTAACTGCCAATTAATGAGGAATTCACAATCTTTTGAGACACAAAGTCTCAAGTATCAGTTGCTGATATATAAAATGAGTTTTAGGACCTTTCATATGAATGATAAGCTGGTATTGAAGGTCCATAAGAATGAAAACATTTACAAGTATTGCCAAAGTCAGCAAGTGTTGCCTATATGTAAAGAAACATCACTGCTGGTCATATAGTGAAGAAGGTTAATACAGAAGTATGAAAGCATTGGATCTAAAAGAAAATAATTGCAATGTTCCCAGAGGACCATTGAACCATCAAAATGGTTGTGTCCCAATATTTTGGTTAAGTCCTATAAGAGGACCACTGAACCAAATCAGATGTTTAAATCTTAAAAGAATAAGATTTTGAACCATGAAAACTGGCAGGTAAAAGTAAAACTTGGAACCAGTTTGGATGAAGGGGAAAAGAAGGACCTCTGACCTAATTGTAGGTTAAGTCCCATTGCAAAAGAAAAATATAAAAAATATATAAAAAAAAACAAAAAAGAAATATATATATTGATTTTATTGGTCCATGATGTTGGGACCTTAGCTGATATGAGAATGCCAGTATGAGTTGTTGAGAGTATCAATCTATTGGTCAATCGAGAGAAACTTGCTGATCTGACTGACAGACAGCAGGAGAAGGTGCTCAAATTATTTGATGAGTATTGGGAAATATTAGTCCAGGATAACCAAGACTTGGGATGCGTGAGAAATGTAATCCACAAATTTAACACTGGGGAAAATTTTTGATAAGGATGAGACTGATTTGTAGGTTAGGGTGGCTGAAGTGATAGTGGAAGAAGAAATTAGTAAACTAGTGAATCATGGTCTTCTAATTCAGTTATCTAGTCCCTGGACAAGCCCTATCCTGATTGTGAATAAGAAGGATAGCTCTAAATGGGTGGTGATCAATTATCAGAAGCTTAATAAGGTTACAAATAAAGATTCATATCCATTACAATGAATTATAGATGCATTAGATCAACTAGGAGAAGCTAGGTATTTATCCATGATGGATCTGATATCTGTGTATTGGCAAAACTATTTGCCAACAGAACACCAAGAGAAATGCACAATTATTACCGCGCAGGGGCTGTTCGACTGACAAGGATGACCTAAGGTCTATGCAATGTGCCTGCAACGTTCCATAGGGCCATGGACGCCATCTTAAGTGACCTGAAGTTGTCATGCGTCCTGGTGTACTTGGATGATATAAAAGTGTTCAGTTCGACATTTACTGACCATTTACATCACTTGGAAGAAGTCTTCAAGAGACTGTCCATGACTAACTTGAAGATCAAGCTGAGAAAGTGCCACTTCTTCAAGAAAGAGTTGGAATATCTGGGATTCATTATCAACCCTAGTGGACAGCAGCCACAAGCCCAGAGAAATTGAGGCCATAGTGCAAACGGCTGTTTTGAAAAGTTTCTGAGATATCCAAATGTTCCTTGGAATAATTAGATACTATTAAAGATTCATACGAGATTTCACAAGAATTTCTGAGCCTTTCTTTCATTTGCTGAAGGATCCAAAAAAGGATTAGTTTAAAATGAAGAGGCCTTAAGTTCTTTTGATGAATTACGCCTGTATTTGATAGATTCTCTGATAAGAAATATCTAATTCCAATCAAAAAGTTTTAATACAGACCAATGCTTCATTAACGGCAATTGGCGTTATCCTGAGCCAAGTGGATGAACATGAGGATGAACATCCAGTAGTGTATTCAAGCCAAATGCTTTCAGCAGCCAAGAGAAATTACACCGTGACTAATCATGAATGCCTTGCAGTAGTTTATGCATGTAAACAATTTTGGGTGTAAATTCATGTAATGCACTTTAAAGTGTTGACAGACCACTCCTTGTTGCGTTGGTTTCATGATTTGCAAGAACTGGAAGGATGACTGGACCAATGGGTATTGAAGCTACAGGCTTACAATTATGAGATAGTCCAACAAGCTGGAGCTTCTCATTAGAATGTGGATAGCTTATCAAGGTTACCAATGGTCCAAGTGGTATACCAGCAAGCAGATGAGCTATTCTAAAGTATGGTCAAAGGAGAAATTGGTAATGAGCCCTGAGAAATTTAAGGTACACTTCGGAAAGCAATGGAAAATACTGATACCATGTATGGACAAGTTTTTGAATTGATTGATGGAAAAAAATTACTATTTCCAAAGATATTAGAATGAGCAGATATCATTTAAGCTGCACATAAGGTTGTTGGGCATGGAGGACTAAGGAAGATGACTGCTAACATTTGCCAGTACTTTTACTGGGAGTCTATCAACTACAATGTAGCGGATTATCTGGCTTGTTGTGTGGAGTGCCAGTTGCAGAAGCCTTACAAGGACATGACTGTATATTGACTGGTCCGCCCTAGATTTTCCTGGCATAAGGTGTCTATTGACGTGATGGAACCATTAACAATGAGTACCAAGAGAGTCAAATACATCATAGTTGCAATTGACCATCATAATAGATGGGTCGAAATGAAGGCCCTGGCAAAGTAGATGCTACAAGCACTGCAATATTTATCCTGGATCAAGTAGTACACCGCCATGGATGCCTGCAGGTCTTGTTGAGCCATAATGGAACGAAATTCACGCCCCGCGTGACCCAAGGTTGAATGAAATAATGGGGATCCAAGTAGTCATGTCAGTGCCTTACCAGCTGGAGATGAACAGACTGGTAGAGCGGTTCAAGGGAATGCTGGCTATGACGCTGAGGAAGCTGGTCACAGTGAGAACTTCTGCAGAGGAATGTACATCAGTTTGGTGGTGTTCGCTTATAATATAAGTCATAATACAGCAATGGGAAAAATGCCATTTGATTTACTATACAGAAGGAAGGCCGCGTCCTGCCAATTCTATATTTGGTGATGGAACCAACATTGAGGATGAGTGCCAAGAAGTACCTGATCCAATTGTCAAATATCCTGATTGAGATGCAATCGCAAGCATTTGATACAATCTTGAAGAAAAGGATCAAGGCATTAACAGCAGATGATAAGCACTGACCAGCCTTATCAGTATACCTGGTAGGTGAAAAAGTTGCTTATTGCGATATGCATGGTTTTGGGAAAAGAAACAATTTAGATGCATTGTATTCAGTTCCATTTGAGTTTATTGCCAAGATGGTGACAGACGCTTATTCCATTAAGAACCTCTTGGATGGAAGGATTGTGAATTGAATCCATGCTAAATATTTAAAGCAGTGTGTCAGGATTCCTACCTGAATGGCTGATCTGGATGCATCGGATAATGGGAATTGATCCCAAACTGACCAAAAAGCCCAAACATCTGTCAGGGTTCAAATCTGAGCTATGAGGCGAGCACAAGCCAATCAACTGAGATAATTGGTCTTCCACCAAATCTTCAATTCGTTCATTATTTAGATCTAAGCTTAAGCAGTTTAGATTTTCCCTGGAAAACCTACCTGATACCTTTACAAAGCTGGTATTGAGTAAATAAACTCTACGCTTTTTTCTCCCTTTTTGAAATTTTAAGTAGAAATTCTATTTATTTGAATTTTACCCCACCAGACTTGATATCTGGATTAACAAGACTTCTTGACCAAGAGAAGCAACTAAGGTAAGTATTCAACACCCAGAAACTTTGGGTCAACTAGCCTACAAAACAACAAAAGATCCGTGGTATCAACCCATGATCCCAACAAAAATGGTGCTCCCTGCCAGGTTGCACCCCAAGTTCGCGGTAAATATATAATTAAACAATAAAAGCAAATATGGATAATATTGATTCAGTTTTGGAAAACTCCTCAGATCGTGAAGCCACCCATCTCAGCAACTGGGCAACCCTATCTGCTTTGGTATGTGGATTGGAGCAAAGTTTGCTCACCACCAAATAACATCAACTTGAGCTCCAAGCTACTAATACTACTTTAAAAAAGGAAGTAAACCAATTAAAACAACATTTCGCCACAAAGTCAGCTCTCAGTGTCGCCCATGAATGAGTAGATTTAATAGTTGATGATCTTAGTATATCTGCGGATACAAGTAGATGCGCTTTAACCTCAAGCATATTCCTGAGATACCACCTCTTCATTAAGTGAAAGCGCTATCCCATATCAGTTCATGTCATTCGTCCTCTAACCCCCAAGTGGTACATTTAAACTTCAATCAAAGAAAGATATGCCCCTGGGGAGAGAAGTATTTTCTCTTTCTTATATTGCTATGAAAGCTCTATGGAGAAAGCGACTGACCATCAATGGCTTAAACACTTGACTAACTGTCTTAGTCATATGACTCAAGACATTATGGTCTTCCATCTGATGCATTGCCATACTTGGGCTGATGCCAAGACTGCTTTGCTTTGGGAATTTGGGAGTGAACTAACTTTAACCAACCAAAAACAGACCTTTATAGGTATCAGCCTTAATCTAGAGGAAACTATCAGCAAATTTGCCCATCATTTTTACCTCAAAGCACAAACTCTGGTTGCCGGGAATCATCTTACATTATTCAATGCCATCACCGCTGCATTTTTGGCGTTTAAAAATATGCCTAATACCTTACTTTATTTTAAAGCGGTGAAGTCTAACTTAACGTCCCTCCTCCATATTAAAGAGGCTATAATGGAAATTCCGGCTGAACTACTTAAACCAGTTGGGCCACCTCGTTTTAACAATAATAAGTCACAGTCCCAAGTATTAGCCATTACACCCCCAATTCGCCTACACCTGAGTTATACTGCACTCATTGCAGAAGCAACAACCACACTGTAGCTGACTGCTGCATCCTTCAATGTAAGTCGGCTTAAGATCAGTCATTATAGGGCAAGAGGCTCCCTATACTGATGAAAAACAGATGCCATAAGACCCTCGTTCTAGTACTAGCTGTATCCCAATTACTCCCAGATTTTTTGTGTTAGCTGCCCCATCAGAAGTTAAAGTCCCTCTGTCTATTCAAGTAATTAAAAACCCACATCTTTCTTATTTCTATGTTGCCAATTACCCAAACAAATTTTGGTGGTCAGCTCTTCTATAGAAAGCCAAGCCTTGGCAGATAAAACTTTTTAATGCATTGAACAACCCCAAGCTTAACCACAGCAGAATCCTTTGCTTGCTTTACTGCAAATTCTATAGTGACAGCTTATTAGCTATTAGCTCCCAATTTGGATCTTCAGTGGTTCAAGTCAAAGTATTAGTCCATAAGGTTAAGGTCCTGGTGATAATTGACACTGTTTCTCCAGTTAACGTTATTTCCTCCCGAATTATCCAAAAGATTAAAATGGCTCTAGACTTGATTCATGAAGCTGAATATGGGATGGCAGGTAGTCAGTCTACTAAGGCGATAGGACCTATTCTGCTTTACCCTTTGTTTTGGGAAGTTATTAATTACTGATCCCACCGTGTGCTAGAAAATGATAAAAATGAGTTGCTTTTTAAGGTCCAAAAGCTGTGAGAGTTCAACTGCATCATCAACCACAAGGAAAGTACCTATCCCTACTAGGGTATTGGATTTTGTTAATATTTAAACTCCCTGTCAAAAATAAAGGAGCCCCTAAAATGGACATGCTTCATTGAATACCCATCCTACTTTTGCAAAATTAAGTACCAAGTTTTAGGGAAAAATAAGATTTTCCCAGAGACTGTGGATGTCAAAGAGGGGATCCCTCTGTATGCCCCTCATCCTACCACAATACCCTCTGGCTCACAAGTTATTATGGATATGGGGATCTTGATTCACACCCCTCCTAACCAAGTTTTGGAGCTAAGTGGTCTCTCAAACCCTTCAATCAAGGAAGCGTTGACCTGCGCTGGGATTTTGGATCCTGCTTATGTGAAATCTGTATCTATTCTATTAGGGAACTTAACAACTGAAACCATCCAAGACCCTTATTATGCCCCTATTGCCTGCTAAAACTATGCCCTATCAAAAATTTCGCCAATGTGAGTTGTTTTTGCTTGTTACAAGATTTAGGGTTCGCCCCCTACCCACCATAGCTCTGGTTGAAAGTAAGATTGGTGACAAGCTCACCCCTACTGAGTGACATAACATCAAAGACTCCATGAGGAGTATCACGATATTTTCCTCAGGACCAAGTGATTATGGAAAAATGTCTGGGGTGATTCAACAAATTGAAACTATGTTTATCCACCCTTCAAATCTTGGCCATACAGATAAGCTAAAGTTGACAAAGCTCAAGTGGCCCTAGAGCTAAAGCAACTGTTGGAAACTGGGTTACTCGTGCCTTCTAGAAGCCCATGGGCTTCCCCACTTCTGATAATTCAGAAGAAGGATAGTGGTCACCATGTTGTCATGGATTATAGCCGCCTCAATTCAAAAATCAGAGAAGACAGCTATCCATTGCTGCGTATAGATGACTCCTTATGTTTGATGTCAGGTTCCCATTATTTTTCAGTCATGGATCTCGCCAGCGGGTACTAGCAAGTTGATTTATCACTGGAGGATAGGGAAAAATGTGCCCTCATCTCAAGTGAAGGATTGTTCAAGCCCACTCAAATGCTGCAGGGGTTATATAACGCCCCTTCTACCTTCCAACGCGCCATGGACGGACTTTTAGGTGATTTAAAACGTTCTTGTGTGTTGATTTATATTGATGATATTACCATTTTTTCAAGAACCTTTACCAAACACATAAATCATAACAGACAAGTTTTCCAGCGGTTAAGGCAAGCCTCATTAAAACTAAAGCCGTCAAAATGCTCCTTCTTTCAGAATGAAATGGATTTCTTAGGCCATAAGGTAGGTAAAGCTGGAATATCCCTGATAGACGACAAGGTCCTGGCCATTTTCAACGTGTCCCTCCTAAATCCCTATAAGACGTACAAGTTTTCTTAGGGAATGGTGGATTATTATCACCAGTTTATCCCCCACTTTGCCAACACCTCCAAGCCTCTTATATATTTATTTAAGAAAGGGGTATCCTTTTATTGGAAAGAAGATCAACAGCAGGCCTTTGACCTTTTACATGTGTCTCTCTCCCAATCTCCAGTACTTATACATCCCAACTTTGATAAACCCTTCCTCCTATTTACTGATGCTTGTGATATAGCAATCAGAGCAATTTTATCACAGCATGACAAAAACTTGGTAGACCATCTTATTGCCTAGTATAGCAAAACTCTAACCAGAGCTGAATGCAACTATAGCGTTATGGAAAGCAAATGCTTGGCGGTATATTAGCTATTAAGCACTTCTGACCTTATCTATATGTGAAACATTTCACTATAATTACTGACCATGCTTCCCTACATTGGCTACAGCAAATGAAGGACCCAAATGGGAGGCTAGCCTGATGGGCGTTAAAACTTCCAAAACTACTACTTTTCCATCATCCATTGACCAGGGCCCATACAACAAAATGCAGATTGCCTGTCCCAGCTGCTCATATAAGCTTTAACTGCCCCTGAGGAGGATCAACTTTACGACCTCCTAACTCAACCGCACTTTTGGAAAGACAAATCCTTGACCTTTCAAAAGAATTAGCAAAAATATCAAAGGGATTCAAGTCAAAAATGGCCAACTGTGCAAAATTGTGTCCCAAAAATGGGTGCCCCATGTAAGACCTTCAGAGCGAACTGATTTCATATTGGAGAGGCATCAGCAAGTCGGCCATGGAGCATTTTGGAAAACTTACCAGTGGCTCAAGACTCAATGTTACTGGAAAGGAATGATTGTTACAATCCAAGATGTACTGGAGTCCTGCCTGGTATGCTAAAGATAAGCTGGACCCAATTCCCGGTCACAACATCCAGTGGTTCCACCTTGTGAACCCTTCCATACCATTAGCATTGATGTTGTGGGACCTCTCCCTCGAGCATCTAATGAACACCAGTTTCTCCTACTGGCCGCGGATCATTTAACTAAGTGGATTGAAGCTGTATTGCTACCTTTCGCTTCAGCAAAAGCTACCTTCACCTTATTATATAATCATATTATCACCCATCATGGGTGCCCTCACATAATACTCTCTGATAATGGGCAAAATTTCCGCTTGACGCTGGTGAAAGATTTAGCCAAACTGATGGGAACCACACAGGTATTTTCCACTCCCTACCATCCTGTTACCAATGGAATTGTGGAGCAGGTGAATGGTACCCTAATGGCCACTCTTCCAAAATGGCAACAACTGACCCTCTGCACTGGCCCCAATATTTACCTAGTGCCATTCTGGCCTATCAAATAAGCTACCATCAAATCATTAAGATTTCGTCCTTCCAGGATTTGTATGTACAAAATCCTCAGTTACCCTCCCGAGTTCAGGCCATGTTAGATCAGGCATCACCTGACACCCTTGAAATTACTATTGAAGCATTGAGAATGAAATTATCTGACTCCAAGTTCTAGCTTCTGCAACTTATCAGCTACCACCAGTAGAGAAACTAATAAATTTAATGATAAACATGACCCTTGCACAACTTCCAACTGGGAGACCTAGTTCTTTTCTACCATCATTGGCTTGAAGGTCGTGACAATAAATTGGGAACTAACGAGTTGGGGCTTTACAAGATCATTTATAAGCAGGGCAATGAACACTCAATAATAGAGATTGTTCAGGGCACAGTCATAAACCGCATACAGAGTCAAATTTCTCCGTCCATTTCCCCCATGCACCAAAATCTAGAGGGGGTATTATTAGGATTACTACCTAAATGGCTGATTCAGAAGCATCAGATAACAGGAATTGATCCTGTACTAATCAAAAAACCCAAGCTTCTGTCAGGGTTCAAACCCAAGCTATGAGGCGAGCATAAGTCTATCAACTGAGATAATTGGGCTTCCACTAAATTCCTGATTCATTGATTATTTATATCTAAGATTGGGTAAGTTTAGATTACCCAGAAAACCTCAACAATTACCCTTAAAAAGCTGGTATTGAGTAAATAAACTCTACACTTTTTCTCCCTTTTCACAATTTTAAGTAAAAATTATATTTATTTGGATTTTATCTCGCCAGACTTTATATCTATATTAAAAAGACTTCTTGACCAAGAGAAGCAACCAAGGTAAGTATCCAACACTTGAAAATTTTAGGGCAACTAACCTACAAAACAAAAGATACATGGTATCAACCTGTGATCCCAACACATTGGATCGAGGAAATGAATAATGAAAAGAGTGTTCCCAAAGGACCACTGAACCATTAAGATGGTTATGTCCTAATGATTTGGTTAAGTATGAAAAAAGGACCGCTGAACCAAAATAGATGGTTAAGTCTTAAAAATAAGACCTCTGAATCATAGAAAACTGGTTTATCAAAGTATACCTCAGAACCAGTTTGGTGGAATAAATGAAAAAGATGACCGCTGAACTGAGTTGAGGTCATGTCCCATATGAAGAAAAAAATAAATGATTGATAAAAATATAGGGAAAATTTTTAAAACGCAAAGAAAAAAGTATGTTTTTATGATTTTAAATGTTTGTTCTCGACTTGGGGATGATTCTGTCTATGTCACTTCTTGGGGAGGGAGGATGTATTGCAGTAGGAGTAAACAAACCATCAAAATCTATGTGATATCAGACGCTAGCAAGGGCTAGGCCTACTTGAAGCCAAGTTTGTTGAGTGGAGGCTGATCTCTGTGAGAATGTGACTAGGGGAAGAGAGATAAAAAATATCAGTACTTGCCAAATGCTTTGACCTGGATCAGGAATGGAAGCAACAGAACAAGAAGAGGCAGTCGGCAAATAACCCCAAGTAATCCTAATATGGCACCAGAGCCAGAAGATTTGTTTTGAACGCTTGCTGATGGGCTTCATCAAAAACATTGGACATATGCGCTGGCATCAATAAGGGATACTAGGCGGGGGTTTCCGAATCATGCCCCCATTCAAAGCCATTAGGGGAAGGTACTGAAGGGATGCGCCAGAAATGAGATAGTCATGCAGGGAGAAGATGGCATCCTGCAGATGATGACTACGAGCTTCTTGGAAGCAAAAGCAGAATGAGCAATGGAATCTAGGAGAGGCTGGAATTTTTGTGGCCCAATTTTAAAGAACTTGGCTGGCAAAGCAAAGGACATAGGCTGCAACATCTCAATATATGATATTTTGAGATTGGAGGGGTTCAGAGCTATGGATAAAGCCTCCGTCACTAAGGTCCTCAACTCTGCATAGGGGAGTTTAAAATGTTTGCAGTTTCTGATGGCTAGTTTGGTTGACAGAACAGCTTGCTTGTAAAAATGGCTGAGTCAGAAAAGGAACTCCAGAAGCAAGTCATATCTGGTAAGGAATGATCTATCAAGAGCGGAGTACATTGCTTTAGGAGGTTTGACAATGATTGTAGGAGTATCTTTAAATGGAGCTAAACCAGGATAGATTTGATATCTAATTCAGGAATTGACAACAGAGCGAGGATTGGTCGCAAGTTGTTTGAGATGATTGCTAACCTGGTTTCATTAGGGTTGGATACTATTTCTTATAATTCCATGGAAGGACTGGCTATGGGTACTTGACTGGGAGTATGAGTCCTGGAGGGATCATAGAAGAGGTTCTGTCTCGCAGATCAACTCACCAGTTGGAAGAGCCAAACATCTTTATCAGACATTCTGTTGAGCAGTGTTGGTACAAAGACTCTTAATTCAACATATGAGCTGGATGAGAGGGGGACGTTGGACTTTTATAATAGTCAACATTATGCACTTTAAAATCAATTAAGCTCTAATTTTTGAGAAATTAATCTCAAAATTAATGAGAAAAACTTTTCAGAGAAGTATTAAGAATGATATGAGCCAAGAAGTTATCATGAGAAAATAACAAGAGCAATTATAAATGAGTTTCTTAATTGGGCCATAGAACAAACATGGATGGCAATGACCTCCTGTCAAGAACAAGGAGGAAGATCAGAAAAATTGAGGATGCTGGACCAAGAATCCTGAATACAACAGCGGGTCATATGCCCTGACAGGGGAAAACTGGATCACGGGATTAGTATCATCATGAGTAAATTGATCAGCCTGGCACAATAGAGGGCCGTGGGGACCACGCTCTGAGTAGGTGGTAGTGAGGAGGAAGAGGAAGAGAACCACATGCCGAAGGTTGTCCTGAGAAGTGTTGAGTACAGATCAACTGTGCTCCACTAGAACCTAAGAAATATTTGACCTGGTGCCCGAGGTGATATTCTCCTATCACAATCCTATTCTAACTGGAAATCTAGGCAAGAGGGGGATGTGTTGGGACTTTTGCCCACATTTCCAGCTGTCTATATTACCATGGGTCGCTAGGGGATAATTCCCTATGGCGCGTGAATTAAATATTGGATGACCTCAATTTTGGGCTAATAATGTTCAGGGGCTTTTAGTTAATTCGCCAGGATCAGATCTGTTGGGGATTGATCCAGGTGAATGCTTAAGATCTCGTCAGGAAAAGTTGCTGCCAAAATGGGGCATCTAGTTGTTTATCATTGATTAACTATCAGGTGTTTTGAATGGATTGATCAGGTTTCATCAATGACCAATTGGGAATTTAAGGAGCAAGTTGTGAGGCAAGTGATGCCACCTGCAACTAGCAAATCTGTCATTTGTTCATGACCTGCCATAATGGGTAACAAGTCCCATTACCTAATCAGGTCACTCACCAAATTTGGTTAGTTTATTGGGATCAAGTGGAAAACGTTAGGGACACGTTTTTGGACTCTTTTCATTTTAGTTCTTGAGGATGTCCAATGAAGTAATCCTAACCAGGATGGGGAAGACCATTGCTGGTGAGAGACAAAGTGAAAATAATGTCAACAGCTGCTGTTAAATGGCTGAGGCGCCAACTGAGGGTTGGGTGCAAAATTTCCTCTATAAATTCCCCTGTAATTTACTTTATTAAAAAACATAAACTCAAAAAAAAACTCAAATAAAGGAAAAACTTGAATTTAGCAGAATTCATTATTGGTTTTAGTTCTATTCATTATGTTTATTTTGAAAAGGTTGACCAGGGGATGTACACTTCCAATATAGTGAGGATAAAATAATAAATAAATGTGAAAAATTAAAGACACCCCAGAGGGTTTGAAGCCCCTCTCTTATTGTCTCCAGGACCACCAAGTTTAGGGCGTGTCAGACATTCTCCTTCTTGACTTAAGCAAAAGAATGTTGAAGGTATTAGTGCTCCCAAATCTGCAACTATGATTGACCCATCACCTGCCCAATCTTCAAATAATGTTGTGGATATCAATGATATGAGTACCCACAGCAAAAAGACCTTAGCGGATTCTCGGTGGAATCTTACCTACTGGAAAAATATGGTTTATCACAAAAATTGGCTTAAAAAAGGTAAATACTAATAATAGGATTACTCCAACTTCTTGGCCAAATTTGGGGGTTCGTTACCATATGAGTCTGACCACTGCCAAGGTGCGAAGATTTTACTTGACAATGATAAGTTAAAAATTAACCAATCATTACCACATGAGTCAGACCACAGCTGAGGTGAGAAGATTTTACTCATCAATGATTGGGTACAAATTAACCAATCATTACCACATGAGTCTGACCACCGCTAAGGTGCAAAGATTTTACCCATCGATGATTGGGTATGAATTAACCAATCATTACTATGTAAGTCTGATCACCGCTGAGGTGAGAAGATTTTACTCACTGGTGATTGGATACAATTCATCAAATTATTACCACATGGGTTGGTTTTGCCTCAAAAATTTTATCTCCAATCTGATAGGCTGAAAACCTATATTTCCTAATTTAGATGACTCAGCTTTATATTATTTTGCCTTGAATACCAATGGTCTCAAAATTCAAACTAGTTTAAATAGAAAATAATAGTATCAAGGAAAGGACCTTCATTGGTTTTGCCCCACTTAAAGCAATAAAGAACATAGAAAACTTTAACATAGCGTTATTTTATACTTTTATTAAAAAGTGAGATTCTCACTCTGAGAAAATATTTGTGGCATCCATTGGTGGATCCCACAAACTGATTCTTGCTATGGGGGATCACCCTGAATACTTTGATAAGTATTAAAGTATCAAGGCAATGGAGGCTGTCAACATGAGCAGCTCTCCTGAATTACAATTAGTTGCTCTCGAGAAGCAACTAGCCAGCTCTTTCTCCCATCTCAAAAAGCTAGAGCAACGGCCATTTAAATTACCTATAAAAGACAGTTACACCTCAGGTGAAGGGAGCATTGCTTCCTTTTTGTACGTTTATAAAGCTGCGATGGATGGCGCCACTGACAAACAGAAAGCTCAGTACATTCTTCCCTGTTTAAGCCGCAAAGCCCAAGAGCTGATCATTCCTCACCTAGGTCCTCAGCACAACTGGCCAGATGTTAAAAAGGCCCTCTTGGCTGAATTCAGATCCGAGCAGAGCTTATACAGGGAAAAACAGGCTTTCTTGCACCTTACCATGTATGAGGGTGAAACCCTCTTTAGTTTTGCTGAGCGGTTCTATCTCACTGCTCAAAGGTTGGCTACGTCTAACCTGCTTACCCTGGATGACGCTATCGCCGCCATATTAACAGGGTTAGCTTCACAACCCTCTCTTGCCAGGCATATCATATCAGTGAAACGCCACTTCACAACTTTCCGTGATATAAAAGAGGCTTTGTTAGACGTCGCCCATATTCTTCCAGGTGAGCTGCGGCCTAGTGAACCCTTGGAAGTGAGGCCACCTGTGCCTACTCTCCCCACAAAACCTGCATCTTTGGTGCGACCTAAAACGGACATTCCTCATTCATGCAAAGTGGAGATCCCTACTGCGGTTTCCCCTTCAGCTCAGTCAATAGGTGCGCGCCTTAAGGGTATATCCTCCAGAACTACTGGGGTTGAAAAAATGCCGGTTAAAGCAAAGCCAATTACCCCACCTCTCATGACTGTCTCCCCCACTTCAATTGTAACCTTGCCCATGGTTGAAGATACCCCTGAGGCCAACTCTGAGGGGGTTACGATGACGTTGGGTACTACTTGTTGGGAGCTCCCGCGGAAGTGGAGGTCCCTGATCACCTAAATGCCAGAGGAGTAGATGAAGCCACCATACCTGAAGAGACATATCTCTGCCAAGTTATAGGGGAGCCAATCATTATTGATACTGCCAGCAATGCAGATGAGGTGTTGTCTCGCCTTATTCGCCCTATCCAGCATGGCCATACCATGCAGTCCATCCAGGAAAATTACCTTGAGACTGCGTGCAAATTAACCGCCAAATTCCATCTTAAGGAGGTCTTAGCGCTATTTCCAACTTCTGGGGGAATACTTACGAAGGTTGAAGTGGTTATCCAAAAAGTTCAGGTGATGGCTATCTTAGATACAGGCTCCCTGGTGAACGTAATCTCCTCCAAGTTGATAAAAAAGATCTAACATGCACCTGACTTGGAGTACAACCAAGACTTTGGAACCGTTGGTCCTAACAACACCTGCGCACTGGGTGCTTACTCGTCCCTTCCCATTCGTATTGGGAAGCTTATTCTATCAGCATCCGCAGTGGCTTTGGATAATAACAATTATGAGATGCTTATAGGTACTCAGTTTATGATCGAGTATGAAGGCATCATCAACATGAAGTAAGGGTCCCTATCTTTAATGAACTATGAAGTTCCATTAGTTTTATCCAATGAAGAACTCATCAAGAATGACTACACCTGACTAGTTGAACACCCCTCTTACATTCTGCCTTATGTCAACTCTGGGTGCAACACTAAGAAATTGCACAATTCAGTGTAGGCTAGCGATGGTATTCCAATTTTTGTGGCAGATGAGGTGGTGATTAAGCCAGGTGAACAAGAGTGGTTGACATGAAAGTCACTTCCCAAAATCCCTTTGATCTCTTAAGTGAGGCCAACTTCAAAGGAAAAGTTCAGGCTCCCAAAGTACAGCCTAGAAAAGAGAAGTCTACCTCTAAGCCTGCGGAGGTAGCCGTTTCTCGTCCCAAGGCTCAAGAGAATCGCTCTTCCAAGGATGCTACCCCTTGCGGACCTCAGTTTAAACCTTTGCACACTGAGGATGTAGATTCTGAAATTACGTGTGGCCCCCATAGTCATTCTGACAAAGAAAAGAAAGCCCAAAAGCTAATTTCCAATGAAAAAAGAAGCAGTTGCATAAGGCGAATGAGGGAGCTGATGAGTCTCAAATGAAGGAAACTGTTCTTTTAAAGAAAAAAGAGGATGAAGAATTATATGCTGGAAAGTCTAGCCAAGCAAAACAGTGACTAAAAAGGGCCAATCTGCCAATGAGCTCCAAGCTCCTCTACCTTCTAACAAGTGTTGGATAGGGTTTTTTTTAGTACTAGATGGTCCCAACTCGGATAGGGTTCTATATTACCACAATTGCAATACTCCCCAAAGTGGCAAACTTGGATCAAATTATGAGGGGCCATTTACCATCATGCATAAGAGAGGAAATGAGTATTCTATAAAGTTTTTGGCTAAAAGAATTATCATAATCTGGGTACATAGCCACTTCTTATGACCCTACACCCCTCACAACATTCTTGAGGGGGGCAATGTCAGACATTCTCCTTCTCAACTTAAGCAAAATAATGTTTGTGGTATTAGTGCTCCCAAATATGCAACTATGATTGGCCCATCACCTGCCCAATCTTCAAATAATATTGTGGATATCAATGATATGAGTACCCACAGCGAAAAGACCTTAGCGGATTCTTGGTGGAATCTTACCTACTGGAAAAATACGGTTTATCACAAAATTGGCTTAAAAAGGTAAATACTAATAATAGGATTACTCCAACTTCTCGGCCAAATTTGGGGTATTTGTTACCATATGAGTCTGACCACTGCTGAGGTGCAAAGATTTCACTTAACAATGATAGGTCAAAATTAACCAATCATTACCACATGAGTCTGACCACTTCTGAGGTGCAAAGATTTTACTTATCGATGATTGGGTACAAATTAGCCAATCATTACTATGTGAGTCTGACCACCGCTGAGGCGAGAAGATTTTACTCGCTGGTGATTGGATACAATTCATCAAATCATTACCACATGAGTTGGTTTTGCCTCAAAAATTTTATCTCCAATCTGATAGGCTTAAAACCTATATTTCCTAATTTAGATGACTCAGCTTTATATTATTTTGCCTTGAATACCAATGGTCTCAAAATTCAAGCTAGTAAAGATAGAAAATACTAGTATCGAGGAAAGGACCTTCCTTGGTTTTGCCCCGCTTAAAACAATAAAAAACATAAAAAACTTTAACATAGCGTTATATTATACTTTTATTAAAAAGTGAGATTCTCACTCTGAGAAAATATTTGTGGCATCCATCGGTGGATCACACAGGGCGGTAGGGGAGTTTATGCTGACTTATCCTTGGATGAAGCATGAGTGAAGGAATGAATTAATCTTTTTGGAACCATATGTGGAACCATTTATTGATTGTTTTTCTGTTATGTGGGGTCATGTTTCCGAACAACCATGCTTGGTAATAATCCAATATATAGTACTGAAAGCGATTGATGGCTTCATGGAGGATAGGCGTTGCTCCTGTAAATGACTCCAGTACTATAGTATGGATTATCCATAGTGCTTTTGCTACTATGAACACCCATAGGGATGGATGGATAGGTGATTCCATGTTGAGAGCAAACATGTTCCTAGCCAAACTAAATGATTGTCCATTGTCTTGGCGGAATAGGCACATGACCTCTTTCCAGATAGCTACTGATGTTGGACATTGTTCTAAAAAGTGTACTAGGCTTTCATATTGGCCACATATTGTGCATGAGGAATGGGCAGCGTTTGATCATTCTGCTGTTCGATATACTCTCCTCATGGACTCCACACATGTGCTCGCACCTGGGTTGAAGTAGTGATGTGTGTATCTCCAGACTCTTCTTTGGGTCTCCAGGTTGTATGGTATATCCATATGATCCAGGTAATCAATCCTGGCTATGGTACTCGGATTTCTGCATATTATGTTATCTGTGAATATTTGGCCATTAATTTCCTGTCTATGAGTCAGCCTTGGGCGTCCTCAGTGACTGATCTGGCCACATATGTGAATCTTCCACTCTGCTCTTCTCATGTCTAGAAGTATTCATTTGAATATGTCAGGAGCGCCATGTGGTCCTGCAGATTTTGGATGAGACGCCAGATAAATGATTAATGTGTTTAGGTGATTTGGGTTTCTTAATTGGAGTGCTCATGTAAAATTATATCTTGCTGTTCTGGCCCAATGTATATCTGGAAGATCTGGACTAGTCACCTGAGCTATCCAGGATCCTAGTATATGGATCGCTTGCTCTACATAATTATTTAGCCCCATATCTCCATTCCTCCTAGGGCCAAATAGGATTTCAAGGCGTATAAGGGAGTTATGGTTGGACCAAAGCCATCCATGTATTAAGGCGTAAATTGTAAAAAAAAGGACGGTGAGAAAGCAATTGTATGGGCTGCAAACCATATGATAGATAGTATCATATAGTGGCTATTATGACCCTTCCTGTTAGACCTGTTCGATGTCCATTTAAGGAGGCAATGCGTTTTGTTGTTTTATCTAAGAGTTGATTTTCCATCATGGAGTTGGCGACCTCCTGCTTCCAACCATACCCCCAAGTGACGGACAGGTCCATCTGCCGGCTGGTAGTGAAGGGAAGTTCCAGTGGGGTGATTGCTGATCTTCGCCTCCTATGTCTGGTGAGGAGCATTGAGGTTGTATTGGTTTTTTTAACCCAGGGTAGATGTCGTCCAATGGGTCTGATATTTCCCAGGGGTATGATTTCCGTTTTTCAGTGTTAAATGATGCGTTGCTTATGGATGAATATTCTTCTATTATCTTCTCAATTCTGCAAGTATCCTGTTTGTTGGATATACCCATCACGCAGGAATCAGCAAAAGCCATCATTTTGAATGGTGGTTGGCCATAGACATTGATTCCATTGAGAAGTGCGTTTTTATTCCAGATTAGGGGAATCAGACTAAAATTGTATAGTAGAGGGATTAGAGGGTCCCCTTGTTTGAGTCCTCTCTATGGTTTAACCAGGTTAGTTAAAAAACCTTTTCTGCCCACAGCCATGGTGGCTGACTCAGTGAACAACATCACTCAGTTTATGAACCTATTTGGGAGTTTAGATTTTTGAAGGCAGGCCCTGAGATAGGTCCAGTTCACCCTGTTGTATGCCTTCTGTTGATCTAAAAAGACAAACGCTCCAGAGGCTTTAGTTTGGCAGACATTTGCAACTGTGTTAATATTGTCCCATATGGATCTTCTTGGGACAAATCCATATTGTTATGGGGATATCACGTCAGTTGAAATTTCCCCTAGTCGTTTGGCCCTACTTTATGAATATTTTTGTGTCAGTATTGGTTAGGGAGATTGGGTGCCAATTGGATAGGTTTAGTCTATCTCCTTTTTTGAATAGAGTGACAGTGTATGCTTCTTTGCCTCCAGGTAGAAGGCATGTTTCCATAATGCACTTGTTCATGGAAGCTAAAAGAATATTATATATGGTAGTAAATATTTCATATAAAATTCATAGGAAAACCATCAGGTTCAGGGCATTTCCCTCTTGTTGCACCGCGTACTACTTCCCATAATAGCTCACATGGTATTAGGTTAATTAAATTGTTGTTTTGAGCTGCGGTGTCAATATGTGCGTTTGCAAGGAATTTTAATTCTTGCTGGTTTGACCGGTTCATATTTATATAAATTTTTATAAAACCTGTGTGCTTTGGTCACAACTTCTTTGGGTGTTTCCGCTATGGATTTGTCCAGTCATCAGACCTATGTGCAGGCTATCATATTTTTTTGGGCGTGAAATTGACAGAAAAATAGCTTGAGCAAGTTTCTACATCTTTTAGGTTTTTTGCTCTATATTGAACCCCAACTCAGTGTTGGTGTTTTTGTATCAGGGTGTTTAGCCAAGCAGAAACCTCTGCCCATTTGAATCCCCATCCAGGGCTATGTTCTGTGCATGGGACATTATTTTCCAGGTGGTTAATTTCTGCAAAGGTCCTTGATGATGTCTGATGCTGCTCTATATCTTCTTGATGCTGTGTTTTTAATCTTTTGTGTTGTTGATTTTTGAAATTTTCCCAGGTGATTAATGGGTCCAGAAAGAAAGGTGTTTGAAAATCCCATGTTAAGCTATTTCCTCCACCCAGGAATTAAATTTTGAGTTGGCTAAATTTCCTGGGCATATTCTGTACCACCTGGGTGCTTGGGTAGTTGTTTCCACTTGTGTGGACACCAAAACTAGCCAATGGTTGGAGAATTCGATTTTTGTAGTCTTAAATTTATGAATTTGGTGTCATAAAATTAATGGTGCGAGTATTAGGTCTATCCATGACATAGAGATAAGTACACCGTTGTGCACATGTGGGCGTATCATGTTCTGTAGGAGGGGTGCCCGTTTAGGTAGTGGATCATATAGTCCCAAGGTGACCTTTAGCAATTGAGGTTCCACTTGCCCTTGTGGTGTCTCCATTGTGTGTGACCATAAGTCAGTATCTGAGTTGATCCAGCAGTATATGTCTCCCATGATGAAAGTGTTTTCTGAAAGATGGAGTTGTGTTAGAGCTTTTAAAAACTCTCAACGGTCCATTGCACAGTTTGGTTCATACACACTGGCTATTGTGTGCACTTTGTGCTATGATAAAGTAATGGCTAGTCATGTCCGTCCAAGAACAAATTTTATTAATAATTTAAAGTTTTGGACGCATGTAGTATCACCCCACAGTGTTGTGACCAAAACGATATTGTTAAAAGGAACATGTTTTCCCATGCCTCCTCCTTGTCCTGTGGACAGTGGGTTTTCTGCACCGCCAGGATATTCACAGGTGGGGTTTTCAGGAGACTCAACTTCTTGGCCCAGGATGTTAAGGCCTTGAGTCCCGCTATGTTCAGCATCCTTATCTCTACTGAGACGCCTGATGCGCTTCATGAGGAGTTAGCAGGGCCCCCCAGGCCTATTCCCTCGCCCTCAATTATCTCCATTGCATCTTTGCTGTGGAGAGCATAAATATGAGTAGAAGTTGGGGTAGTTCTGCCCCTTTCATTACCGCTGCTTTTGCTCCTCTCTTGCCTTTTCTGGTTTTCAATTTATCATTTTGGTGCACTTGTGTGCTCTTATTGGCCACATTTTTATTTTGTGCATTCCATTGTTGATTTTCGCTCCTGACTGGGTTGTGCTCCACAATTTTGGGGGGTGTGCTGAACCCCTGTTTTGCCACATTTTCTTTCAGTTTGGGTTCCACCAAATCTATTCTATTTGGATTTGTTGTTTGTTTTTCCATGGGATTTGATTGGCTCATTGTTTCAAGTCCATCCATGTCTTCCTGGATCTGTTACAGCGAGATGGATGATTCCACTGAGGCCTTTGCCTTGGGCGCGGCCAACTTGTGAGCTTGTTTAGCCATTTTTGTTTTTTCAGGGAAATTGGGTCAATTATTTTATATTGTTCATGTTCTCCCCAGTTGAATGCTTGTGTGGTGTCTGAGATTTTGGCGTACTCTGAGTCATCTTTGTAATTTCTTCCTCACAGAATTCCATTTCTCTTAAGCCTTCTTTTATAGGACAAGCATGAATCTTGTTCCCAAACTCCTGGCAGTAGTTGAATATGGGGGCGCGCTCTCCACTGTTGCACAGAATAGTTGGAATTTTTTTCTATCAATAGTGAAGGATGTGATGTGGGGGATTTTTGTGATATTATCCACTACCTCCTGGTTCAGGAAAATGATTGTGATTGCCTTCCCAGTGTTAAGGTTCAGAATCAGCTGGAAATCTTTGTAGTTCAAGTTGTCTAATTTCTCCATAGACTTCCAAGCCTTCCTGGAGATGTCATTCGACTATTGTGCATTTCAGTGTGTTTGGAAGGTAGTCAAAAATTACAAAAAGGTCTTGGATTCTGTCCAACATGTGCTTTTGGTCAATACCAAATGCTGATCATCAGGAAGGTCTTTCACTACTCTGCCCTTCACTGCTTCATTTGCTTCTTCTGCTGTTTTGAACCCAAGATCTACCCAACCTTTGTGGATAGTATGGGTTGTTAAGTACAACATTTGTGGGAATAATTTAAGTTGGGCTTCGCCAGAACTTTTCCAACAATATCAGTGTCTCTACACCCAAGGATATGCATATCCCATGTTCCACTGATGACAGTGGTTGTGAGTGGTATACTTCCATGTAACTGCAGTACTTTACTAAAAAATTAACAAAACCCATGGGGTGCATCACCTTGGGTTTTTTGTTTATACTATTATTTTTGTTTGTTCCTGTGCACTTGGTACCTTTGGGCAGTGCAGATCCAGGTCCACTCCCCTTTACTGTGTTCGCCCAATTTTTTACTTTATTAATCGTGCTCATCTCACCTTGTATTGAATATCAAATTGTTCTGTTTGAATTGAATCAATTACTAAAAGTGATAGTAATCAGAAAGAAAAGCTTTAGTTCTATTCATCTTCAGGAAAGTATTGCGTGTGTGCTTTAATTGGGGGCTCTTTATAAGGATAAAGAGTAAGGATCAAGGATCAAGGATCATTAGAAGAGAAGCTGAGCTGAGCTGGTAGTTGCTGCCTACTTTGTGTCACCAGAGGAAAGGCCGTAAACTAGGGATCTGAGCACAGATCAAGTTAGGCGGATAAGGGTATAAATCACTACTGAAGATATCAAGAGTATTTCAAGGAGAAATACAGGTCAAACGTTAGACCAGAACTGGTTATCTATTCAACTATGGACAATAGTCTGTATACTATTATCAATCAAATATCATATATTATCAGAAAACAAAAAGAGTGCACAAACTGAACCTATGAAGTTATCAATTAGGGGTTATTATTCATGAACAAGCAGCGAAGTCCCTAACTTTTAACAGCAACCCTATCACAAATTAATCCCCAGACATGTTGGACCCTTCAATATTATTAAGAAAATTGGCCCGTCTGCTTACCAGGTTGACTTACCCCCTTCCATTAAAGTGTTCAACACTCTATATGAGTGCCTCCTGACCCCTTTTGATGGTCCCATGCTGCCTCACCCTGAGCCTATCATAATAGATGATGAACCCCAATATGAAATTGGTGCTGTTCTTACTTCCCGCCTATCCTGACGCCGCCTACAGTATATGATGTCCTGAAAAGGTTTAAGATGAGACTGAGAACAGTTGGGTATCCCATCAAGAATGACCAACGCTCAGGACCTTATACGCGACTTTCATGATAGGTTTACTGACGCTGTGGGCCCTGCCACCCAAGCCTCCTTAGCCTCTATGAAGCTGCCCAACCCCCACAAGGTCTTTGCCTTGGCTAATGTCAACTCAGGTAGCGTAGAGCCCCATTCAAGAGTGGAGGGTGATACATAGTTAGTGACATATTTTTGGTGTTGAACGCCACACTAAAGCTAAGTCAAATAAGATCTTAGTGTCAAGGCCAGAACCCTTAAAGGTAACTGATGACCTCTCCAAGGTCCAAGATTGGAGATGGGTTCTGTTTTTTCCAGTCAGGGATAAGGGAAACAGCTCACCATAGGCAGAAAAACTGGTGGAAATTGACCCAAATCCGGAATATTACGCATTACAAAGTAATAGAATTTGGTCAAATTTGTATAATTTCAATTTTGTTGAAAGGCAAAATTTTACAGCTTGTATCAGGTTCATTAATCATTTTGGAACCATCACAAATCTTCCCTTTTTAATTTTAGGCCCAAGCAGAGAAAGGCTTTGCTTTTCTCAGTTAAACAGTTATTTTTAAAAAAGGTTTAGGGATTATTTTCTCAAGTTTTCCCATACTTTTCCGTTTTTTTAAATAATACCTTGGTTGAAACCACCTTGATGGCTGGAGTCCTTTTTCCACTCTGGTCTAACACCCAAATTGGCCGTGAACCCACCCTCAAGCTGCGCCTAATTCACCAACTCTGCCACATTTTATTTCACCACTTTTTGCTGAAATTCTTAAGCTACTTTCCCCAGCTCTAAATAACTCATGTCCCTGATGCTTTTCATCAGTTTGGTGTACGGTTAAATACCAAATTTATATAAAATCATAATTGAGGTTGCTTGGGAAGTTGCTTTCTCTTGCTGGGTCACTTTGCCTTGTTTTGGAACCTTTTGACTGGCGCTTTTCCTCCTGTAACCTCTTGTGCTCCAGTTTTCTTTACAGTTGACAATAGAAATATGAAAGATGATAATGGTATACTAACCCATCTTATATATATGAAGAAAATCAAATCATATAATCCTTAGACCCTTTAACAGATGAACAATAGTAACTAAACTAATTACATATATATATATATAAGTGAGGAGAAAACATAGGCTAAAGTTTATTTTAGTTCAAAAAATTTAAAAATGACATATGATATATAGAAATGATATATAGTATTTTGATCAAAATTGGTATATCATCTTGACTGAAAAGATTAATATCATTTAGGTAATTTGACAAAACTACCAACCATTCACTTAAAATCATTTACCTATCAAATTACTTTCAAACTGAAACTGGTATAATAAAACCACTGAGCTTATTGTAATTAACCAAATAATGACCAACTGCTTGACAAGATTGATGAACCAATCAAATCAAAAATTTTATGCGCATTCACATGCACAGATTAAATTATTTTATTTAACCGAGGTAAGCTGACCAGGGGACAGAGCACAGATTAAATTACAAAATAAATTTCTTAAAGATGGTATCTAGGGATTGTAATAGAAAAAAAAAGTAAATGAATTTTGGTTAAGGAAATTAAAATACATCCTTGACCTTAATAAGTAACCTAGTATGATCTATGCAAAATAAATTTTTGTTTGAGGTGGGTTATCTGGGGGAGGATACCTATCTAATTTAAAGGTGAAAAAATGAAATCTATGGGAAAGGATGATAAATCTCATTAAATCTCTACATACAAAATTATGATAGGTCAGTAACTCTAGAAACCGCATTGCTATTTGCTATCCCAGTTTGGGGCAATGGAGCTCAACACCAACATAGTCATAAATTGGCCCCTATCCAGAGTAGTCTCCTGGGATCAAACTTGGAAGGCTTTGGTCAAAGGGTCCATACTCTACCCTTGTGATACCCTCCCTCAATATAGTTATGCAAAATCAATAGTAATTAGGCGTGTAAGCCTAGCAAAACTGGCGTCCCAGTGACTTGTTGGGTGGTAAATTAAGGAGCCTAAAAACTATCAAAATTGCAATAAAGTGCCTATTTTAATGAATGTCTCTGTTAGGGAAGCCTGAGGGGGAACAGTTGGAAATCCAGGGGTCCTAGAAAGTGTCAAAGTTTTCCTTAGAGGTCTCCTGGTGGGCGCAAGAGGCCTCAACAACCAACTAGTTAAAATGACCACCCTCAAACTCATCACATTCATCAAGAAAAGCCAACAAATGTGACACAAAAGGCTAGAAAGTCTATGAAAATGTTTAAGATATTGCCATAGAATTATCTAGCATGCTTTGTGGAAATCACAACCATTAGCATATAGATTTCTTAAGTCCCAAACTTAGTAAAAATCTATAAAACTCAAAAAATTTTATATCACCCCTTGAAAGCAAAAATCCTAATAGTACCAAACAGTACCATTGATATGATAAATTTAAAATTTAATGCTTACTTTATTAATTAATCTTGTGATAGAAAAGCCTGAGGTGATCACTTAGAAATCCAGGGGCCCAGAAAAAAACCCCCAATGAAAACAGCAAAACATATTCAAGTCCTTGACAATGTTGTAAAAATTTACTCTTTATTGTTATTAGCAAGCAACCCAAAACCTTTTTACTGCATAAGTTTGGTTTCCTTGTGCACTTTGTCACGTTGTATGGAATGTATTATTAATTGATAATAGTATGGAGACTAATATCTGTAGTTGAGATTGAACTATTATTTGGCCCAACGCTCAGCCAGTATTTCCAATTAAATACTTTTTAAGTAATACTCCTAGGGTTTCATTCCCTATACTCTTGTCCACCCGATCTTCAGTAAGATACCCCAGTGACAGTCTCTCTTGGCCCAACACACAGCCATCAGCTATCCCTGATTGTGGTTCCTTCTTCTCTATATCCCTGCTTGGATCCTTACTCTTCTCTCTGAGAGTCTTCCATTTTGCCCTCTGCAATAATATCCTTGAGACAGAACAACACAACAGAAGCTGATAGTCTAACTATATACTAATTGATAATGTATATACTTGTAAATACTAGTTTTTTAATTACTGTTTTTTATTATAGTAAATCCTAGGGAATTATATAGTGGGGAATTCAGCTGTCCAACCCTCAGTTGACACCTCTTCGATGAAATGGCAGCCATTGCCATTGAATCACCCATCCTTATCTCAGCAGCAATGGTCTTCCCCATCCTGGCTAGGATACCATTGTTGGACATCCTTGAGACCTCAAACAGAAAGAGTTGGAAAACGTGTCCCTAACATTTTCCTCTCCATTCAGGTAAACCAACCATATTTGGCTAGCGACCTGCTTAAGTAATGGGACTTAATACCCGTTATGGCAGGTCACTCACCAACCAATCAATTTGCTAGTTGCAGGTGACATCACTCGCCTCGCAACTTGCTATTCATTCCCAATCAGTCAGTGATGAAACCCAACTGATCCCAATCAGTACACCTGATAATTAATCACTATCAGATGCCCCTATTTTGTCAGCAATTCTTCCCGATGAGATCTTAAGTATTCATTCAGATTGATCCCTGATGGATATGACCAGATAAATATCCCAAAATTCCCCAAACATAGTTCCTCTGAAACTTGGGCCAACCAATTTCTGATTCACTTCGCCTTAGGAAAGCTTTCTCCTAGTGATACCAGTAATTTAGCAGGCTGGGATTATGGGCAAAAATCCCAACACATTCCCCCTATTGACTAGATTTCCAGCAAGAAAAAGATCGGGCATGAGAACACCACTTCAGACACTTGGTTGAATATTTCATTGGTTCAAGCGGAGTACACTCATTAATACTCAACGCTGCTTGGGATGACCTTTGCATATGGTGCTCTTCCTCTTCCTCCTCACTACTGCCTTCTCAGAGCGCAGTCCCCATGGCCTACTTTCATGCCAGGCTGATTGATTTACTCATGACGATATTAGTCCCAGGATCCAGTTTCCCCCATCAGGGTATATGCCCCTCTGTCATATTCAGGATTCTTGGTCTGGCGTCCTTAATTTCTTGATTTTCTCCTTGTCCTGGACAGGAGACTCTTGCCATTGATGTTCTTTTTGCAGCTCAATTAAGAATACTTATTTCTATTCGCCCTTGTTATTTTGCTCATAAACTCTTGGCTGTAAGTCATTTCTAATACTTCTCTTGGAGAGCTTATCTCATTAATTTTGAGATTAACTTCTCCAAAATTGGAGCTTAATGGATTATAGATTGCATAATGTCAACTTCTATATAAGTCTGATATCCCCCTCTCATCCAGCTCATATGTTGAATTCTGAGTCATGCTACCAGCAGCTCCTGAATAGTTTGTCTGATCCAGACCTCTGTCTCTTTCAGCAGATGAGCTGGGATTCTCGGCAGAACCTCTTTTATGGTCCTTCCAGGACCCATATGCCTAGTCTGGCACAAGTGGCTAGTTTTTCCATCAATTACTGGAAATGGTAATTAATCCCTCTGAAACCAGGTGCGCTATCAATTTAAACAACTCTCAGCCAATTCTTCCTCTGTTGTCAATTCCAGAGTTGGACTTCAAAACTCTCCTTGATTCAGCTCCTTTTGCTGATGCTCTGAACATCATTGTAGATGCTCTGGAGATTATGCCAGTTGCTCTGGATTGTTTGTTCCTTGCCAGGTCAAATCTGCTCCCTGAGTTCCTCTTCCAACTCAGTCAATTTTACAAACCCGCTGTTCTGGTCTCCAAGCTAACAATTTGTAACAGTATTCACTTAGAGCTCCCCTACACTGAACTCTGGGCCCAAGTCACTAAGGCTTTGACTCTAGCGCTAAGTCCCTCTGATCTGGACAACATCCTGGATTGGGGTAATGCCGCTTATACTCTTCACTTTGCTGTCCAAGTTCTTCAAGGTTGGTCCATGAAGCTTTCAGCCTCGCCTGGTTTCCACTGGTCATTCAGCTTTAGCTTCCAAGAAGCCCATAGTTGCAACTTTCAGGATGCAATCCGCTCTCTGCATGACTATCCCTTCTCTGGCACTTCCTATCAGTATCTTCCGCTGATGGCATTGATAGGGGACATGATTCAGCAACCCCCATCAAGAACCCCTTCTTTGTTGCCTGCCCGCATGTCCAGTGTCCTTGATGAAGCCCGTCGTCAGGCGCTCAGGACTAATCTTCTGGCTCCAGTGCCATATCAGGATTACTCAGGGTTATTCACCAATTGCTTTTTTTATACTGTTGCTTTCCACCCCGCTCTGGGGTTTTGTGATTGGTTTCCTCCAACATTTCAATTTCCTTTCCCCTAGTCACTTTCTCTCAGGGATCAGCGTCCACTCAAAGAATTTGGTTTTGTGTAGGTCTTACCCTTGCTAGCATCCGATTGCATATCAATTTCAATGAGCTGTTAATTCCTACCACAATACATCCTCCCTCCCCCAAGAGGTGACATAGGCGGAATCATCCCCATAAAGAGGACAATCAATAAAAACAAACATCATAAAAATATATTAGCTTTTTTTCTGTGCAATTTATAATCTTTTTTTCTATAATATATTTTATCAATTTTTTATCTTTATTTTTATTTTTTCCTATGGGACTTGATCTTGTTTTGGTTCAGCGGTCCATATTTTTATTTTTCACCAAACTGGGTCCTGGGTACTTAAACCTGCCAGTTTTCTATGGTTCAGAGGTCCTTTTTTTGGACTTGACCTAATCATCAGGACATGACCAACTTAATGGTTCATTGGTCCTTTGGGAACTCTTTTATATTTTCATCAATACAACACTTCATATACTTAGTGTGGACTCGATTCACAACTCTTCCATCCAAGAGATTCTTGATGGAGTAGGCATTGGTCGCCATCTTGGCTTTCGCTTCTAATGGACCTGACCCCAATGCATCTAATTTGTTTCTTATCTGAAACTATGCATATCGCAATAGGCAACTCTTTCCCCTATTAGATATTTGGCTAAGGCTGGTTGATTCTTGTCATTCATCAATTTCGCTCATATCCTTTTCTTCAAGGTTGTATCTAATGCTTGTGATTGCATATTGATCAGGATACTCGTCAGTCAGTTTAGGTATTTCTTGGTGCTCATCCCTGATGTAGGTTCCACCACCAAATATATAGAATTGCCAGCAACAGGGCTTTATTCCATATATCAATTCAAACAGCATTTTTCCCATCGCCGTATGATGACTAATATTGTAGGCAAACATCACCAAACTCAGGTATGTTCCCCACGCAGAAGTTCTCCCTGCAACTAGCTTCCTCAGCGTCATGGCCAGCGTTCCATTGACCCATTCTACCAGTCTGTTCGTCTCCAGCTGATATGTTACTGACATGACTCCTCAGATCCCCATTATCTCTTTTAATCTTGGGATCACATGAGACGTGAAGTTGGTCCCATTGTCGCTCAGTAGGACCTTCAGACATCCATTCCAGTATACCACTTGATCCAGGATGAACCTTGCAGTACTGGTAGCGTATACTCTTGTTAGAGACTTCATCTTGACCCATCTCATCAGATGGTCAATAGCAACTAAAATGTACTTGACTCCCCCTGTGTTCATTACAGTGGTCCCATCACGTCAATGGACACCATGTGCCAGGCAAATCCAGGGCAGAACAGTCAGTATTCAGTTGTATTATTTTGTGGTTTGTGCAGCTGGCACTCCATGCAACAAGCTAGATAATCCATGACATCGTAGTTGATCGCTTCCCAGTAATAATACTGGCGAATATGGTCAGTTGTTTTCCTCAGGCCTCCATGCCCAACAACTTTATGAGCTGCTTGTACTATTGCTGCTCTTTCCAACAGTTTCAGGAATAATAGCTGCTTCCCATTGATCACCTTGAAAACTTGTCCATCCATAGTCTCAGTGTTTTCCATTGCTTTCTGAAGCGCACCTTGAATTTCTTAGGGCTCATCCCAGATTTTTCCTACGACCATTCTCTGGAATAGCTCATCCACCTGCGGGTATACCAACTGGACCATTAGCAACTTTGATAAGCCTTCCGCGTTCTGGTGAGAAGCCCCCACTCAGTGGACAATCTCATAATCGTAAGCCTGGAGCTTAAGTGCCCATTGGGTCATTCATCCTTCCAGCTCTCTTAAGTTGTGCAGCCAATGCAGCGAAGAGTGTTCTGTTACCACCTTAAAGTGCTTTCTATGGATGTACACCTGAAACTGCTTGCATGTGTAAATGACTGCAAGTTATTCCCGCTCAGTTACAGTGTAGTTCCTCTCAGCTGGTGAGAGTGTCCACTTTCATACACCACCAGATGTTAGTCCCCAAGTTCGTCTATTTGGCTCAGTACAGTGACAATCGCCATCAATAAATCATCAGTTTGAATGATAAACTCCTGATCAAAATTCAGATATTTCAGAATTAGCGAATCTATCAAATACCGGTGTAACTCATTGAAGGAGTCTTGGGCCTCTCATTCCATACGAATCCTTTTTTCAGATCCTTTAATATGTGGAATAATGGCTTGGCTAAACAGTAAAAGTCTCGAATAAGTCTTCTATAGTATCTGACCATCCCAAGGAGCACTTGGATGTCTTGGACACTCTTTGGTACAGCCATACATTCTATAACTGCTATTTTCTGGGTTTGCGGCTGCAATCCACTTGAGTTGATTATGAATCCCAGGTATTCCAGCTCTTTCTTAAATAAATGGCACTTCCTTGGCTTGATCTTCAAGTTAGCCATGGACAATCGCTTAAATACTTCTTCCAAGTGGTGGAGGTGGTCAGTAAACGTCCTACTGAACATAATGATACCATCCAGATATACCAGGATGCACGACAACTTCAGGTCACTTAATATTGCATCCATGGCCCTCTGAAACGTCGCAGGCGCATTGCATAGACCCTGGGGCATCCTAGTCGGTTGGTATAGCCCCTGCGTGGTAATAATTGCGTATTATTCCTGGTCTTCTTTTGGCAAGTCAATCTGCCAATATCCTGAGATCAGATCCATCGTGGAGAACTACTTCACTTCTCCTAAACGATCCAGCACAACATTGATCCTTGGTAGATGATAAGAATCCTTCTTCCTAATTTTGTTCATCCTTCAGTAGTCAAACACTACCTGGTTGGATCCACCTTTTTTCTTTACGATCAGAATTGTATTCACCCAGGGACTTGACGATGGAACTAGAAGCCCATGCTTCACTAGTTTGCTGATTTAATCCTCCACTACCACTTCAGCAGCTTTCAATCATTGGATCAGTCTCATCTTTATTGGTAACTTTTCCCTGGTATTGACCTTGTGGATTATGTCTCATGCACATCCCAAATTGTGGTTGTCCTGAGTGAACACTTCCCAATATTTCTCGAAAAGTTCAAGCGCCTCCTCCTACTGGCCTTCTGGAAAATCTGTGAGCTGCTCTTGATCAACCAATAGGCTGATACTTTTCAGCTACCCTGGCCAGTAATCCCATTTTGTTGAGAGATCCAAAATTGTGGAATCTTCTCAATTTGGCTGTCAGGATTTCTCATCATTTCTTAGGTCCAAAACTCTTAGATCATAAAATCAATATTTTAATATATTATATATTTTTTGTTTTTTTCTTTTGCGATGGGACTTGCAACCTAAAAAAAGGTTCAGAGGTCCTTCTTTCCCCCTTCATCCTAACTGGGTCCTGGGTACTTAAACATACCATTTATCATGGTTCAAAATCTTATCCTCTTAAGATTTAACCAACCATTTGGTTCAGTGGTCCCCTTCTGGGACTTGACCAGAATCTCAGAACATAACCATTTAATGGTCCAGAGGTCCGCTGGGAACATTGCAACTCTTTCTCTTAGGCTCAATACTTCCTATTAGTGTTGACCTTTCTCACTATATGACCAGCAGCGAGGTTTCCTCATGTATAGCTATACATGCCAACTTTGACAATACTCTTCATTATTAGGCCTTTCATCTCGACTGGTTATTCATCCAATGGGTCCTAATTTCATTTCTTATTTTGGCAACTGATGCTTTGGATCTTCATATCTCATTAGCCAATAGTTTTGTCCGATTGTCCAGCTCGTTTTTCTCTTGAAAACGATTTTTCAGCCTTTGTGGCTATCCTTAATTACACAGGTCATTCTGTCTCGTTATCTTCATTGATTTCTCCTGAATTTACGAACTCATCTCCCGTAACTTCTTATCAGTGATTGAGTGTTATTGCTTTAAATGATTTTCTCCACTGTCTTGGATTAATCATTTCCTATTTTGCCTTCATATATTCATTGGTATAGCAATCTATTCTCTGAATTGATTGCTTCCTCTTTCGTCCAATTCCTCATCTAAACACTCACTCCTCAGGACTATTTAAAGCGTACCCAAGTTCAACCTGAGTTGACCCTGCTGACTCTTGGGACTAATTCCAGCAGGCCCAATTCCAACCCAATTTGGCCCTGCTGTTACTCTTCATCTCAAGTAGATGTCCAGTGGAACTGGTTTCCTTGCAGCACTAGATAGTACCATATCTAGGCTGCAAGTCCTTTTCCCTGAACTTGAGTATTTTCAATTTGCTTCACTTGGAGCTCCACTGATGAGCTGGGTGAATATCACTTAACGTGATCCTCTTCACATTCTATCTTCATTACTTCCTTCAGTAACTTATTTCCAAAATTGGAAACATCTTCATAGAACATCATATTCTATATTCTTCAACTCAACTACCCCTTTAGTGAGCACCAACTTATAAAAATATACTCTTTGGCTGTTATCAGCAAGCAACCCAGTAACCTTTTTACTGCACAGGTTTGGTTTCCTTGTGCACTTTGTCACGTTGTATGGAATGTATTATTAATCAACAATAGTATGGAGACTATCATCTGTAGTTGAGATTGAACTATTATTTGGCCCAACGCTCAGTCAGTATTTCCAATTAAATACTTTATAAGTCATACTCCTAGGGTTTCATTCCCTATACTCTTGTCCACCCGATCTTCAGTAAGATACCCCAGTGACAGTCTCTCTTGGCCCAACACACAGCCAGCAGCTATCCCTGATTGTGGTTCCTTCTTCTCTATATCCCTGCTTGGATCCTTACTCTGCTCTCTGAGAGTCTTCCAATTATTTCCCTCTGCAATAATATCCTTGAGACAGAACAACACAATAGAAGATGATAGTCTAACTATATACCAAATTGATAATGTAAATACTTTTATATACTGGTTTTTTAATTACTGTTTTTTATTAGAGTAAATCCTAGGGAATTATATAGTGGGGAATTTGACTGTCTAACCCTCGGTTGACACCTCTTCGATGAAATGGCAGCCATTGCCATTGAATCACCCATCCTTATCTCAGCAGCAATGGTCTTCCCCATCCTGGCTAGGATACCATTGTTGGACATCCTTAAGACCTCAAACAGAAAAAATCAGAAAACGTGTCCCTAACGTTTTCCTCCCAATCCAAGTAAACCAACCATATTTTGCTAGCGACCTGATTAGGTAATGGGACTTAATACCCATTATGGCAGGTCACTCACCAACTGATCAATTTGCTAGTTGCAGATGGCATCACTCGCCTCACAACTTGCTATTCATTCCCAATCAGTCAATGATGAAACCTGACAATCCCAATCGGTACACCTGATAGTTAATCACTATCAAATGCCCCTATTTCATCAGCAACTCTTCCTGATGAGATCTTAAGTATTAATCTGGATCAATCCCTATTGGATGCAACCAGGAAAATATTTCAAAATCCCCTGAACGTAGTTCCTCCAAAACTTGGGCCAACTGATTTCCGATTCACTTCACTTTGAGAAATTTTCCCCTAGTGATACCAGGTAAACTAGCAGGCTGGGAATATGGGCAAAAATCCTAACAAATTCTTAAGACATTGCCATAGGACTACCTTGCAGGATTTCTGGTAAGCACAACCAGTACCATAACAGAGATTTTAAGTACCAACCTTATAAATTATGCCAATCTTCATTTATTATGGGGTGAGAGAAGACAATTTGAGATCTTTTTTCAATCAAGAGTGAAAAAAAATGGCAATAAATGCTAAAAGATGTGCTTTTAGCCCTCTTTTTCTACTAAATTCCCTAAGGCTCTCAAGTGCAGTTTGTAAACCATTTTCACTTTTCATATATTGGTTTTAAAGATTGAATTTATGCATCTTTAGAAACACTTTCACTTGAAGGTGTTAAGTATGCATTTTCAATAAAGTCAATAGAAGCAGTGGAACATTAGTAAGTTTTCATGCACAAAAGAGCGCCACATCCAGGATACCTATTTTTTGGGAGTACAATGAGTGGGATGGAGAAGGGGACCCAAGGTTATGCCATTTAATGTCAAACTTGGCACTTATCAATGGTGAGCGCATAGGCTGGAACCAAAGGCAGCTGTGTATATAAACTCTTAATGAGCGGCTAGGAAGTGATATTTGGACATCTTTTCCATTGAAGGGTCTTACAGGAAAAACCCCTGGAGATAAGTTTGGATTCAAAATCACTTCTTCTGCCAGAAGCTTCACATACAGAATGTCAGACAAGGTTGAGGAAACTTTTACAGCATGGAAAGAATAACTTTTATTGTTGACTTGTTGATGGAGACAATGTGAGGGAACTGAAAACCAACCATATGTCCAAGTGATACATTAACTAATTTGCGTGGCCAGAAACTATTCTTTGTACACATGATAGGTGTTTCAATAGCAAGTTACAGTGACATGGAAAGTTGATCAGTTAAGTTATCTCGCAAGGTGTGAAGACTCAAACGCTCACTTTAGGATAATGTTGCCCTTTGGCCAACTGTAACAATATCTTTAAATTGATATGGAATGGTGTTATATGTTTGGGCAAAAGAGCGGGAGCAGGCAGAGTTAAATGCTATACTAAGAACATTTGAGGTAATGAGGATGGGGGTGAAACTACATGGATGGTTTTGTTCACAATTAATTATAAGCTGACGGTTGATAACCTCCATATCACAATTAGTAGTAGTTCCAAAATGGAGTCGTGAAATAATGTTATCAATCTAGAGATCATTAGCATGCCGCATAGCAACATTAAGGAAACAATAATAGTTAAATCTTAAGTAGAACAGGTAACCATTAAATTTAAACTGGGCTTAAATGCAGCTTGGGTTGTTTATATCAAAAATCCTCAGTTGTTGTTCTAAGCTGAAGCCAGTCACCATAAAAAAGAATGCGGACATCTCCTGCAAGTGTTGTGGTTTCTCCTTTAAGCGACGAAAGAATTGGTTGAATTTCCCTAGCAAATTCTTATATAGTGTTCTAGCTTCATCGATTATGAGGAGCTTTAAATCAGAAAATTTCTCAATATGTTTAATTGTAGGATAGGGTGACTGTAGATTGGCAAGAAGAGTGCAAAAAGTTCATGAATTGGAGCTCTTCAGCATACACTGTAGCAATTCCCATGTCAGCACATACCATCACAATATTTGGTCATTTCCAAAGCTGAGCAAGTTAAAACAGAGCTTTGACAACATGACTTTTGCCAACTTCTGCGCTTCCACCAATCCAGCCAATAAACTGTGATCTCAGATCCTTCAGTGGATTGGATAGGCCACAATCTGCAGAATTGGAATATTTATAAACAGATGCCTAGCAGCAGAAAAAATGCTTGTTGCTGCTTTTGGCTCAGTCTCATGAAGCAAGATACCTGAATCAGGGTTGGATACTCGGGCAATTCTTCAGCTGCACCTGATGGTGACAACCATTATGTTTGTCAAAATGCAGCTTTCAGCATTTGCACAATAATGCCATGTGAGGGAAACTCTGATAATAGTAATTGGGGAGTAGGGTCACTTTTATCAGCAGAAATCTTTTCATTAAGCTCAATCAATCTTGCATTAAAGGTGTTTAATTCCACAATATGATCAAACCTTTGTTCTGTTACATCATGATTGGCAATGATATTGTAAACATCATTGGAATTGCTAAGACTTTAATAACAGTTTCACAAAGTATATCCAATTCTACTACAGGTAGGTGGTGCCATCAGGAACTTCATCAAAATACTGATCCACCTTTTTTGGATGTTCCTGCTCACTTAATCATAAAATGGAGCATTAGGTCCATCAACATCCATATCTCCAAATGGACGACAATCAAGTATGTTCTCCTCATTTTTAGTGTTTCTTGATTCAGCTGCTCTGCGCTTACCAACATAGTAATCCTCTGTTTGAGTAATGTACTGTTCCATGTCAGAAATTTGCACACATACTCTAAACGCTTCTTCCCAAGTTGTGCCTTGTTTTATTTTATCAAGTTGACGGAGAGGTTTATGAAGAACAAGAATAGTTTGAAATAGCGTTCACGTTCATATTCTTTGATATTTGAAACAGAAATTCCAGTAATATGTCAGCCGTGAACATTGGCCAAGCAGTACATAAATTAATTTCTCAATTCTTGAAAGAAGGCAAGGAGATGGTCTTCAGTAAAATACTTTTGATCACCACCTTTTATCCTATTATAGTTCTTCAAAAATTGTACAAACTCAAGTTGTCAAGTTCCACTGGTCAAAATGTAATCTGTTGCAGCAGTTATAGTGGCAAACTTCTCATCTTTAAATGTAACAAGGGATGTATCAATTTCATCTTCTGATTGCAGAGCACTGAAAACTTGTTTGACGAAAAGGGCTACAAAACTGTGAGACTTATAAAAATAGCTCCCACGTTGAATGCAAAGACATGCCATTGAAGCAGAAATCTCCTGCTTACTTAATAGAGAGTTTAACATGGATTAGATATGTGCTCTCCCTTGGCAAAATCATCTAAATCTTGATGTTATTCATCTTTATGACTTACATGTCTGTCAAAATCTGATAGATGCAGAGCAACCATGTTTTCAAATTAGTTCAAGTCTTTGATTGTGTACTTCACTACATATTATGTGACATCAGGACCATCACCACCAACAAGAAAACGAATAGCATGGTTTGTTTTAAAAGTGGTTGCAATAAATGGCGAGTATGCATTGATGTATTCATTATCCACTCTCTTTTGGAGGAGTATTTTAAAATTTACCATGGCAAGGGTAATATGGGTCAATTGTGAAAACAAAAACCTGCAAAGACTGCCAGAAGGTGTCCTGAAAGTCTGTTTAAAGAAGAACATTCTGTGAGCCCATGAATTATATTGATATCACAAGAGGGTGAATGGCATCTTAACATTTTCAGCTTCAAATGCATGAGAGGAAGGGTCAAAAGTGGTAAAATTCACTTGAAGTTACAAGACGTTCAATCTCCAAAGGTTCAATATCTTGATTGGAGAACCCATGAAACCTGGCAAGCTCAATTGCTGTATCTCGCAGCAGGTCTTCTCTGGTATACAATACCTGAAATCTAGTGCAATCCTTAGCTTAGTTCAGAAAATCCATGTTTTGGACGTTTTATTGCAGATAATGGCAAATCAAAAGTTACTAAAGAGGAGATGAATTTTGGGCACACAGCGCCACGTGTTGTTTGTACTTTAGCCTTCACTAGATTTGAATAGTGCTCTTTATATTGATGATGAAGTTGCTCTCATTATCTCTACAAAGTTTCAAAAAGCGTTTTGTAGTCTCAGGCATGCCATAGATGTAGATGAGCCAATGTGCATGGAGATTACCCATTCCTTAACTTTCAGTTGCTGCATAAAAACCTTTATAGTAACCAAAAAGTCCTCTATGGTGCTTGTTATGTTTCTTTTTACAGTCCCAACCTATCAGCACATTAATTAACCATCCATGATGTGATCATAATAGCATGCACAGGTAACAGGGTCTTTTGCAGAAATAGCAGCACATTATGAGGAAAATGGAAGGATATCTTTATTTGTTTTATATAATTGTGCTTTTGTTATATGTCATGCATAGTAGATCACATGGTAAACGCCTAAAGAGTTTGGCGAGATTGCGAAGAAATGTAAAGTTGAACCAGCAAGGCACTTTGTGAGAAAACACTTGTCCTCACTTATTTCTGTTATTCATTAGAACTCCAGTAATTTTTCACACACTGGAAATGCCATTTTAAATGGCAAAAACATTCCCAGTGTCACTAACTTAAGGCATTGGAGGAGGTAAACCTTGATTTAATGCTTTCTTCCTTTCCCCTTTGTTGGAAAAATGGCTTTTCCGGTGACAGTGGGCTCTGAAAGTTGGCAGGTCAACCAGTATGAAGACTGGCTGACCCTTGCCATTTCGCCTTAGGTGATGTGGCTAGCAGCGCTGGCTGACCCCTTGGCGTGTCACCTGCGCCCTATTGGGATCCCCCAGTCTAAACCCCAACCCATAAGTATAAGCATAAAATTATATCAAAGGGAGATTAGGCAAAGGGAGATCTTTATTTAAAGGGAAGCACCAGTTATTTATACTCACTTTGGTCTACTGCGCCCATCACTGCCCTATTGGCTCATCACTGATCACTAAGCCAACCACTCTCTCTTCCTTCCGCTGCGCTACTCTCTTTCCTGGTGTAGACTCTGCCACCCCATCCTTCCCAATGTCCAACTTATTAGCTTCAGTTCATCCTAGGCCTTCAATTTCTGGTGAGCCATATAAATTATTATATAAATTAATATCAAATTTAGGTTTGACTTAATTAGTATGCACCAGAAACATCTTTGGTGACTTGCTTAACTCAGAATATCTTGGCTTCTCGCTGACAACTCATTTTGACTCTCCTAGTCAATCATTTGGGGTTTTGCCTTTCTCAAATAACAGCTCAGATTTTACTAACACTTGATTAGTATAATAGATGCTGGAAACAACTTTGGCCACCTTGAATTTGGAATCATTGGCTTCCACTGGTATATAATAAATTAATGCAAATAATTATCCTCAGCTACTAGTTGCTGGAGATCCATATACTAATTCAGTGCCTGTGATTAGCCCCAATAGCTCCTAACATCCAAACTCAGCAGAATACTGATTTGGCTCAACCTAATTTGGGGAGCAACTACACAATTATTGAAACAACCATGAGATTCAGTCAATGAGACATTCCACCAGGTTTTTAATTTCATCCCAAATAGTAATAAATCGTTGTAGGAATCCATCTGGTTAAAATTATGAGATTTTTACCACTCCCCGCCATCAACAATTTTCTGGAACCTAACCAAAAATTTGGAGTTACACCAGCAAGTTCTTCTCCACCCCAGCCAATCTGGCAGCTCCTCACCACCTCTTAACATAAACCCTTAGTTACTCTGACACCAACCAGCAGAACCACCTGTAGTGAGCACCACTGTCAGAAAATGGACTTTTCCGGCAACAGTGGGCTCTGCTAAATGGCATGTCAACCAGTATGAAAACTAGCTGACCCTTGCCATCTTGCCTTAGGCGACAGGTCCAGCAGCACCAGCTGACCCCTAGGCATGCCACCCATGCCCTAATGGGGATCCCCAAGAATAAACCTCAACCCACAAGAATAAAAATAAACTTATATCAAAGGGATAATATGCAAGGGAAACTTTATTGAAAGGGAAGCACAAGGTATATATACTCACTTTGGGCTACTGCGCCAATTGCTGACATATTAGCTCGTTGCTGGATCATCCAGTCAAACACTCTTTCTCCCTTCTTCTGCGCTACTCTTTTCCCTGGCGTTGACCCTCTCAGCCCAACCTTCCCAATGTCCAAATTATTAGTTTTGGTTCATCCTTGGCCTTCAGTTGCCAGTGAGCCATATAAATCATTAAATTAATATCAAATTTAGACACACTTAGTTAGTATGTGCCAAAACATCTTCATTCAATTGCTAAACTCAGAATATATTGGCTTCTCGCTAAAAACTTACTTTGACTCTCCTAGTCAATCATTTGGGGCTTTGCTTTTCTCATGTGACTGCTCAGGTTTGACCTTCACAGTTTATTATATAATATACTGGAAACGACCTTGGCTGCCTCAAACTCAGAATTCTCAGCTTCCTCTGGCACACTTATAAATTAATATAAATGACCATCCTCAGCTACTAGTCGCCAGTTATCAGTATAATAATTCAGGGCCAGTGTTTGGCCCCAACCACTCCTAACATCCAAACTCGGCATAATACTGATTTGGCTCAACCCAATTTGGGGAGCAACTACCAAGCAATCATCAAAACAACCACAAAATTCAGTCATTGAGCCATTCCGCTGTGATTGGTCATTTCATTCCAGATATCATTAAATTATTGTAGAAATTCATCTGATTAAAGTCTGACACTTTTAGTATCTCAATTGAACCTTAAGATGTGCAGTAGTGACATGAGCAGCATTCCTTACATTGGAAAACTAAGCTCACACTATATATAAGCAGAAGTAGCTGCATTTTGCCAACTCAAGATGTCAAATGCAACTAACGGAATGGAGTATTGCTGAGCAAATTATGAGATGACAAATTAACACATTTGAAATGTATGCTGGAACACTGGGGTTAGTGGAACAAGGTTCATCAGGAGATCCACGTCCTTAAGGAAAAGGCTCAGGGGAATATTATCTTTCAAACTTATCTTATAGTCTCCAAATTATATGTGCTGAATAAGGAACTAATACATTATCAGTCTCCTAATGACCTATAAGAACACGCACAGCTTGGTGGGCTTGGTCATGCATGGTCAAAATGGGGCTTTGATCAATCATCACATTACATTGGTTGACTAATATGACATTATTCCCATCTCTTAATGGGGCATATAACATTATGTCTATCACCAACTTCATCCAGATCCTGTGAAACGTCTTGCATATTTACATTCAGATTTACAGATGATAAATATTCAATGACAGACAAAGCTGGATTTGCTTCAGGCAAATAAATAGACACATTATTTTTAAAAAACATTGTTTTCCTTATTAGAAGAAAGAATCTCATAAAAGCTTACAGTTCTAATGGTATACTTGGTAAAGGTCATAGCATATTGATGAGTGAGTCAATGCAACAATAATGGTGACCTTAGATGCATTTTGAGCAGCTATATCTGCTGGTAGCATAGTTGCAGCAGGAGCAGGTGCAGCAGCAAAAGTCTAACTATGGGAGAGCAAAAAATTGTGTGGACAACATTTTATAGTGTATAAGCATACACTGTTCTACGCTAAGGAAGTCATGGCATACACTGTGAAGGTGAGGCTTTGGAGATGCCTTGGTAATTTAAAATTTAAATCACATTTACTATAGCAAATTTGAGGGATCATTCCTTGAGTATCTGAGTGAGACATAACAATTTTCACATATAGAACGAAAAGGTTGGTCAGGTTGCCCGCTTGCAAATTGACACCATTTGTTGAAAGAAGAATCCCTGCCAAGAAAGGACAATTTGGGCATGTAGAATATATCTTACAAAGACAAGAAGGTAAGTTTTCAGGTCCTTGTAGTTAAGCTTGCATTGTAGATAAAGGAAGATCTTTAATGCTACAAATGTGCAATTTAAATTAAAAACCAGGCTATAAAAACACAACATATACCTTCTTTTCCTGATAATAGGTTTTTGACTGCATCATTATAGATTTCATAATAAAAGTTTTGTGAAACAGCACAAACAATGTTCCTGCAAGAAACTTGCTGCAAAAACTTTAAAAAAGCTCCATCAGCAGCTGCTTAATTATCAATGTGTTATGCAGAACATGCAGTTTTGACATCAAGGTAATTCACCCTCTGTTCTGATGTTTCCTCATCTATTTGGATGCAGCACGTTCATCAGTGGCAGCAAGAAGGAGCTCTCTCTGCCCTTCTGTTTCTCCATCTCTTCAGGATGCTTTATAAACAGCATTGGCAGCAAGGTGATGCTTTCTCTTTTCTTCTGTTTCTTCATCTCTTTGAAATTCAGCACATTTAGCATTCTTTTTTCTAAAGAATGCAGCCATTTCATCTAATTCAGACATGTGCTTATTTATTTAGAAACCCTAGAAGCTACAGTCTTCTCATAAATAGCGCAGTAAATGCTACCAAGCTTATGAAGACTTGAGCACTTTTTTTCCCCTTCTTCATAAGTTTGGAACTATGCTAAGCGACGAATTCACAAGTAGATGAAAAAATGCTCTATGCCAGTAGAAGAAAGAAGGACTTCATAATGTCTGTATACCCTAATGGAGGTGTAGAGTAGATTGTATGTAGGCCTACCATTGGTTTCAGAATTATTAATGCAGACATGTAAATACCCACCACCATTAGCAGTGGTTTAAACAGAGACATTGACGTTGTATGTCAAAGAAGCAGAACTCAAGTTGAGTTCTGCAATCCAATTTCTATTTCTACCCATCCTTTGTAAATATGATGCCCAGCTTCCTCCAAATTCCATATGGTCTTCTTCATCAGGTGCAAAGAAAGAAATGAAAAGATGTGGCTGTGAACACATACTTGTAAGAAGTTATTGAAAAACATGAGCAAAGTATCCTTGTAAACTGTATATTATCAACGCCAAACGCTGAAATTGGCAATTTCCATCACCTATGATGGAGGCAGTTGATGTAGACATGGGGTAAAGAACATCCATAGCTGATAAAGTTAAAAAATTCTAAAGTTTTGTTTTTAGCTAATTTTTTATAAATTTCTTTTAACCTTTTTTGTTCAGAAAGTTTATAACTATATAACTAAAAATACATCATATCAGATTTAGAGTTAGAGTTTTTATAGTAAGAGATTATCATTTCAAAATTAGTGTCTTATTTAGTAAGCAATAAGCTGCCTATAGCACAGGTTTGATCAAACAGTGACCTGCCTAAAGCATAGTTTGAAACTTTGTTTACATTTTATAGGGAGCAGTGCAATGTCTCAGGGTAAAAAAGCAATAGTGACAACATCCAAACCTCACTTCATCCATCTCAGAAAGACCCCACCAAAAAGAAGAAGAAAGGAAGACTAAATTAAGTTAGAAAAATGAAAACCCCATCCTCTTCCAAAAAGATAAAATAAAAAAGTAAAAAAGTACCCAGATAAGATTAACTAACAATGTGGGAGAGGAAAACATTATAAAAATATTATATATAAAAATATGACTTTTCTTTCCTATGCCAATTGTGTTTAATTTAGAATCTAATCAAATTGGTCAATTAACCATAAATTTATGTGCAATTACACTTTGGGTAAGACAGATAAATGAAGTCTCAGCGTTAACAAAATTACATGGGTAAACGTCAATGTCATAACCAAATACCAACCACTTGGATAAACTATTGAACCTATTAAAATTGAAAAACCCACTAACTACTCATCCAAAACTAATGAGCCCTATTAAATTAACCAACCACTAATTACTAACCGCTTAACAATGCCAATATACCTATCAAATTAATTAAATCACACACTAACAGATAAACAGACTTCAGTTTTTACCAAAGTCACTTGATGTGAAATCCAGTGAACATGCACAGACAATTAAAACTTACCAAATCTTTTGCTTGAGATACTGAACGTGGAATCAAGTGAAATATATAAATACAATGCTTTTTATTATAAAAATTAAAATAGTTATAGACTAACATCAGGTTAAAGTTTAAAATATGATGATCTAATAAGTATCAAGAGGAAAAAGCTTAGCTAATTAGTAATGTGTACTTAATATATAATAATCAAAATTTACTCTCTAAATTAAAATTAAGATATAAATTTATCAAAATCATATGGCTTTCATTTATTTGGATAGCTTTATAGGTTTTAAATGTAAAGTCTAAAAGTATATATCTTTTAGAATAAAATTATATATAGGGATTTACAAATATATTTACAGACCCTAAAGTTAATAAGGTGAAGTTTAAAATGTAATGATCTAAAAAAATCAAATGGAAAAAAATTATTGACAATTAAGACATATAATCTACATTTTTGATTTATTCGAGGTACGCCGACCAGGGGACGGACAGTACCAATCACAACACTCAAAATGGCAAAACAAACTACTAACCAGGTGGGAAGCAGAAACTGCTTAACCCACCATGGCAGAGGGTGAGGAGGGGTCGGGGGGTTGGTTTACAGAAAGACCCGCCTCAATCAAGGGGTGTTGGTTGCAGTACCAGATCAGAGCAGAGAGCCAGGGCGTTGGGGCATCTGCATAGTGGGGGCTGAGGTCAGCGTAGTAGGAGTTTTCCACTTCTGCATCAAGATAATGACGGAAAAGTGTCTCAACAAAAGCTGCGAGGAGAACTTCAGCTTCTTTGCGGGCTTCAGGAAGTTGGGTGAAAAGGGAGATACTGTGGCGGGTGATTTTGGCTGAGGGGTTGAATGAAGCAAGTGTTGCGACATTCATAACAGCAATTTCAGCATCATCAAATAATTTTGAGATGTCACTGCAGGGAGATTCAGGGAAGTCAGGGGGAAGAAGATGGTGGGCAGGCCATGCTGGAGCTGAGCCACTGACTGGGCCACCGCGGTGCGTAGTTTTGGGCAATGAGGAGAGGCCACCGCAGCTAAGGCGAGCTGGTGGTCACTTTGGAAGGGGGTTGTATTGGGTAGAGGAGCAAAATGGCGAGGGGTAGGGGTTTCATCAAAGTCGGGAAGGAAAAATTCTGCCTGACCATAATCGCCATGGCAGAGAGGTTGACCTGTATGCTTACTAATAAGGATATTACCTGATTCGTCAGTTTCAGCCAATAGATCCCATGGATTTTGGTTCACTGGAATAGTGGCATTTAAATTTGAGTGGGTAGGATTGGGCGAATGGGCAGCTGCTTGGGTACGAATGTTGGTCCAAGCATTGCTCTGATTGGCTGGCGTAGATTTAGGTGGGAGAGTGAGGATGGAGGTTTTGGGTGGGGCTGATTTTCCATGTGGGCCCACTGAACGAGATTGGAGGGTGGGAGGGGGCAGCAAAGCGCCCCATACTGAACCTCCAGAGGGGGGCTCAGAAGCTGCATCAGCAGATTTGGCCTTAGGGAACGCTCTTTTTGCATGGTCGAGGCCAAAGCAGAGGGAACAAATCTGCCTACCATTATCAACCTGAGCCCAAAAGAAATGATCAGGTGCTGCAGCCACACTAGCGCGGGGTGGGATTTGTTGGGCTATGGTAGGGTGGTGTGGTATGATGGTGGCTGTTGCACGAGGAGCAGCAAGGCGTTCTGCACCAGAAGGAATGGCAAAGATGAGGTTGGGCTGAGTGCCATAAGCCATGAGCCCCGCGACCAACTGGTCATACAAAACCTGGGGTGGAAGGTGGGATGGGAGATTTGCAAAGGATACCACTAGCGTGGTGTCTGAAGGGAGGCGAGTACATATAATCTACATTTTAAATCACTCCATTTTTAATTAAGTAATCTGCAGTTGAAGCTAAATAACTAGAATTTAATCCAACATGAGATTTAGAAGCCAATTAGGAAATATTATCTAACTTTTGGGTTAGAAACATCTAATTATAAAAGTATAAATGTATTGAACAATTATTTATTAACAAAAAAACTTTTCTCTCTTGTTGCAATCACTTTTGCAACCTATTCAATTCAAGTCTGAATCTAGTTTGATAATCTCACAGAGGAGATTAGTCTGCGCCCATGTCAGGGAGCAGTTGAGCAAGTAAGGTAAGAGGAGCAGGTGGAAGGCCCGTGGCCTCCAACGTTCAAAAACGCCCCAGAGAAACTGGTGGAATAGAAAAAAATTTTAAAAAACTGGCGGTCACTATTTTTTCCAGAAATCCTCACCTGGCAAGCACGATGCAACCAGTACATCAACACGCCACACTCCCAGACACTTTTGTTGGTGGAATACAGAGTCCGCGTGTTTCTGGACATCCAGCAAATGCTCTATGGGAAAAATTTTGTGGGGATGTGCACAACTTTTTCCTGACCGTGGTGTACATCGCACCTCACTTCATGTCACATGGTTGGCTGGACCTAGGTTTCAAAACAAGGAAGCAGCAGACAAGGCTGCTGCTGTGCACATAGTGATTGACCTCCCCGAAGGGCAATGGGTCATCAAAACCAAATGCACCAGATGGACGAAATCCAACCAAATTTTCCTCACATTTGACTTTTTGCCTACTATGGTAAAACGTGACATTTGGAACAACACCTGAAAGATGGTCTCGCCATCTACAGCAAAATACAATCTTTTGAAATGCAATGCTTTACGCTGATGCCACACCTGTACCGGCAAAGCTATCACAGTTCTGACCCCAACCAAGGAGATTGTGAAGGACCTAACCCAGATCCCACACTCCACTTTCCTAATATTGAAGGGCATACCATCCACCCTTTCCAGGTGACTGTGGACAGCGCCCCCCATCTGCACCCACTGTGACGCATTTGGCCATATGGCACATGCATGCCCCACCAAGGAGGGCGTCACATTCCAAGAGCACCCCTCGGTGGCCATGGCCAGTGGAGAGGCGCACTACAAACCAACCGTTAGCACCAAAGAGGATTTCCTATGGGGAGCACAAGGCTGCTACTTTCTGGTAAAGCCCATCTCCCTGCAAGAGCGGAAGAAGGCTAAGCAGGCCCACAGGGCCGTGGCTAAGGAAGTGGCCAAAGCCACCACCGCTATCTTACACTCCCAACACCAGGAGGACATTGAAACCTTTGCAGCGGAAGCAACTCAGGAACCCATCAACCAATCAGATTGGGAAGCCCATACCAATTGGGCCACCAGATCTGAGGATCCAATGGGTGACTCAAATTCTCCCAATCTTTGCAACCAAGCTCCAGTCAAAACTGATTTGGCCTTCAACCTACCTAAAAAATTTTTTTGCCCCACTCAATGGTGCACCAAACTCATCCGCACTGCAAAAAATTCATCTGATTTTGGGGAAACAAAAAGTGAAGGCAAAAGCCAACGCAAACCTTTCTGCAAAAATTAACAAAAATACTGATAGCGTTGCTGCAAACACCTGCGCTGCCATGAAGACCCATGGGGATCTAGAGGAGGCTAGTGGGCCCAGGTGCCCACCCCCTCGCACCTAGGGTGTGATGGGGGAAACCTTCACTTTAGGGATGTTGAATATCACTGGACTCAAGGCCTCACCATCCCGGGCTAGGAAACTGAGTTTTTACAACAAAATTTATACGTGGATATCCTAGCCATCCAGGAGTCCCACTGTCCACGAGGTTCCAAGGAGGCTTGGAAAACCATGCCCCTCATCCCTATCCTTTTGGTCAGAGCACTGTGGGGTGCTAGTTCAGAGAAACAATTTCTTCAAATTTTTATCATTGGAAACCTTCCTCAATGGCTGAATCCTCGTTGTCACCTTCTTGTGGGCTGATGTGGCGCACGCTGTCGTCAACATTTATGCCCCAAATGTTGCATGAGAGCATTGGGAATTTTTCTTGTTGGTCAAATCCCTCCCGCTACCCCCAGACCCTTTCAAAGTTGGCGACATGAACTGTTGGTTAAACACACCAATGGACCGGTAGCCTTCCTCCTCCCATGCCCCCCAGGGTCACATAGAACTGCGCATTCTAAAAGCCACCCTTGGGTTAATGGATGCGCTGCCGCGGCATGCCCTGCTGCTCAAAAACATGACGCGCCCCCATGTTCACAACGGCCAACTAAGGTCCATGTCCCGCATTGACCTTATCCTTATACTGGCGAAGTTCCAACCCCACATTTCCCACTTCAAGACAACAAAAATGGAATTCTCCAACCACCGACTGGTCTCAATAACCTACCACCTACCCACCACAGTGGCTAAGGCCCCACATTGGTGCAAGCTCCACCCCCCAAACTTGTGTCGCCAGGATTTTCCACTTGGGTGGAATCAGCAACTTTGGCAAAAGAGTTCATGGCACCATTTTGCACGGACCCCATCTCCACATGGGCAATCTTCAAAGAGGATACCATCTACCACTCTTGCCACTCTCCTCCAGATGCTCATGAGCCACATTGGCTGTCATTTTGCGCACCCTGGCAGAGTTGGACCACCTGAAGTCCAACATCCCAGCTACAGGATACAGCCCTGCATGGGGCCAGAAGTGGGCAGAGGCAGCCGCCCACCTCAACGCGCACAAAAGGCAACGCAAACATTAGGTTTGTGTTCAATACAGGGCCAAACGCATCACAAAGGGTGACAAGTGTACCGCATATTTTTCAAAAAAAAATTTTGCACCACGCCAGAGTGTGGCCTGCACACAGGTGCAATGATCGGATGATTCCATCACGAATATGCCAGCCAAAGTGGCAATTGAGACATAGAAGTATTACTCTGAGTTATACCAATCTGATCCAATTCAGCCGGCTGAAGTGTCAGAATTTCTCAAACAAGCCAACATCTGCACCGTTTCTTGATACCCAGAAATAGTGAATATGATTACTCCGAATGAATTATGGACAGCCATCCGCGGTGCACCAAACTGGAAATGCCCAGGCCCAGATGGCATTCCATATGAATTCTACAAAAGTATTTCAAATATATATCCCCATTGCTGCTCGCCTCACTTAACCAAAGCCTGTTAGAAATGCCCTCCTACCAGGAGGACATGAGGCCTTTACTGTCACACTCTTCAAGAAAGGGGATAAGCTAGACTTAGCCAACTGGCACCCTATCTCTTTAACTAACACGGACACTAAAATTTTAACAAAAATCATGGCTAACCGTTTAGGGAAAGTAGCATCTGCCACCATCTCCCCAGAAAAATTCGGTTTTATACCCAGAAGGTCAATTTGGGATAACGTGCACTCTGTGGCTAATGCATGTCAGTCCACAGCCTCTGGGGCACTTGTATTCTTGGACCAGCAGAAGGCCTATGATAGAGTAAACTAGGAATACCTCAGTGCCTGCCTCCATCAATTCCGCTTACCCCCTCGCTTCATCAACTGGGCGATGCTGCTCACAGAATCTGCAACAATGGCAGTGTGTGGCCCTGGCTTCCTAACGGAAGTAGTCCGCCCTCAAAGGGGCTTACAACAAGGGGACCCCTTAGCCCACTCTTATACAACTTCAGCCTTGACCCACTACTTTGAAACGTGAATGCCCAACTCTCTGGGGTCCAAGTACCAGGCAAGCCCCAGTCAAGATGATGGCGTTTGCAGACAACTGTGTGGTTGAGGTGTCTAATAATCAAGATGCACGCGCACTTGAAGCTCTCATCCAGGAGTATTCTTGGGTAAGTAACGCGGCACTGAACGCTTCCAAAACCGAAATCATCCTCCTTGGATGGTCTCAAAACTGCTGGGGCCCAGCAACTCAGCTCCCAGACCAGCCCATCTGCTTGCACGCATGCTTGCCCTCCCAGCTCACCCCACACCGCCCCACTGGTGCTCCCCTTCGTGCCACGCCCTACCATAGGGCCAGTCCGCCATCTGGGTGTATGGGTAGAGGCAGGTGGATATGCATCAGCAGTAATGGAGAGTCGTATTCTAGAAAATGTGACGAAGCGCATCACCTCTCTCAGAGCCCACCCTACTTCCCTTACTGGCAGGGTTGTTTTAGCCAACTCTATGCTCCTCTCCAAAGTTTGGTTTGGAGCCCACGCCATCCCCTTCTCCCCAAGCTTCTTCAAATCCTTGTATGCCCTGCTGCAAGGATGGCTTTGGTCAGGCCGCCCTCCACCAGTACAGCTAGAGGTCATGTTTGGCCCATATCATCATGGTGGCATGGGTCTGCTCGACTTCAGAGCCCATGCTGCCAAGATCTTGGGTACCTGGATAGCGGCCATCACTGCCCCTATGCTCCCTCCCAACACTGGTCCCACGCGGCCTGCTCCAACTTCTCCCACGCATTAGGCCTCAAAAATCCTTCGAACCCCCACTCCCTGATGAAATACCTGGCTTCACATCCATTGGCCACAGGCCCTCACGGTACCAAAACTCACTACAAACGAATCCTCCTCTCCATGCGGAGCGCTGAGTGGAGAATTCATATTAGCGGACATACAACCCAAAGAGGCCAACCCTCTCCTCAGTTCACACAAGAGGTACAGGGGCTACCCATCCAAGATGGCGTGATCCCCACAAGGCCTCATGTCCTATCCAGGGTGGACTACCTGGACATGATGGACATCCCATACTCCATTGAGACCCAAAAAAACTATCTGGAAATACGCTCACCATCCTCTGTTGCAGCCTCAAATCCGTTCCCATGTGTGGCGCTGCCTGAGGTGGGTTTATCGTACAGCTGAGCGCTCTAACACTTTGCACTCATCCTGTGTTGTGTGTGGCCAGTATGGAACGCTGTTCCACCGCCTGGAGAAGTGCCCCACCTCTAAAGTGATATGGCGCGAAGTTCAACGACTGCTGTGCCAGGATCAAACACATCCCTTCAGTCTGTCAAGAGATATGTTTGCTCTATTAATGGCCTCCCCCTTCCACCCTCCCTCTATGCTCTGGTGGTTGCAATCGCCATGTGGACTATCCACACGATTGTCTTGGATGCCATCGCAGGCTCCACCCCCACCCTCCCAGAAGCTGTCCACAGATTCTGGTCTCATTTGGTGGAACACTTTTAAGCGTGGATGTTTGATTACCTCCCACTGCGTCGCCAACAGCTGGTCTCCTCCTGGTTCCCAGTTTGGTTCATCAAATCAGACCCCTTCCTCCACACATGTTCAATTGAGGCTATGGCCCCTTCACACGTTCCCTCCCCCTCCCCATAAGTGGCGTTCCTGCTGGCAACAAGAGATAGCATTGCTTCTCTGGGGTGCCTTCCCTGTTACTAAGTTTTGTCTCTTTTGGGTCATATTTGGAAGTGTCCATCCCATGGTCAGCCTTCCCCACAATATAAAAATTATTTATTAACAAATTTTGGCTTTCTATAAATAGTTTAATCATATATATAAGTCATGTATATAATCAAGTGTAATCTCTGACTCCAAGAAACAAACTCAATTTTATTAAAAATGCTTCTTTAATAAAAACTAAATATATAAAAAATTATAATTTGTCCTAAATAAAGCAATATTAACCCTTGCTTTGCTATAAACTACTAATCAAAGTTTATTTACCAAAGCTTAGTATGCTAGCTTAGCAGTCAATTTATTAAAATTAAATTAGTATTAAAAATTAAAAATTAGATTTTTTTACTTTATAAAGAATTTAAAGAATAAAAACTGGAAATACATTTCACTGTAGCTTAAGCTATAACAATTTGGTTTTTTATACAAAAAACATTTTCCAATCAAAACTTACATTATAAAAATCTTATTACTCTAAAAAAAGTGTAAAAATATCTATAAAATGACAAAGCTCAAATCAGAAGACCCAAAACAATTAATTATAGACCTAGCATTGATTTAGCTTACAGTACAATATGACCATAAAGTAAATGCCAATATTAAACTCTAAAATTAAAAATAAGCTAATTCTTATAGTTCCTTGACTAACCATGACTAGAGCCATTTTTTACTAAATAAATGAAAAAGCTAAGGAATAAAATAACCCAACTCTAAATAGGCTTATATAACCCCAAAGTAAAAGTATAAAACTTTACTTTAAGTGTTGAGCTTTATTTCTAAGCTTTAGGTGTTAACCTTAAAATTATTTAGCTTTCATTAGATAAAAACCTAAAGAATATAAAGCTAAGAATACTTCTCATTTAAAGCATACCTTATAATGCTTTGGTTTTTTACACAAAAAATATTTACCAATTGAAGCTTGCAATGTACCATCTATATTACTATTTACAAAAATGATAAAGTTAATCTATTGAACTAAAAAGCTTAAAACAGCAAAACAATTAAAAACTAAATGAAGATCTAATATATATTTAGCTTACAGTATAATATGGATAAAAAGTAAATGATAATAGTAAACTCTAAACTTAAAAACACCTGATCATTAGAATTTCTGGGCCAAACCTGACTAAAGCTACTTTTTTTACCAAAGAAATAAAGAAAAAGGTACGGTAATAAAATAACCCAACTCTGAAAAGGCTTATAAACACTAAGGCAAAAGTGTAAAAATTAGAAATATTTATCAAAATAGAATATTGTAGAAGAATTTTTTAAAAGAAAAATTAGACATATCTAAAAAGGAAAAATTTGATCATCAGATTATTTGAGTGATCAAAAATAAACTAACCCTAAAAACTAAAATATAAACTTATCTAAATCAAACTCTGAGTTAAATTGAATTGAAATTCAGTAAAGCATTTTAAATAAAAAAGAGAGTGACTTTGTTCACTGGATCAATATTAAGTGATCAAAAATGAATAGACTTAAAAAACTAAAATATAAAATTAGCTAAACCTAACTCTGAATTTAGTAAACTTATATTCAGTAAAACAGTAAAACTATAACAGAAATCAACTTAAATAAACATATTATTTGACCAAGAATAAACAACTTTAAAAACTAAAATATAAATTTACTAAATCTAACTCCGAGTTAATTTGAATTAATAGAAAAATATCAAAGGATACTGATACACAAATAATTTTATACTTTATCAGCAGTTAAAATAGGTGCCCTCTTTACCTTATGCTGTATTTAGTCAGCTAGCATTATTGCCTGTGCTTTGCTGTGATACTATGTTTTGATGTTTATTTCTTACCTCTCTCTTGATTTGCTCACTTTTGGTTGAATTATAGTTTGAAATTTAGTAAAAACAGCACCCCTTGTCATCACTCTATTCAAATTACCTATGTTGATGCCTTTGATGCCCACTACCCCCATGTGGGGAAGTGGTGTGCCACCTCCTAATGTTTTTTGGCCATTGCCAAAATGTGTTCAGGCTGGATCAGCTAGCCCTTCAAATTCTTCAGAATGCTATGTCACGCCTAAGGACTTATCCTTACATCTTGCCCAAACCCAGGAGGTGCCACGCTGCCCCTTATGCTCCCCTGGAGCAACATGTGATTTGGCCTCTGGGTTGAATATGGCAAGTTGTTCCTCTATTCAGATAAAGCCATTATTGAATTAGCTCAGGCTGTTAAACAGCCTGAAGGCTTCATAAACTTCCACCCCTTCAAGGGGTATTTTAATCTCAGCTTCTCAAGTGAAGCTGATGCTGCAGTAGCAGCTACCATCCCCCTAGTATTCCAGGGCACCCCCTCCTAACTACTCATACCAGGTTGACCACTGATACCACTCTTGTGGTTCAGTTTGTAGGCCTCCCTACCACCTAACACCTGAAATTTTAATGAATGAAATTATCACTGTATTATCAGAATATGGTTTTAATCCCATGATACAATTATGGTTCCCAATGGAGCCACTCGCCTCACAGGCCCCCACGCCTTTGCAGCTATATGTCCAGTATCAACAGAAATATCCCTCTCAACCCCCCTTGCACCATTATCCCTCTTCCCCAGACCATCCTTTTTGGGCTCAAGTGGATGGAGGAGTCCATTTTCCCTACCTGTTTTGAACTGGACCATTCAAAACAGCGCTGCCCCTCCATCTCACGAGCTGTGGCATACACACCTGACTCTATGCATGATGACCCCGTAGCTGATCCAATAACATTTTTCAAATAAGGCACTATCCTTCCCCCTCCTCCACCCAAAGTGGTAGCCACAGCAACCACTGAATCAACAAACTAAAAATTACCTCAATGAACCTCTTCTCCTGAATTCACCAATCAGGAGCCAGAATGGACTAAAGTAAGTTCAAAACCATCCTCCCAGCCAAACGCAACAGATAACCCATATGCAAACAACCCAATAAAAATCAACTAAAATTCATGGGATTATTTGGTTGAGGTTGATGAATTGGGAAAGCTTATCCCTAAATCCAAATGGGCTGTGCCCCCTCCATTCAAAATGTACCTCAATATTGATTATGTGGCCTAATTCTAAAGCGCCATTATGCACCTCGCCCTGATGCCACCCCATTTAAAAGTGACCACCAACTAGATGAAGAGTTATTTGCCTCCCCTGAATGTTGCCCAACCCATAAAGCTGTTGCAAAATCAGTTGCAGTGCTGGCTACGGGCCTGCCACCTCCTATCCTACCTAGTACCATGCTTCCAAAACAAAAAAAGACCATCTCCAATACTATCAGGTGGCAAATTCAGCAGCTCAAAAAGTTGCAGCAGTTGCAAGGTTCAGCCCAAAGACCTTAATTTCCCGCAACAACCTAGCAACCATTGCCATCCTACCTAAAGTACGCCTTGAGGCGGAAAAAGCACTTGCAGAATATATTTTCACCCTCCTCATTGCACACTTTGAGTTGCAAGCACCCATTTGTTATCTTGACCCCCATTTCCATGATGCACCCACACCATTGCTATCAGATTTGTCCCACTACATGTCTACAACAGATGAGGAAGAAAAGCCTCCTGATCCCCCTTCACCCACCACCATGGATGTATAGAAGTTTCCACTTCTGACTTGGTTGGTGTGTTTTGTTTGAACTTCATGTTGGTTCTGTAACGGATCAGGTTTCATCTGATCCATACATTGCTTCAGATCAGTCAGTACTGGATCCAAATATTGAATTAATAGGAAGGAACCCAAATGTGAGGGAATCAGAGCAAGGGAAATTTGACTGTCCAAAGCTAAAATGCATCCAAGTCAATATGATGTCAGACTTATGAGTGGTGTGGATGATGATTTGGTGGGATATGGAATCTTCACCCAATATGTTCTGGTCAGTTCAGGAGAGCCTAGTGTAGGAGAAAGCTTATTTGATATTAGCAAAACACTATTTATTTGGGGATAGGTTGGCTGGAATGGACAGTTGAGTCTTCTACAAAACCCCCAAAACTCAAAAGAATTGCTTGCATAAGAAATAAAATTTTATTTTGTAGATTTTTCAGATCAAAGACATGAGCTCCACTAGTGAGCTTGGTGTGGCGTTGGTGTGGATCTCAAACTCTCCTACAGCATGTGGACAGTTATCTGAGGGTGCGTGGCAATGATGAAACTTGGAGGATGGGTTTGAAAATTGGCTCCAGCAGGCAGGTCTCTAGTAGTCTCAGCTATGAGGCTCTTACTTCCCAATGTCCTTGTGGAATATTGTGAAAACCCGTTTGTTACATTAGACTCAACTCAAAACTATCTTGGTCAATCTTGAGATGGCCTCAAGAGGAGGCTCTGGAAGGGGAGGAATGGACTTTCCATGCTTTAAAGGAGGTGAATGTTCTGGAAGGGGAGGAATGGTTTTGCTGTGAGTGGAAGGAGGCGGAGGTTCCAAAAGGGGAGGGATGGTGCTACTGTGGTTTGAAAAAATTGTCACGAGTTCAGTGTCTGGTATGGTTGGCTCAAGTGTCTGGAGGAGCTGTGATTGAAGTGTACCGAGAGGTGGATGAAATGGTGCATGCCATGGCAGTTATTGAGAAAATCAATGGAGAAGTTTGGTGTGGGAAGTGGCCCAGCAGGAGCAACAGGCTTATCCATGAAGAGCGTCTGGAGGAGTTGTGGATGGAGTGTACTGGGGGCGGAGAAAATGTCGCATGCCATAGCAGATATTGAGGAAAATCAATGGAGAAGTACAGAGCAGGTGGTGGCCCAGAAGAAGCAACAGGCGGATCCACAAAGAGCATCCAGAGGAGCTGTGGATGAGGCGTACTGGGGGGCGGACGAGATGGCATTTGCCCTGGCGGATATTGAGGAAAATTTATGGGGAAGTGTGGAGCAGGTGGTGGCCCAGCAGAAGCAACAGGCGGATTGTTGGGATTTTTGCCTATATTCCCAGCCTGCTAGATGAGCTGGTATCACTGGGGAAAATTCCCTAAGGCAAAGTGAATCAGAAATTGGTTGGCCCAAGTTTTGGAGAACTACGTTTGGGGGATTTTGGGATATTCACCTGGTTGTATCCATCATGGATCAATCTGGATGAATATCTAAGATCTCATCAGGCGGAGTGGCCAACAAAATAGGGGCATTTGATAGTGATTAACTATCAGGTGTACTGATTGGGATTGGTCGGGTTTCATCACCAATTGATTGGGAATGAATAGTGAGTTGCGAGGCAAGTGATGCCTCCTGCAACTAGTGAATCGATCATCTGGTGAAGTGACCTGCCATAATAGGTAATAAGTCCCATTACCTAAGCACGTCGCTAGCCAATTATGGTTGGTTTGCTTGGATCAAGAGGAAAATGTTAGAGACACTTTTTCTGACTCTTTCTATTTGAGGTCCCAAGGATGTCCAATGACGGAATCCTAGCCAGGATGGGGAAGGCCATCACTGCTGAGATGAGGAAGGGTGATTCAATGGCAACAGCTGCCATTTCATCGAAGAGGTGTTAACCGAGGGTTAGACAGTTGAAACCCCTACTATATAATTCCCTATAATTTACTATAATAAACACATTATTATTAACATTATTATTATTTACAAAAGCATTATAATCTACAGTTATATTATCAATTCGGTGTATATTTAGACTATCAGCTTCTATTGTGTCATTCTATCTCAAGGATTTTATTGCAGAAAGAAATAATTGGAAGACTCTCAGAGAGAAGAGCAAAGATCTGAGTGGGGATCTAGAGACAAATGAACCACAATCAGGGATAGCTGCCAACTGTGTGTTGGGCTAAGAGAGACTGTCACTGGGGTATCTTAACGAAGATCAGGTGGACAAGAGTATAGGGAACAAATCCCTACAAGTACAACTTCAAGAGTATTTAATTGGAAATACTGGCTGAGCGTTGGGCCAAATAGTAATTAAATCTCAACTACAGATAATAGTCTCCATACTATTATCAATTAATACTTCTATACAATATGACGAAGTGCACAAGGAAATCAAACCTGTGCAGTAAAAAGGTTACTGGGTTGATGGCTGATAATCAATCCTAAGTAAATTTTTACAAGTTGGTGCTCACTACAGGGGGTAGTTGAGTAATGAATCTATTATAAAATGTCATATAAAGAAGAAATACGCAAGCTTTGGACCAAGATTGCCACTGTGAATCAGAATGCCTCAAACTCAGCAGACCATTGGGAGTTTGCAGCCTTGGAAGAATGAGTTGCAAAGGTGGAGGAAGGAGTAGAGAATGTATCCAACTTCAGAAATGAGTTACTCGGCAAAATAAACTCATTGAAGAAGAAAGAAGGGAACCTCATTCAAGAGGTCCTATTCCTGAAAATGGAGTGAGAAGCAGATCGCGTTCATTTAAGAAATTTTAGGCAGATATCAAGAAATTAATCAAAGAAGTGGAGGAATTGAAAGCTCACAGATGTGCTTGTGAGCCTGATATGACCAACGATGCTGAAGAGAGAAGTCCTTGCATGATACTTTGGAGGTCAAATACTATAAGAAATATTCCGCCCACCTTTAATGCCATTTCAGAGATGACACCTGAAGTCATTCCGCAAGTTAGCTGAGTAGCCAACCAAGAGAATTGGCCCAAAATGACTCAAAGGAATTTAGAGCAACGCTGAAATTTCCAACATTCCATTGGTATAATGCCCCAGCTTTTTCTGACTGTTCTACTTGACTATGAATGGCTACAGAGATCTTCAAAAGGCGTTGACGGTCATGAACTTCCTGGACACAGACTGTCAAAACCTAGTGTTACCTCACCTGGAGGGGAACAGCTGGTCATATGCTAAGGCAAAAGCGGCTATAATGAAGGAGTTTGGGAGTCCAACCCACATGTTGAAATTCAAGCAAGAATTTATGGGAATTTAGTTCCATAATGACGAGTCTCTTGCTAGCTTTGCAGATCAATTTTACCAGGAGTTGCAGATCCTGGCTGGAGCAAAAGTATCGGATGACTTTGATGCTAGAATCGCTTTGCAAGCGGCCCTTTGGTCTTATTGCAATTTTCATCAAATGATGTCTTCCGTATTCATGACATATATAACTACCTCACAAATGGTAGACAACCTGAAGATTTTGGGAGCGACGTTTGATGCCCCAAGTAGAAGCTTCAAGTCAAATCTTGTATGAAATCTGAATCCCATGAAGGGAAATGAAGGAGCAAAGGAGGCTATCAACTGAACTGTGCTGGGAAATAAGCCCAAAGAATTCAGATGGTTAAGCAAGAAAGAGAAGGTCTGCTATAAGTATGGCGGGTAAGGACATTTCGCTGTACACTGCAAAAAACCAAAGGATCAGATTAGCGTGGTCCAGGCTAAGGAGACAGCAGTTGCCAAAGATTTGGGAAAAGGGCCCGCTACCTAGACAAGGAACAGTCTAGTGCGGTGAAGAAACTTGTTCCTCCCAATATCATAAATGAAGAAATCAATACTAGCGATCTGTTTGTAGACGATGAGCAGGATCAGCTATACCAAGTGGTCATTATGGATTTGAATGCCATGACCAGAGCCACGGCGAAGAAGATCAACCCCAAGATAATCCAGGAAGTTGCCCGGCCATACACCCAACAACTGGTGGAGAAGATTCAGACCACTGAGAATCCTGAAGAGTTATCAGACGTCCGTTTAGATGAGGCCAATCTGTCTATCCCCCTTGACGTGATAAAAAAATCATTTTCTGTATTATTGGCACAAATTATTCACACTCCTAGATTTGGCTAATAACACCGCCATTCACTCAGTAAATACTATATTACAATACTTCAAGTGTACATATATAGATATTCAAGTGAATCAAGTGAGGGTGAGGGCGATTGTCAACAGCGGAGCGCCCATCAATATTGTGTCAACCAAGCTAGTAAAAAGGATGAAGATCTCGCCAGACATGGAGCACAAGAGAATACAGAACAGCTGGGCTGAACACCACCGTTTCCTGTGGATCGTATAGTGTGCTGCCACTACAATTTGGGTCATTGGTGGTATCTGCGCCAGCGATAGTTTTGGTGAACCAAAACTATGATATCCTGATCATAATGGAGTTTCCATGGAAGTATGGAGTTAAATGTAACTTTGAGGATAATATGTTGACCATCCTGGGTCAGACATTACCATTGGTATACCAGAAAGATGGTGAAATCTCCATTGAATCGGAGAAACAACTTCATTAATCTGATATACAATGTCAGCATTGTACCAATTTGATACCAATTAGTTGGTAGGAAGCGACGCGAGATGCTGGCAGAAATCCTAGAAAACTGGGGAATTCTATTAAGGATCAAGAAAGAGAGGACCATACCGGCTGGATTGAAGATAATAGTTGACACTGGGTTGACTTTGGAGATTCTGGAGCTGTTGTATGGGGAGGTCAGAAGCCCCTGGAAGAAGTTCAGAGTGGAGCCATGGGTGGCTCCCAGGATAATAATGCTGGGCCATGGAGAAATACGAGTACTTCTGGAGAATTTAAGTGAAAACCCGATGAAGATAAAGAGGAATCAGATCATCAAGTTTATTCATTTGATCCTGGCAGCCAAATTGAGATGATTCCACAATTTTGGGTCTTTCATAAAATGGGATTGCCAGTCAGGGTAGCCAAAAGCATCAACCTACTGGTTGATCAAGAGCAGCTCGCTGATCTGTGGTAAGTCCAGCAGGAGGAGGTGCTCAAACTATTTGAGAAATATTGGGAAGTGTTCTCTCAGGATGACCATGATTTGGGATGCACATAAGACATAATTCACAAGGTCAACACTGGGGAAAATTTACCAATAAGGATGAGACTGATCTAATGATTGAAAGCTGTCAAAGCGGTAGTGGAGGATGAGATCAGCAAACTAGTGAAGCATGGGCTTCTTGTTCCGTCGTCAAGTCCCTGGGCGAGTCCAATTCTGATTGTGAAGGGAAAGATGGATCAAACCGGGTGGTGATTGACTATCAAAGCTGAACAAAATTATGAAGAAGGATTCATATCCCCTACTGAGGATCAACGATGTGCTGGATCGTTTAGGAGAAGTGAAGTATTTCTCCGTGATGGATCTGATCTTGGGATACTGGCAGATTGACTTGCTAGAAGATGACTAAAAAAATGTGCAATTATTACCGTGCAGGGGTTATACCAGCCGATGAGGATGCCCATGGTCTTTGCAATGCGCCTGCGATGTTCCAGAGGGCCATGGATGCGATAATATGTGACTTGAAGTTTTCATGCGTCCTGGTATATCTGGACAATATCAATGTGTTCAGTAGAACATTTACTGATCACTTGCACCACTTGGAAGAAGTTTTTAAAAGACTGTCTGTGGCTACCCTGAAGATCAAGCCAAGGAAGTGCCACTTCTTCAAGAAAAAGTTGGAATACCTGGGATTTGTGATCAACTCAAGTGGATTGCAGCCGCAAACCCAGAAAATAGCATCTATAGAGTGTATGGCTGTACAGAAGAGTGTCTGAGACATCCAAGTATTCCTTGGGATGGTCAGATACTATAGAAGATTTATTCAAGAATTCGCCCAATTAGCCGAGCCTTTATTTCATTTATTAAAGGATCCAAAAAAAGGTTTCATATGGAATGAAGAGGCCCAGGACTCCTTTGATGAGTTACACCGGTATAAGATAGATTTACCAATACTGAAATATTTGAATTTCAATTGGGAGTTTATTATTCAAACTGATGCTTCATTGATGGCGATTGGCACTGTACTGAGCCAAGTAGATGAACATGGGGATGAGCATCCGGTGTTGTATGTGAGCTAGACACTCTCAGCCGCTGAGAGGAACTACACTGTGACTGAGTTGGAATGCCTTGTGGTCATATTGTCAGGTGAACAGCAAGTAAGAATTAGACTGGCCTGCTAGCCCAGATGCCAGAGCATTTGAACAGCAACCCAGAATGCCCAAGGCACTGCTGCTGATATGATGAATATGGAGCCAGAAAGGAGTTCCACCAATATCTGCTGATGAGCCAGAATTTCATATAGGCACAAAATAAAGTACCAGATGCACACGGCCATTAACCCCGAGGGGTATGATAACGTTGGCGGATAGGGGCAGCTTAATTTTTAACATAAAAAACTAAATTTTTGGGAAGGATTTTTTAATGGAAATTTAAGAAAGAAAAATCAACTAACAATTTTCTCAGTGCAATGCGACTGATTAAATAGTAGTCAATTTGGGGGAAAACAAGCTGGGATTGGGTCCTGCAAATTTGACCTAACTGGCGAATTATTTGGGAATGGGCGGATTAGTTCCCTGGGAACCAACATTGAAAAATTTGGCGGCAGGCTGAGTCGCTGTCAGTTTGACTTTGAACATATGAACCAAGGCTTAGCTACATTTCCGATGGTTGGCATGATGGCATTTAGCCTGATGAGTGGCAGGAATCCCCCAAGGCCACCCCACATAGGGGTGGGCCCATTTAGTTGGGAATGGGTTCAGGACGCCCAACCCACCCATGCTCAGTCACTGTACTGTTTGTTCAGTCCATGGCATGACATCAGGCGCAACACCCAATTTGTCAGCAGGAAGCTTCAGAACCTCATCAATGGTGTCCAGTGCTATTACCTGCCCATTGGGGGTGATGCCTAATGGATTTGGGAGGGGGGAAATTTTTCCAATTGTCATGTTAACTGAATCATAACTGTCAGGTATTCCAGCCGATAAATCAGTTTTCATACCTTTTTGACCATTTAAAATCTGAGCATCGGGCTGATTGCCTCTCAAATTGGTTACGATTAATTTCATTTTGGCAATCTTGGTGCAGATTTCTCTGATTCCCCATAGCAGCTCTACTAAGGAGAGTGTGGGTACCAGGAGTGGTATCCAAAGTGGGAGAGCTGTTACCCTGCGCTCATCTACTATGTGAGCGAGATTGCCCTGAGTAATGAGGGGTACAGCCATCCTCTTTGGTGCCTTCTTGCTTGAAAATGGGAAAATGGTCTGATTGACACCCAGAGGACGTTCCCAGGACTTACACATATACGCATGTAAGCTGTTCTGGGTGTATGTCCACGGAACACACTTTAAGGTGGTGATGGACCACTCTTCGCTGCATTGGCTGCACAATCTAAGGGAACCAGAAGGACGACTGGCCTGATGGGCACTTAAGCTTCAGGCTTACAATTATGGGATAGTCCACCAAGTGGGGGCTTCTCACCAGAGCGCGGATGGCTTATCACAGTTGCCAGTGGTCCAGTTGGTATACCTGCAGGTAGATGAGCTATTCCAGAGAATGGTCGTAGGAAAAATCTGGGATGAGCCCTAAGAAATTCAAGGTGCGCTTCAGAAAGCAATGGAAAACACTGAGACTATGGATGGACAAGTATTCAAGATGATCAATGGGAAGCGGCTATTATCCCTGAAACTGTCGGAAAGAGCAGCAATAGTACAAGCAGCTCATAAGGTTGTTGGGCATGGAGGCCTGAGGAAAACAAATGACCATATTTGCCAGTATTATTACTGGGAATCAATCAACTACATTGTCGCAGATCATCTATCTTGTTGCGTGGAGTGCCAGCTGCAAAAACCACACAAGAATACAGCCGGATACTGACTGGTCTGCCCTGGATTTGCCTGGCACATGGTGTCCATTGATGTGATGGGACCGCTGACAATGAGAACAGGGGGAGTCAAGTACATCATTGTTGCCATTGACCATCTGACAAGATGGGTCAAAACAAAGGCGCTAACCATAGTAGACGCTACCAGTACTGCGAGATTCATCCTGGATCAAGTAGTATACTGGCATGGATGTCCACAGGTCCTGCTGAGTGACAATAGTATCAACTTCACATCTCATGTGATCCCTAAAGTAAAATGAAATAATGGGGATCCAAGTAGTCATGTCAGTACCATACTGGCTGGAGATGAACAGACTGGTAGAATGGGCCAATGAGACGTTGGCCATGATGCTGAGGAAGCTAGTCACAGGGAGAACTTTCACGTGGGGAATGTACCTGAGTTTGGTGACATTCGCCTACAACATTAGTCACCATATGGCAACGGGAAAGATGCCATTTGAATTATTATATGGAAGAAAGGCCGCGTTGCCGCCAATTTTATATTTGGTGTGGAACCTAAATTGGGGATGAGTACCGAGCAATACCTGAACTGACTGATGAATATCCTGATTGATATGCAATTGCAAGCATCCAGTACAACCTTGAAGAAAAGGATATGAGAAAAATTGATGGACAATAAGAACTGATGGGCCTTAGCCAAATATTGAATAGGGGAAAGAGTTGCTTATTGCAATATGCATGATTTCGAAAGAAGAAACAAACTAGATGCATTGTGGTCAGGTCCGTTCAAATTAATCGCCAAGATGGTGACTGATGCTTACTCCATCAAGAATCTCTTGGATGGAAGAGTTGTAAATCGAGTCCATGCTAAGTATCTAAAGCATTGGATCGAGGAAAAAAAATAAAAGAGTTCCCAAAGGACCAATGAACCATTAAGTTGGTCATGTCCTGATGATTAGGTCAAGTCTGAAAAAAGGACCTCTGAACCATGGAAAACTGGTAGGTTTAAGTACCCAGGACCCAGTTTGGGGGAAAGATGGACCTATGAACCAAAACAAGGTCAAGTCCCATAGTAAAAAAGAAGAATAAAGATAAAAAAATTGATAAAAGATATTGAAAAAAATTATAAACTCGCATAGATAAAAAAGCCAATATATTTTTATAATTTTTATTTTTATTGATCATCCTTAGTACAGGGATGATTCCGCCTATGTCACCTCTTGGGGGAGGTGGATGGATCGCGGTAGGAATAAACAGCCCTTCAAAATTGATATGCAATCGAATGCTTTTGAGGGAAAGACCTACACTAAACCATATTCATTGAGTGGATGCTGACCCATGAGAAAAAGTGACTTGGGGAAGGGAAATTGAGATGTCAGAAGATTGCCCTTCATGAAACCTGGAGTGGGTTGAAAGCAGCAATAAAGAAAGAGGCAATTGGAGAATAACCCCAAGTAATCCCAATATGGCACTGGAGCCAGAAAATTAGTCCTGAGCATCTGCTGACAGGCTTCATCGAGGACACTGGACATGTGGGCTGGCAACAAAGAAGGAATACTCAATGGGGGTTGCCAAATCATGCCCCCTATTAATGCCATCAATGGAAGATACCGATGGGAAGCTCTGGAGAAGAGATAGTTGTGCAGAGAGCGGATTGCATCCTGCAAGCGGCAACTATGGGCTTCACAGAAGCTAAAGCTGAATGACCAGTGGAAACCAGGCGAGGCTGAAAGCTTTGTAGACCAACTTCAAAGAACTTATCCAGCAAAGCAAATAGCATAAGCGGCAGTATCCCGATCCAGAAGGTTATCAAGATTAGAGGGATTCAGCGCTAATGTCAAAGCCTTGGTGACTTGGGCCCAGAGTTCAGCGTAGGGGAGTTCAAAGTGTATGCTGTTATTAATTGAGAGCTCAGAAACCAGAACAGCGGGTTTGTAAAATTGAATGAGTCAGAAGAGGAACTCAGGGAGCAGGTCTGACCCAGCCAGAGATGAATAATCCAGAGAAACTGGCATAATCTCTGGAGCATCTATGATGATGTTCAGAGCATCTGCAAAAGGAGCTAAATCCAGGAGGGTTTCAAAGTCCAACTCTGGAATTGACTGCAGAGGAAGAGTCAGCTGAGAGTTGTTTGAAATGATGGCCAGCCTGGTTTTGGAGGGATTAGTTACCATTTCCAGTAATTTGATGGAAGGACTAGCTGCTTGTGCCAGACTAGGCATATAAGTCCTGAAAGAACCATAAAAGAGGTTCTGTTGAGCATCCTGACTCATCTGCTGGAAGAGATGGAGGTCTGGATCAGACAGACTATTGAGGAGCTGCTGGTAGCGAGATTCAGAATTTGACATATGAGCTGGATGAGAGGGGGGATGTCAGACTTATATAGAAGTTGACATTATGCACTCTATAATTCATTAGGCTCCAATTTTGGGGAAATCAATCTCAAAATTAATGAGATAAGCTCTCCAAAGGAAGAATTAAAAATGACTTATGCCAAGAGGTTATAAGTGAAATAACAAGGGTGAAATAAAATAAGTATTCTTAATTAAGCCACAAAGCAAACATTGATGGCAAGAGTCTCCTGTCTAGGATGAGGAGAAAATCAGGAAATCAAGGACGCTGGACTAAGAATCCTGAATATGACAATGGGTCATATACCCTGACGGGGGAAAACTGGATCCCAAGATTAATATTGTCACAAGTAAATTGATCAGCCTGTCACAACAGAAGGTCATGGGGACCGCGCTCTGAGAAGGCAGTAGCAAGGAGGAAGAGGAAGAACGCTGTATGCCAAAGGTCATCCCATGTAGCATTAAGTATTGATGAGTGTACTCCGCTTGAACCAATGAAGTATTCAATCAGGTGTCTGAAGTGGTGTTCTCATGCCCCAGTCCTTTTCTCGCTGGAAATCTAGGCAAGAGGGGGGATGTGTTGGGATTTTTGCCAATATTCTCAGCCTGCTAGATTACCTGGTATCACTAGGGAAAATTGCCTAAGGCGAAGTGAATAGGAAATTGGTTGGCCCAAGTTTCAAAGGAACTATGTTTGGGGGATTTTGGGATATTCACCTGGTCATATCCATCGGGGATCAATCTGTATGAATACTCAAGATCTCATCAGGAAGAGTGGCCGACGAAATAGGGGCATTTGATAGTGATTAACTATCAGGTGTACCAATTGGGATCATCAGGTTTCATCACCGACTGATTGGGAATGAATAGTGAGTTGTGAGGTGAGTGATGCCGCCTGCAACTAGTGAAATGATCAGTTGGTGAAGTGACCTGCCATAATGGGTAATAAGTCCCATTACCTAAGCAGGTCGCTAGCCAATCATGGTTGGTTCACTTGGATTGAGAGGAAAATGTTAGGGACACGTTTTCTGACTCTTTTCATTTGAGGTCTCAAGGATGTCCAACGACGGAATCCTAGCCAGGATGGGGAAGACCATTGCTGCTGAGATGAGGAAGGGTGATTCAATGGCAACGGCCGCTGTTTTATTGAAGAGGTGTCAACTGAGGGTTAGACAGTCGAATCCCCTACTATATTATTCCTTATAATTTACTATAATAAACACATTATATTAACATTATTATTATCTACAAAAGCATTATAATCTACAGTTATATTATCAATTCGGTGTATAGTTAGACTATCAGCTTCTATTGTGTCATTCTATCTCAAGGATATTATTGCAGAAGGCAATAATTGGAAGACTCTCAGAGAGAAGAGTAAAGATCTGAGCGGGGATTTAGAGACAAAGAAACCACAATAAGAGGTATCTGCCAACTGTGTGTTGGGCTGAGAGAGACTGTCACTGGGGTATCTTAACGAAAATCAGGTGGGCAAGCGTATAGGGAACAAATCCCTACAAGTACAAATTCAAGAGTATTTAATTGGAAATACTGGCTGAGCGTTGGGCCAAATAATAGTTCAATCTCAACTACAGATGATAGTCTCCATACTATTATTGATTAATACATTTTATACAATGTGATGAAGTGCATGAGGAAATCGAACCTGTGCAGTAAAAAGGTTTCTGGGTTGACGGCTGATAATCAATCCTAAGTAAATTTTTACATGGATCCATGAAGAGTGTCCAGAGGGGCCGTGGATGGAGTGTACTGGGGACAGACAAGATGGCATGTGCCCTGGCAGATTCCAAGGGAAAGCTATGGGGAAGTTTGGAGTGGATGGTGGCCCACCAGAAGTGACAAGAGGATCAATGAATAGCACCGGATCTGGAGCTTGGGAGATGGGCAAAGGGCGGGCCGCATGTGCAAGTAAAGTGGAAAGGTTATCCAGGGGAGGAGGCGGCATGGTAGACAGGAGAAGATGGCGCGCAGTGCCTGGGGATGGTCCAGGAGTTTTCAGGTTTCACAGGGGGGTGATATAACGGATTGGTTTCACCTGATCCATACATTGCTTCAGATCAGTCAGTACTGGATCCAAATATTGAATTAATAGGAAGGAACCCAAATGTGAGGGAATCAGTGCAAGGGAAATTTGACTGTCTAAAGCTGAAATACATCCAAGTCAATATGGCGTTGGACTCATGAGCGGTGTGGACAATGATTTGGTGGGATATGGAATCTTCACCTGAGATGTTCTGGTCAGTTCGGGAGAGCCTAGTGTAGGAGAAAGCTTATTTGATATAAGCAAAACACTATTTATTTGGGGATAGGTTGGCTGGAATGGACAGTTGAGTCTTCTACAAAACCCCAAAACTCAAAAGAATTGATGGCATAAGAAATAATATTTTATTAAAAATATTTTGGATTGAAGACATGAGCTCCAACAGTGAGCTTAGTATGGCGTTAGAGTGGATCTTGGAACTCTCCTACAGCGTGTGGACAGTGATCCAAGGGTGCATGGCAATGACAAAATTTGGCGGATGGGTTTGGGGATTGGCTCCAGCAGGCTGGTCCCTATTAGAGTCAGCTATGAGGCTTTTACTTCCCGATTTCCTCATGGAATATTGGCGCGAACCCATTTGTTACAAATTAAGTGAATACATCTGTCTCATTTGACTTAAATTTATTTTAATTTTAAGATTTAGCTTGTTTGAGCATTGGTAATGTCCGCCCCTGGTCGGCTTACCTCAGTTAAATAAATGTTTATTTCTTACCAGTTGATTCAGATATTATTTTAGATTTTATATTGGTAGATGGCATTGGTAATCCTAAGAAATTGACCTATCAAATTTATTAAAACACTGAATCCACCAACCACTTGGCCAAAGCCAATTTACATATGCTTTCAACTAATCATCAGATTCTTGGTAAGCCTTTGAACCTATCTGATCAACTATATTGACTTGATAGACCCATTGACCCTATCTGATCAACCATATCAAATCAATCAAAAACCACCAACCACTCATCCAGATCAATTAAACTGCTTGTATTGACCAAAAACCAACTACTGTAAGCTCTATTTTTATTTAACCGAGGTAAGCTGACCAGGGGATGGACATTACCAAACTAAAACTAAAAATCCGAATAAAAAATAACGATTCAAATGAAACGCCCAAAATGGATGGATTGATTGAATCATACCTAACAAATATCCAACCAGGTGGGTAGCAAATACTGCTATCACTCCATAGTGGATAGGGGAGGGGGTCAGGGGGCTCATCTTTGTCTGCATCCATCTCATCCCAGAGTAGGGTGCGTGTTAAGGCAGATAGTAAGAGTGTGGGGGCATTGGTGGCGTGGGGCTCAATATCTTTGATGACTGGAACTTCCAAATAGTTGCCAGCCATCATTATACCAATGACGAATTTCCCAAATCATCTTCAGCTTTGAGGCGGGCGTCTGGGAGTTTAACAAACGTGGCAATGTTGGTTCAGGTCACTTCTACTTTCAGATTCCGTGCTACTGTTACCACGTTCTGGATGACTTCAGTGACGTTTTTGTGTAAAGTTTTCATGTTGATCTTACTTTATGGAGTAATATTTTTGGGGATGATGGGAGGTGGAATTCCTCCTGTGAGCACAGCTATAGATTTGGTGGCAGCTTTGCGAAGTGGATGGCAATCTGGTGTGGCGGCTGCTTCTACTGTAAGCTGGTGGTCGCTGTAGAACAGTTTGGCGTTAGGTTGTGGGACATATTTCTGAGGCGGGAATTTTGCATCCCATTCTGCGTTACAGAGCCGCTCAAGTTGCAGTGTCAGTTCTTCAATGATGTTACCTGATTTGTTAAATTCATCCAATAATTCCCATGGATTTTGGTTGAATTGGATTGGGGAATCAGCGTACAGTTGAGGTTTGTTCAATTTGTTTGCAGATGCATGGGATTGAACTGGGATCTAATCTGATGTTTGGCTGGATGAATTATTTATGGCATTGGGGCAAGGTGGGTGCTGATTGGTGGCTGTAGGTGCAGTTGCAGCATCAGGCATTGGATGAGGGGAAGGTAGGATTGTACCCCATGTTGGAGTTGGCGCGGGGTGGGCAGCGGATTGGTGGGCATTGGGCAAACTTTCAACGTCAATGGGAGATTCTGTGTATGGGCATTTGCATTTTGAGTGATCTAACTCAAAACAGGATGGACAAATCGTCCATCCGCCCTCAACGCGGGCCCAGAATGGATGGTCAGGGGCAGATGGGATGGTGGCATGAGGGGGAATTGCCAAAGAAATTTTTGTAAATTCAGGGCTGATTGTGGCATACACCTGAGGCCCAGCGAGGCGTGTGGCCCCATTTGGGACCACAAATTGTAAGATGGGGCTGGCGCCGTAGGCTGCCAAACCTTCCATCAGCTCCTGGTGGAGCACTTCAGGGGGAGGTGGGTGGGAAAATCAGCGAACTGGACCACCAAGGTGGTGTCTGTTGGGAGCCAGGTCCAAGTTGTGGGAGGGGAATATTATTAAATACTAATGGCACCATTGCTGCAGTGGCTGCATCAGCTTCACAGGGGAAGTCAAGATCAAAGTACCCCTTATAGGGGAAGAAGTCAATAAAATTAGGCTGGTGTCATCACCGCCTGAGCCATTTTGATAATGGCTTGGTCGTTGTAGGGGAAAAATTTCCCATATTTGACCCTAAGGCTAAAATGCAAGTTGCTCCAGGGGAGCATCAGGGGGCAGTGGGGCACCACTTGGGTTCATGCAAGATGGGCATCGAGATCCTTGGGAGGAACAAATCATCCCAAGGGTTTGGAATGATTGGGTGAACCATTCTGAGCGCATTTTCCTGTCAGACGAAAAATGGAGGGGAGTTTCACCGCTGCCCCACGCTGAGACAGTTGGCGGTGGATCTGATGACATTGGAGCAAGACTTCAGTGTACAATTAAGTGTTTGTTTTTATTTAACCAAACAAATTGCTCAGAAAGTTATGTCAAGCGGAGAGAGAGTTTACTGTAAGCTCTATATATAAACTAAAAATGATTTATTAAAGGAATGCCAACCAGGGGATAGACATACTGAAGGCTCAAAGAGCAAATAAAAATAGAAAATAGGACATGAACCAAAAATGAATGAGATAAAGTATTAAATTGAACAAAACACCAACCAGGCATGGATCAGCAAACTTATAATTTACCATGGTGGAGGGGGAGGGGGGGATTGGTAGATGATTTGGTACCTAGGAGTTTGGTGCATCTGGATCTGATTGAGGTGCTAACCAGAGGTATAGGGGTAATAAAAAGTGAGGAGAGAGGTGTTTGAAGGGAGGGTTAATCACTTTGATCTGGGCCATGCTGTGGCCTCAAATAATTATCATGATGATATTTGGCTTGAATGCAGAAATTTAAATAAACAGGAAAAGCTTATAATATTTTCAGGGGTAATTCCTGCCAATAAAATGAACCATAAAATACTTATCAAATCACTAACCAAAACTGTAAACTATATATAACTAAACCATGTTTACTTGAGGCAAACTTACCATTAGATGAAAATGCAAAAAACTCAAAGAGCAATAAATATAAAAAATAAAAGATATGAACTGAAATTAAGGAAATAAAATGACAAGTGAAATGGAACAAAATGACAACCAGGCAGCGAGCTGTGAAACACTAACATATGATGGTGGAGGGGGAGGGGGATTGAAGCTGTTTTCTATCTATGAGTTTTGTGCATCTGGCTCTGATGAAAGAGGCAACCAGAGGCCTAGGGCATCTGCAGTGTGATTTTCAAGATTTTCAAAGGTAGGGTTTATTCAATCTGGCCATGCTGAGGCCTCAAAATAATTAGTAAGATGATATTTGGCTTAAATGCAGGCATCAAATAATTAAAAAGCTTTTAATATTTATTTTAGGGGTAATTCCTGTCATTGGGGTAAGCCATGAAAGACTTATTAAATTAACCGAAAACTGTAAACTGTATATATACTACTGAAACTGCGTTTATTCAAGGTAAGATGACCAGGGGATAGACATACTGAAGGCTCAAAGAGAAAATAAAATACAATAAAATAAAATAAATTATATGAACCACTTTTCTTTCCGCTTGAACTCACTTTTGAGAAAATTCCATTAAAAAGTTAAAAGAAGTTTATTTTATACACTGCCATCTGGCCACGTCTGATTTCCACTTGATGTTAACAGATCCGCTGCCTACCATCCCAGTGTGGGGAAGTGGTGAAACTCCCCTTAGCATTTTCTGCCCTGCGGGAAAACGTGTGCAAATGGGCTCAAATAGCCCACAAAATTCCTCTGGCCAATTTGTTAACCCACGGACTTAGCACTCCACCTAGTGTGCATCCACCCATCTCACCCCCACCCTCTCGCCCTTCCTCAGTCCAACAATCATTTTTGCCTCCATGTTGACTATAGACAGTTATTCCTGTATGCCAACAAAGCAATTGTTGAGCTCACCACTGCTGCCTTTGTGCCAATGGGTTTTATTATTTTCGCACTTGTAAGGGGTATTTTGACATGAGCTTCCAGACGGAAGAGGACGCTGCAGCAGCAGCTTCAACTCCACTTATTTACAAAAACACTCCCATTCATACTACCCATACTTGCCTCCCATCTGACACCTCACTGGTGGTGTCAATTGCATCCCTCCCTTCCCATCTTCCCCTCCCCTCAACTTTTGTATGATCAGCTAATGGCAGTGCATATGTCTTATGGCACTCAGCCTAGCCTCATCTTCGCTGTTCCCTCTGGAGTGGAGCACCTTGCTGCCCCTCGTGCAACTGCCATAATAAAATCACACCACCCTGCCATAGCCCACCAGATCCCCCCATGCTCATATTGCAGCAGCGCCTGAGCATTTCTTTTGGGCTCATGTTGATAATGATTGCCAAATTTGTCCCCTCTGCTTTGGGCTCGACTATTTAAAAAAATCCTGCCCCCATACCACTTCTGTTGATATGGCTTCATTTCCCTATTCAGAGGATTCTGAATGGGGAAGTTTGCTGCCTCCTTCCACTCAACACTCCCGTTTGATGGGCCTGAGTGGGAAATCAGCCACCACCAAATCAACTACCTGCATTAGCCCACCCAGCTCTACCCCAGCCAATCAGAGTAAGGTCTGGACCACCCTACATACCCAAGCAGCCAATTCGCCTCCTACCCACCTGAATTCATCCAATATTCTTGTAAACCAAACTCCATGGGACTTATTGGTGAGATTGATGAATCAGGTAAGGTTATCATGAGTGAGATATCCAGTCAACCACTCAGCCAGTTTGATTATGGTTGGGCTAAATTTCATTTCTGATTTTGATGATATCCCACCCCCAGAAGTTTCACTCCTATACTTAATGATGCCCCCTACCAAAGTGACCACTAGCTTGCCTTAGTAGCGGTGGCTTCCCCCGTTGCCCAAACCTACACAAAGCAGCGGCCCAATCAGTGGCTCAATACCAACTAGGGCTGCCCACACTATACTTTCCCCCAGATTTCCCTGAATCATCCTGCAGTGATAAATCAAAACTGTTTGACGATGCTGAAGCTGCTGTTATGCATGTCGCTGAACTAACAGAACTTAACCCATCCACTAAAATCACCCTCCATTGTATCTCCAATTTTGCCCAGCTCCCTGATGCCCGCATTCAAGCTGAGCATCACTTAGTGGAATATATTGAAGCTGTTTACTGTGTTGCTCTTGATGAATAAGAGGAGAACTCTTACTACACCACCATCCACCCGCACTATGCTGATGCCCCAATGCCCTGGCTATCTGCTTTTGTCCGCTTACTAAAAAATTGACATTTTCATGGCAGAAATATCTACAGAAAACCTGCCCGACCCCCCTCACCCTCTGTCATGATGGGATAGTGGTTTCTGCCCCACCTGGTTAGAAGTTTTTTTGTTTTGCCCTCCCGTTTGTTCTATCAATCAGGTTCATTTATTTGTTTTGATTTTTGGTACTTTCCATCCCCTGGTCAGCGTACCTCAAATAAAATTTAAAATTTAAAATATTCAAAAATTTAAATTTTAAATTTAAAATAGAAGATATGAACCAAAATAAAAGATAAAGAAATAATAAACATAACAGAATGAAATAACAACCATGCAGGGAGCGGCAAACCATTAACCTATCTTTGTGGAGGGGTGTGTCAGGAGCTGTTTTAGTACCAAGGAATTTGATGCCTCTGGCTCTGACGAAAGTGGCAACTTGAGGCCTGGGGGATCCATGGAGTGAGGCGCAAGGTGTGCAAAGGGAGGGTTAGTTTAATCTAGGCTATGCCAAGGTCTTAAAATAATTAGCAAGGTATGTTCATCTTAAATGTGGGCATTGGATAAACAGAATAAGCTTATAATATTTCCAGGGGTAATTTAGTTTATTGAATTGAATTGTACAATATTGAAGAGTTGAATAAGAACATTGGATGCAATCTTATATTTATATCATACTACTAAAACCACTGAGCCTATTATTTATTTAACTGAGGTAAGCTGACCAGGGGATGGACATTTCCAAACTAAAACTAAAATTATAATAAAATAACGATTCAAATGAAATGCCCAAAATGGATGAATCAATTGAATCATACCTAACAAAATATCCAACCAGGTGGGCAGAGAATACTGCTATCCCTCCATGGTGGATGGGGAGGGGGGATCGGGGGGCTCATCTTCAGCCACATCCATCTCATTCCAGAGTAGGGTGCATGTTAAGGCAGATAGTAAGGTGTGGGGGCATTGGCGGCATAGGGTTCGATATCCTTGATGACTGGAACTTCCAAATAGTTGCCAGCCATCATTATACCAATGATGTATTTTCCCAAAGCATCTTCAGCTTTGAGGCAGGCGTCTGGGAATTTAACAAATGTGGCAATGTTGGTTCAGGTTATTTTTTCTTTTGGATTCCGTGCTACTGTTACCACATTCTGGATGGCTTCAGTGACGTTTTTGTGTAAAGTTTTCATGTTGATCTTACTTTGTGCAGTAAGATTTATGGGGATGATGGGAGGTGGAATTCCTCCTGCGAGCACAGCCACAGATTTGGTGGCAGCTTTGCGAAGTGGATGGCAATCTGGTGTGGCGGCTGCTTCTACTGTAAGCTGGTGGTCGCTGTAGAACAGTTTGGCGTTAGGTTGTGGGACATATTTCTGAGGTGGGAATTTTGTATCCCATTCTGCGTTACAGAGCCGCTCGAGCTGCAGCATTGGTTATTCAATGACATTACCTGATTCGTTGATTTCATCCAATAATTCCAATGTATTTTGGTTATATATTGGATTGGGAATCAGCGTATGGTTGAGGTTTGTTTGATTCATTTGCAGATGCATGGGATCAAACTGGGATCCAATCCAATGTTTAGATGGATGAATTATTTGTGAGCAACTGAGCCTATTATTATTAGTATTATATATTATAATCAACTATATAACCACCCTTAAATAGCAAAACAAATGTGGACCATTAATCACCATCAATCAAAGACAATATTTATTTAGATTGTTTTACCAAATCAGCATACACCACCATCCACTTACTCAATACTCAAAACCACACCAGTGAACCTATTGAACCTATAGAATAAAAGTAACTAAATTACCATCCACTTGTCCAAACAAGTTAGAATCTATCAGACTAGTTTATGGTATTTGCTAATATACACCAAATTAAATTAAATCAATTTGTCACTACCAAAAACTTGGAAACCCACAAACATGAAACTGCATCTAACAAAAAGCTATAATTACTCAGATCAACTCTTAAAAATATTAACCAATCACTCTTTGAATCTTATTGACCTGGCCAAGTTGGCGCCAGGGGGCTGCTCGCCAGATAACTTCCAGAAGTAAACAGCTGAGATCACCATTGATGAAGTTAAACAATTAAAAAAGGAGTCACTGAAGAGTAAATCCCTGGGCCTTGACAATATGTACGCAGAAATTTACAATGCTATCTGCATCTGCATTGCACCAGAGCTCACCAGCCTTTAAGACTCCTGTCTTTAAACCATTTGATAAATTCCTGGGGGCCAGGAGACCCAGATTGTATTCCTGTAAAATAAGGGGCTCCAATTGCAACTTTAGAACTGGCGCCACATATTCTCTCAAATGCCAACTACAAAATTTTTAACATGCATTATGTCAAATAGGCTAATGGCAACTCATACCCTCCATCAGGCCCAGCACAGATTCATCAAGGGCCACACTATCTGAGACAGTATTGGGACCATCCTGAAAGTGCTTCAGGACATGCAAGGATCTGAACAGGGCTATCTTATGTTTCTTGAGATGGAGAAGGCCTACTATTGGGTAGCATGGCCCTTTGTGTAATGATTGGAAACCCCCCAGTTCTGACCGCCATATAAAAACCTATATATTCATTTGGTGCACCAACAAGCAACCAAAGCGGCCTAACCAAGTAGGGAGAGGTTTGGGGCACCAACAGAGCCAAACATTCACCTCTCATTGGTTGGCTATGTAAATCCTCTGTGTGGTTGGTCTGACCCAACCACGAAAAAGCTTCCTCAAAATGGAAACACCTGAAAAAGACCACAGGTATGCAAGGTATGCAAACCCCAAAACATCCTTTATTTTTATTCAGGAATATAAAAATGAAGGGAATCACAATACTCTCTTTCCACTCAGCATAACTTTCTGATTCAAATTAGACAAATTTATAAAATAAATCAAATTCGCCCATAGTAGTTTTGCTCCAATGTCATCGGATTCTCTGCCAGCTGCTCCAGTGTGGGGCAGTGGCAAAAATCCCTTCACCATTTTTCATCCGGCAGGAAAATGCGCTAGGACTGGTTTACCCAGTCATTCCAAACCTGTGGGCCAATTCATTCCACCCAAGGACCTGGACGCCCACCTTGCTTATACCCAAGCAATACCACGCTGCCCCCTAGTGCTCCCCCAGAGCAACATGTGCTATAGCCTAAGGGTCGAATATGGGAAACTATTCCCATACCACGACCAAGACATTATTGAAATGGCACAAATGGTGATGAAACCCTCCAGCTTTATCAATTTCTTCCCCTACAAGGGTGTTTTGACCTCAGCTTCACCTGCAAAGCTGGTGCTGCCACTGCAGCAACTGTGCCCCTGGTATTCCAGGGCACCCCTCTCCCCCACAACTTGGACTCAGCTCCCAGCGGACACCACTTTGGTGGTCCAGTTTACTGGCCTTCCCACCCACCTCCCCCTGAAGTGCTCCACCAGGAGCTGATGGACAGTTTGGCAGCCTATGGCTCCAACCCCATCTTACAATTTGTGGTCCTAAATGGGGCCACATGACTTGCTGGGCCTCGGGCATATGCCATGATAAGCCCTGAATTTAGTAAAATTGTGGCAGCAATTCCACCACGCACCGTTATTCCCTCAGCACCTGACCATCCATTTTGGGCACGCGTCAAGGGTGGGCAGACAATCTGTCCATCATGTTTCGAGTTAGACCACTCAAAATGCAAGTGCCCCTACTCAAACACTTCAGATGGATCAGATGACTCATCCGCCAACCTCCAATCCGCTCCCACTCCTGTACAAATTCAGGCATGGGGCACAATCCTACCTCCTCCACCCTCAAAGCCTGTTGCTGCAGCTACACCTGCAGCTACCAATCATCCTCCTCCTCACCCCAATGCCATAAATAATTCCTCCAATCAAGCATTGGATTGGATCCCAGTTTAATCCCATACTTCCACAAATGAATCAAACAAACTTCAACCGTACACTGATTCCCCAATTCAATTCAACCAAAACACATGGGAATTATTGGCTGAAATTGACGAATCAGGTAAGTTCATTGAAGAACCATCTCTGCAGATCAAGCGGTTTGTTAATGCAGAATGGGACGCCAAATACCCCCTCAACTTTATACCCCACAGCCAAACGCGGAATCATTTTTCAGTGATCATCAGCTTGCATTCAAAGCAGCTGCAACACCAGATTGTCATCCCCTGCATAAAGCTGTCACTAAATCAGTAACGATACTCAAAGGAGGAATTCAACCTTCTGTTATCCCTGCAACCTTAACCCCAAAAAGTAAAATCAAGGTGAACCAGTATTACAAAAATGCAAATGAAGCTATCCAGACTGTGGCAACTATAGCACGGAATCCAAAAGTAAAAATAACCCAAACCAACATTGCCACGTTCGTTCAACTCCCAGATGCCTGAATTAAAGCTGAAAAAGCTTTAACCGAATATCTCAGTGCCATTTACCTAGCTGGCAATTTCCATGAAATTCCAAATATCAGATATTGAACCACATACCGCAGATGCCCCAATGCCATTACTGACAGCTGTGACATGCACTCTACTATAGGAGGAAGAAGCTGCTGCTGAAGAGGCTGCCAAAGACGAGCCCCCTGACCCCCCTCTCCTTCCACCATGGAGGGATAAGTGGCTTCCGCTGCCCACCTGGTTGGTCAGTTTTCAAAGCGTTTCACTCAATCCGCTCATTAGGGCGTTTTGTTTGAACCAAATAGTTACATTTTTAGTAGTATATTTTTAGTTTTGGTAATGTCCATCCCCTGGTTAGCTTGCCTTGAATAAATACAAATATAAAAATGAAGGTGTCCGCTGACAAGAGCTCATCTGGGGAGCAACCAACAATGCTCCCCAGGAAGGAACATGCTAGGGTAAGAATTTAAAAGTAAACTTCAGAATGGGCAGGCATGCCTTATAAAGGCAGAGCTTTGGGGGCAACACCCAAGTTATTGATTAGGCTCACTCAATCCTAATCTATGACTTGGTTGAGGCACAACCCAGCGCCCAAAACGGCCAAAATAACAATGTATTAAAGTGATTTGACTCAGATTTAGATTATCTGAATCTGAGTCAAAATGTACAATTGAAACGAATCTTGATCATTACACTTTGCATGCAACATTAAAAGTAATAGGTATCCCTGACTTATTCCACTTCTGTACCTTGATGCTTTATTCTGGTCTTCCAACAAAGGTAATTGTGGCTGATGGCCTCAAAAATGATATCCCAATCATCCAGGGTCTCCACCAAGGCAATCCCATGTCACCAATCCTATTTATTTCATGTGTAGATGACATCATAGTGGACCCAATCCCAAGGATAAGGCTGGGCGCCAGGAGGCCCAGAAGGTGAAGCTTCAGGCCCTCCCTGACCTCAGTCACATGCTAGACCAACGCTGGGTATGAGCTAAATATGCCCAAGTTGGTACTAGTGAGATGCCAAACACTCAGCCCCTTACGTCAGCCCAGGCGTTGAAACAAATGGTTTATGTAACAAACGCAGATGGTTTGGTTCGGTTAGTCAAGGAATGGGGTTTCAAAACCTGTTCCATTTATGAAATCACATGTTCGGGTCAAATCCAACTTCATTGATTACATGAGTGAAGTAGGTTTCAGTGTATTCTACCAATCAGGATGGTGGTGTGTGCCTATTGGTAGGTCAGTGCTTGGGCCCACTTCAGAGAACCCCTTATTCCCCTGTCAAAGTTTAATTATGTTTTCCCAAACCAACATTCCACGTTGGTCAACTTCCAAATAAACATATTTCCCATTTTTACGTTTTATTATATGATATTCCAAACGCTCCTGTGCGCAAACCTCTTTGAGGAGGTCTTGTTCTCCATTAACTTTGCCATTTCCAATACACTCAAGCTATCCCCTTGTGCACCGTTGGTTTGCCCAGGTTCCCTCCAACCTTGGTCGCTTACCCCCTTTCTCTTTGTGCACCGCGTCACTTTTGGCGGGTTATTTATTATAAAACTCACACTTCTCTGCCTAAGTTGTTATTGCTCCAGCACCCTCTGCTGGGCTCTAATAACTTTCACACTAATGGCTTGTTCCCTGGCGTTGGCTTTGTTCACCGTGCACTACCACGCTGGTAACAGGAGAGTTATAGACACTCTCCTTACATTAGTCGACCAACCTCTTAAATTTATGTGCACAAACTTTTTCCATGTGGAACTTTTCCAAAGTGGAAACAGTGGGCGCCAGCCGTGGGCTTTGGATGTTGTTAGCCGCACACTTTTTCCTCTTTTTCACGAAGGTTGGAGCAACTCAGCGTTATGATGGTTGCCTCCAACTGGAAAGTATCCACCCTTTGTGCTCGTACCTGGTGGATACAAATGCTTCAAAGTCCAAAAGTCGTGGTTCCATGACTTTCTGCAAAAATTATCAATTTCAATTTAAATAAACGAGTTTTACTTCACCAGCGCTTTCAGACGATGCTGGCAGAATCAGCGCAGATGGGCCTGGGGGTTTTGGCCTTGGTTAATATCGGTCATTCCATTACTGTACAAGGGATAGGGTCTTTTGCGTCTAAAAACGCGTTTTATAATGAAAACCTTATCTCTACCTCTGAATTGTTTATTAGTTCTTATGGCCTGGATGAGGACCCTATTCTGGTATATCAGATTACCCCTGAGAACCCACGTTTGACCCCTACCATGATCTGGGGCACTCAGGAAGCGGAAAAAGAGCTTGGTTTGAAATATAATAATGCATATGCACCTGCAAAAGGTGTGGTGGGATATGTAGCCTTAGTAGTAAGGGTGGCACACTATCCCTCACCCTTCTATGATTCCAAAACTTACCCTGATGGTTTGCTCATGCCAGAGGAAGAACTTTTAAATGAGGTTGTGGCGTTTTCTGCGTTGAATAAATCCCATTCTGGATACTTCTTATTGACCGCTACCCTTAATCCCCTTTGGGAAAGATCAGCACAACAATTTTAGTGGATACCGGGGCCTCTAATAATTTTATTGACCAAGACCTTGCTGACTACCTTGAGTTGTGTTACTCACCAGGTGATATGGTTAGAGGTGGGGCTTCTCAAGGTATCCCTGCGCTGAACATCATGGGGTTGTTGGACTACCAGGTGGGCGCCTATCTTCTGTATGACCATTTTCAAGCTATCAGGAACCTCTTGTTCTCCATTATTCTGGGTGTAGAGTGGTGGAGAAAGTTTGAAGTCAGGACTAACTTGAAAGAAAACAATCTATCCTTGTCTTTGTCCAATGGTCACAAGTTGATTGTTCTTTTGTCATAGGATAATGCTCAGGGCAAATTACCTCATTGGCCCAATATTCCCTCTCATAATATTGCCCCTTTGCTGAAGCCCTCTGTGGAGGTTCCCCTGCCGTCCTGTTTGGAGGATTTGGAATCTTCTTATGATGCAGCATCCGCTAACACACTTCCTGAGAACTCTGAATTTGATTGTGACTTCAAGCTCACTGTGGATCTGGTGCATATATCTTCCCCCATTTAACCATTGACCATGCGGGAGGAAGAGGAGTTGGATGTGTGGGTGAAGGATCACTTAGCCAAAGGTGCAATTTTTCAGCGTACCTTCCTTGTTTGCTCCCCACTTCTCTTTGTTGAGAAGGCTGATGGTACTCTACACCCCTGCATAGACTATGGGAACCTCAATAACAATATTGTACCAGACCTCCATCACATCCCTTTGGATTCACAGATTGCACGCTATGTGGAGAGGGGGAAGGTCTTCTCCAAGCTGGATTGCCTCAACGCATTCAATCAGATCCGGATTAAAAAGGGACAAGAGTGGTTAACCGCATTCTGTACCAGAAAAGGGATTTTTCAGTTTTGGGTCATGCCCTTTGGGCTTAAGAATGCCCCTGCTATCTTTCAACGCCACATTGATGCAACGTTGGGGGACTTGTTAGGGGTATGAGCGGTTGCCTAAATGGACAACATTCTGGTTTTTTCTCCCAACCATGAGTCCCATGCAGTACATGTCAGGATTTCACCAAATTCGCATATCTCCAAAAAATCCCCTTCCTCAATTCCCCTAACATCATCAGGAGGAGCGAGCAATCTATTGAAATCTATCAAGGTTGATGATCAATCAGATCCTGATCAACTGATTAAAGACCTGATCGCAAAGAGATTAATTCACTCTGATAGATTACAAACCATAAAAAAGCCTATAAATATTTCCTCTTTTTAAAAATAAAATTAGGTCAATTCATAACCTATAGTTCCATTTGATTTTAATACATTTCTGGATAATCCTCTCAGTGCAACTTCAATATTATACCTGCCCCATTGGAAGTGTAATTCAAAACTTCCAGACTGGTGCTCACTACAGGGGCACTCTGAGTTACTCTCCAGTGACCACGTCTATCACCATGGATTCTCAATTTTTGCCTGACGAGGCTCAAGATCAAGAGCAAGGCAGTATTTTATGATGGGTCCCTTCAATTGGAGCCCAAATCCCAAGATTACCCTCCACGTTGGAATTTTGGGCCAACTTGGAATTCTATAATCCTAACTTAAGTTTTGCATCAGACTTTCAAATGCCACCTGAGGCCTTGCAAAATATCATCAATCAATTACTTGAAGGGGCTCTAATCCCTGGATTACGTTCTACCAAATCTTGATCAAATGCAGTACCTTCTATATTGTGAGAAGTGCTGCAAACCTCTCAAATGCCAGGGATTGGCTCTGTACAATATCTACAACAACTTGTACATCCTACATTATACCACTTGCTACCTGTAGTTGGAATGCACCATCAAGGGATGTTCAATTTACTAGAAGGACTCCAATCTTTGGATAATTATATTTCCAAGTTTTTCAAGTTGTCCTCTGAGTTTAGCCGAGATAATTGTGATGCTATTATTAATAATTAAACTTCCCTCAACAAAGTAAAACAGCAGATCATTCAGTTTGATCATGTGATATCAAATTTTATTGATGTACAGTTTCCAAAAAAAGTTCAAGAAATCCAGAAGGAATGGAGAGAGGTGTTTCCCAACTCCCTGAGCATGGTCAATCAATGGAGGAAGAAATTAGAACCCATCTTTTTCAATTGGAACAAAAGTACTCAGGAATTCAGTTTCTGGGTCAATGAAGTAGAGAAAACCTCTGGAAATATGGGTCATCCTGTGGTAGAAGGACCTCGTGGACCTCCTGGAGCTGATGGGCCCCATGGACCCCCAGGTGCTGATGGTCATTCAGGATCTTATCAGCAAATTAACTCTCTCATGAACATGATGACCCACTTATGTGAACAATACTCTAAGATGGCCAAATAATGCAACCTAACCCCTTATGGGGTATCAATTGACCCCTTTTGACTCTGCAGTCCTTGTCCAATGAATTGATCAATTTGGAAAAGTGGGCCAAGGACACTGATATCTTATTACATGCTTGTGAATCAAAAGGGGAATTGCTCCAAGCGAAAATTGAGACTCTGGAACTCAAGTACAATGCACAACAGGAACAGATTTTTGAGCTATCTCGCCGACTAGATGAAAAAGTAGGGCATGCAGACCTGAATCGACAGATTAACGAAATTTGGATGGAAGCTGTTGGTCCTTACCCTCAATTTTCTTCTCAAGCTTCAGATTCTGCTTCTTATGTGTCTACTCAATCTGAACAACCTGGAGTGCATGTTTTGACTACCAATGCTCCCATGAGTTTAAAGCCAGTATTCAAGGACAAATACTCCCCAGGGGAAGGCAGCATTATCGCCTTTCTATATCTGTATGAAAAGGCATTAAGTGAGTCCACGGATCACCAAAAGCTGAATTACTTGCCTAATTGCCTTACTCGATTGGCTCAAGATATTATGGTTTCCCACTTAGTGACTTGCTCTACTTGGGCTCAAGTCAAAGAAGCATTGATCAAAGAATTTGGAAGTGAGCAGACCCTATCTTCGCAAAAACAGGCCTTTATGGGTATACAGCCCCACTGAAATGAATCTATTAAGGACTTTGCTCATCAGTTCTATTGGGAAGCTCAAACTCTTGTAGCCTGTGGTCAGTTAAACTTGGACAATGCAATAACTGCAGTTCTGTCAGCCTTTACTACTAGGACGCAAATGCAAGTTTATCTGATAAGTGTCAAAAAGGATTCCCGAAGTATTTTGGATATTAAGGAGGCCTTATTGGAGTTGCCCCTCTATACTCCAATAAACCCCGAGTTTATGAGTCTCCTAGACCTAGTCAGCCCAAAGTCTTTGCCATGCCTGAGAACACTAGAGTGATCCAGTGTAATTACTGTCATCGCTACTTTCATACTGAGGATCGTTGTTTTAAAAAGGAAGCAGATGAAAAAAAGAAAAGAGATAAGACCAATAAGATTCTTCAACTTGATAATGATGTGAGTGCTCAGCAAGAACAGCAAATTTCAATTGAGTGTAATAAAGATGACCATTCCTCTTATTCCTTGCCCTCCTTATTGGTATTATCCTCTCAGTTTGGAAGCACTATTACCTGAATTAATTTATGAGTAAATTAAATCAATGCCAAGGCTATCATAGATACTGGATCCTCAGTGAATGTTGTCTCCTCCAAATTGGTCAAACGGATCAAATTAACCCCCAATATTTCACATTATGAAGATATGGCACCACCAGCCCTCAAAGTACTCGGTCTATTGGAGCTTTTTCATCCTTCCTCTGAAAATTGAGAAATTAACCTTTACCATTCCAGCGATTGTGCTTGATAATTTAAGTTATGACTTACTCTTGGGAACTCATTTTTTATGAGAATTTGATGGAATTATCAACTACCCTTACTCATTGTTGTCTCTCTTGGGGTATCGAGTTCCCTTACTTTTATCTGATCATGCTTCCACTTGACGTTGGTTATGTCTGCTAGAAGGAACTAAAAGGTCTTATTCACTTCAGTATCAGGTTGAAGATCCTCATGTAAAATTACCTCCTACCATGGCTGATATTGAAGAGGGAATGCCTATTTTTTCTCCTGAGAAATTAGATATTCCACCAAAATCACAAGTGATCATTGATACTTCTTTGCACTTTTTGATTCCTAAGGGATATTTGTTACAAGTCTAGGGAACTGTCAATCCTTCTGCCAATGAACTCTTACCTTGTCCTGGAATATTGGATTATGCTTATTCAGGATCTTTATCTGTCTTACTAGCAAATCTTACTGATGTGCCAAAACCAGTAGATCAAGAGCATCCAATTGCTTATGTCAAGCTGTTACCCTTATCTAATATCTATGATGTTAAACCCTTTGGGAGTTTACAAGACTTTGGATTGGAGAGTGATCAGGAAATCCTTACTGTGGGACCTGCTATTGGAAAACATCTCTCAAAGGAACAGGAGAAACAAGTGCTTCAATTATTGGATGAATATTCCGACATTTTTGCTAGGCATACTTACGATTTTGGGAAGATGAAAGGTGTAGTGCACACTATTGAAACTGGTGATCACCTTCCTATATGTGCGAAGCCCTATCATAAATCCAAAGTAGAAGAAGCCCAGGTTACTAAGGAGTTGAATCAATTGCTGGAGGCTGGATTATTGAAACCCTTTAATAGTCCCTGGGCATCCCATTGTTGTTGGTTAAAAAGAAAGATGTTTCTCATTGAGTCATGATTGGTTATTGTCGATTGAATGCTATTACCTGATGGAACTGTTATCCCTTACCTAGGATTGATGATTCTCTTAGATTGTTGGCTGGATCCACCTATTTTCGGCCATGGACTTAGCCAGTGGATATTGGCAAATCAAACTGTCTCCATACAATCATGCCAAGTGTGCCCTGATATTGAGTGAAGGGTTGTTTGAACCAACTTGCATGCCTCAAGGCCTAAGCAATGCTCCCGCAACTTTCCAAAGGGCCATGGACATTATGCTCCAGGATTTAAAGCTTACTTGTGTTCTGGTATATTTTAATGACATTACCATGTTTTCCAAAACCTTTACTGAGCATTTAAACCATTTAAAAGAAGTTTTCAGCCAAATTTTGGACTCTTCCTTAAAACTCAAGCCCTCCAAGTGCTCATTCTTTCAAAATGAAATGGACTTCTTAGGACATTAGGGTTCAGCTAAAGGGATTTGACCCCTTGCAGACAAGGTTCAAGCCATCCAACAGATGCCTCCTCCCTCTTCTTTACGGGATATCAAGTCTTTCTTGGTATGGTTGGGTATTACTGGTAATTTATTCCCAATTTTACTGATATGGCTGAACCCTTATTTCACCTATTGCAAAAAGGAGTGTCTTTCGAGTGAGGATCAGCTCAAGAACAGTCTTTCAATTCTCTGCATACCGCCTTGATGAAGGCACCTGTTCTAATTCACCCCCAGTTTGATAAGCCTTTCTTTCTACATATGGATGCAAGCAATGTCACTATTGGGGCTATTTTATCTCAGTGTGATGAAGAAAATAAGGATCATCCTGTTGCTTACTATAGCAAAACTTTGTCAAAGGCTGAACAAAACTATAGTGTTACTGAGCGGGAATGTTTGGTGGTAATTTTGGCCATCAAGCATTTTTGGCCCTTTTTATATGGTACTCATTTCACTGTTATTACCAACCATTCCTCCTTACGATGGCTGCAGAATATGAATGATCCTGATGGGAGGTTGGCCCATTGGGCTTTATGATTGCAAAATTACGATTTTTCTATTGTTCATTGCTCAGGAGCTCAGCATCAAAATGCGGATGGGTTATCCTGACTACCTATTCTGACCTTGGAACCAGAAAAAGAAGAACGCTTGTATAATCTTATTGGATGACCGGAATTATGGGATTGAGAGACTGAAGAGGATCAAGCCTATTTAAAATCAATTACCAAGGATACTATAATTCAAGGTGGAGCTTTGTATAAGAAAGCCAAGTCTAAGTGGTTGCCCTTCCTACATCCCAACTCCAGGTTTCACGCTGTAATGGAAGGTCATGAACAAGTTGGTCATAACAGCTTAAAGAAAACTCAAGAATGGTTGAAGACTTGATACTATTGGAACAACATGACCAGGTTCATTTGGGAGACTCTTTACTCATGTCTTACTTACAAACAACATGGAACTACCAGCCCTACTTATCAACATCAAGTCATTTCCCCAACTAAGGCATTTGAAGTAGTCAGCATTGATGTTGTATGGCCTTTTCCTTGAGGAGTGCATGGTCATCAGTATATCATTATGGCCATCAACCATTTGACCAAATGGGTTGAGGCCATTTCAATTGCTACCCCTTTGGCTAAGACTACAGCCTTATTCCTATATCTGCATATTATTTCCCAACATGGATGTCCAAAGGTCCTTATGTCAGATAATGGGACTAATTTCACCTCGCAGCTTATACATGAGTTATCAAAATTATTTAACACTACTCAGCGATTTGTTGTCCCATATAATCCATCCACAAATGGGGCCATTGAACGAGTTAGTGGAACCTTGGTCTCGATTTTAAGGAAAATGGCCTTGACTGATCTGACTTGGTGGAATTTTTATTTACCAAGTGCCGTGTTTGCTTATTGGATAAGCTATCACCGCATTAACAAGATGTCCCCGTTTAAGTGTATATGGGCGGGATCCTTCAGTCCCTTCTAGTGTTCAGACTATCCTTGAAGAAAGCATCCCAGAAAATTCTGATTTAGTTATGAGAAATTTGGCTGATGAAATTATCCGCCTCCAGGCTCAAGCAATGAATTCAATTAAAACCACCACTCAAAGAGAGACTCTATGAAGCAATCAATATAAACCAGTCTTACCTGAATATCAGATTGGAGATTATGTTATGTATTATCATTCTTAGCCAGGTAAACGGACTGAAAAGCTGGGAACTAATTGGTCTGGTCCTTATAGAGTTATATTTCAAAAGGGATTAGAATATTCGATTGTTCATAAAGATACTGGTATTGTGGTAAATTGTATTCATCCTAGGTTTTTAAGAAGTCATCCTCCACCGTGATTGAATCTTGAGGGGGAAGTGTCAGGATTTCACCAAATTTGCATATCTCCAAAAAATCTTCTTCCTCAATTCCCCCAACATCATTGGAAGGAGTGAGCAATCTATCGCAATCTATCAAGGTTGATGATCAATCAGATCCTTATCAACTGATTGAAGATTTGATCACGCAGAGATTAATTCACTCTGATAGATTATGAACTGTAAAAAAGCCTATAAATATTTCCTCTTATTGAAAATAAAAATTAGGTGATTCATAACCTATAGTTCCATCTGATTTTAATACATTTCAGGAGAATCCTCTCAGTGTAACTTCGAGATTAGACCTGCCCCATTGGAAGTGTGATTCAAAACTTCCAGAGTACACCTTCGGCAAGTGGAGAGAGATTAAAGGCAGCCAGCCTTACACTGAAGATAATCAAGCGTGAGTTTTTCAAGTCCCAGGTCACTTTTCTGGGCAACGTCATGTTTGACCAAGGACACATGATAACTCCAGACAAGGAGAAGGCGATTCATGAGTGGCCCACTCCCACCTCCGTCAAGGATTTGAGAAGCTTTTTGGGGACATGTATGTTCCTCAAGAAGTTCATGCTACATCTTTCCGAGGTGGCAGCTTCCTTATATAAGGCTAGCGGTGCAAAGTTTTTTTTTGGTCCTCCGTTTGGAGGATGCTTTCCAAGCAGTGAAGTGCACCCTGTTGTCCACATCTGTCCTTTGCCATGTCAACCCTTCCAAAGAGTTCATTTTGTCTAAGGATGCCTCCAACTTCGCCATAGCAGCTGCCTTGTTACAAGTAGGCGAAGATGGGATAGAGCATCCAGTGGGATATTTTTTAGGAAAATGTCTTTGCCAGAGTTGAACTACGCCATTTATGATAAATAGTTACTGACAGTGGTGGAGGCGCTGACTTATTGGCGTCACCACTTGCATGGCTCATTCCAACCTTTCTGGGTACATACAGACCACCGTGCCTTGCTGTACTACCGCACTCCTCATGTTCTAACTCCATGGCAGACCCGTTGGCATGAGACCCTTGCCCAATTTGCATTCACATATGAGTTCACCAAGGGCAAGGATAATGGTTTGTCATATGCTTTGAGCCGCAACCCTGCTTTAGCGCCTGATCCCAAGGAGGTAGAAGTTCATAACACACAGTTGATGATTCTGCCAAATAAAAGTGTGTCCCAACTTCCCTCTCCCCCAGCCAATGGGCCAGCGTTTGCTCCTCTGGAAAATGCGGAGGGATATAATATGTTCAGAAAGGTAGTCCTTTCTCAGCCACTAGCAGCCAAATATACTATGATACTTTCTAAGAGCGTTTTGAACCAAGAGGATCTCCAGGGGCTATCATGTGGAGGATGAGATGGTGTGGTTTCAGGGGCACAGATGGATTCCCTCTGGCACACTTCGCCTGGAGAACATCTGGGACCATCATGATGGACTCACCGTTGGTCATCTTAGTAAAGCAAAGATGTTGGAGTTAATATGACGCACGTATAATTGGAAGGGCTTTCCTGCTCAGGTGGGGCGGTATTGTAAAGAGTGCCTGATCTGCAATCAGATGGAACCCAATTGGCAACCTTTATCAGGGTTGTTGGTACCAGTCCAAAAGGCTGAGGGGCCCTGGACTTCCTTGTCAGTGGATTTCATTGTGGAGTTATCTGTCTCAGATGGCTATGATGCCATCATGGTTGTGGTGGACCGTTTTACAAAGTTCGCCCGCTTTATTCCCTGTAGAACAACAATACCCGCCGCTGAGATGGCCAGGCTTTTTTTCACACATGTGTTTGCGCTTCATGGGGTTCCTCAAGAAATCATTAGTGACTGGGGACCACAGTTCACCTCCATCTTTTGGGAAGAGTTGTGTGAGACTCTTCAGATTTGCCCCTGCCGTTCAACTGCTTATCACCCCCAATCAAAAGGCAGACTGAAAGAGTGAACCAGTGCTTGGAGAAGTTCCTGCAGTGTTACACCGCTGGAGATCATTCAGATTGGGTCTCTCACCTTCCTATGGCCCAATTCAGTTACAACAACACTTTGCATTCATCTATCAGTTGTTCCCCTTTTTTCGCCAACCATGGCTTTAACCCCGCCTTTAACATGGAGCCCATCTGTGGTTTTAAGGTTGAAGTGGTGGTGGACTCTGCCAAGACTATCAAGAAGGTCCACCAGGGGGTTTCCACAAGTTTGGAGGCAGCGATGCAAGTTTATAAGGAGAACACTGATGGAAAGCGCGGAGTGGGTCCAGCGTATAAGGAGGTCATCTCGTGATGCTTGATGCTCACAACATCCCTATCAAGCAGCCATGAGAGAAGCTGGGACCAAAGAGAATTGGCCCTTACCGCATTGTTAGAAAGGTGTGTCATGCCTCATACCAGTTAGATCTTCCCTCTTCATTTTGGATCTTCTCTGTCTTCCATGGAAGCAAATTGACGTTGTTTGAGGGCCCCACCAGAGACTCCTGAGGCCTATCTTGTGGATGGGGCGCCATAGTGGGAGGTGGAAGAGATAGTTGCCTCCCATCGCGTTAAAAGAAGACTGGAGTACCTGGTATCCTGGAAGGGCTTTGACACTGCAGAGAACAGTTGGGTTTCAGCACGCAACTGCGTGCATGCCCAAGATCTGATTGAAGCCTTCCACAAGCAATTTTCCAGGCTGCTGGATCTCAACCCAAACTGATCATTGCCGCCATGAAGTTGGTCCCTTCCCACAAGAACTTTTCTCTTGCGCAAGCCCCTGTAGGGGGGTTGAGAACCATCGGTAGGAGAGGGTAATGTCATGTGTAGATGACATCATAGTAGGGACCAACCCCAAGGATAAGGCTGGGCGCCAGGAGGCCCAGAAGGTGAAGCTTCAGGCCCTCCCTGACCTCAGGCACATGCTAGACCAACGCTGGGTATGAGCTAAATATTCCCAAGTTGGTACTAGTGAAGTGCCAAACACCCAGCCCCTTACGTTAGCCCAGGCGTTGAAACAAATGGTTTATGTAACAAACGCAGATGGTTTGGTTCAGTTAGTCAAGGAATGGGGTTTCAAAACCTGTTCCACTTATAAATCACATGTTCAGGTCAAATGCAACTTCAATTGATTACAAGAGTGAAGTCAGTTTCAGTGTATTCTACCAATCAGGATGGTAGTGTGTGCCTATTGGTGGGTTAGTGCTTGGGCCCACTTCAGTGAACCCCGTATTCCCCTGTCAAAGTTTAATTATGTTTTTCCTGACCAACATCCCTTGTTGGTCGACTTCCAAATAAACATATTTCCCATTTTTACGTTTTATTATATGATATTCCAAACGCTCCTGTGCGCAAACCTCTTTGAGGAGGTCTTGCACTCCGTTACCTTGCCATTTCCAATACACTCAAGCTATCCCCTTGTGCACCGTTGGTTCGCCCAGGTTCCCTCCAACCTGGGTCGCTTACCCCCTTTCTCTTTGTGCACCGCGTCGCTTTTGGCGGGTTATCTATTATAAAACTCGCACTTCTCTGCCTAAGTTGTTATTGCTCCAGCACCCTCTGCTGGGCTCTAATAACTTTCACACTAATGGCTTGTTCCCTGGCGTTGGCTTTGTGCACCATGCACTACCACGCTGGGAACAGGAGAGTTATAGACACTCTCCTTACAATTTAACTTCACAGTCAATATCCTCTTGGCAGATGAGGATGCAAAACCCTGGGGCCTCATCCACCCCAACCAATAGCTGCTAAAAATTGTAACAGATGAGTTTGTCTCATTTGTTACATTCCAGCTTGGATTCAGATTTTCCAAATTTGAGTCTGAGAAATTTTAAAATGTTTTTTGATTTATTTTAAAATTTAAAATGATTTGGTTTGGTCGTTTTCGGTGTTGGGTTGTGCCACACCCAAGTTGTAAATTAGGCTTGTGTGAGCCTAATCAATAGCTTGGGTGAGGCCCCCAAAGTGCTGCCTTTATAAGGCGCGCCTGCCCATTCCAAAGTTCACTTCGAAATTTTCCCCTAGCGTGTCCCTTCCCTGGGGAGCATTGTTGGTTGCTCCCCAGATGAGCTCTAGTTGGCGGGTCATTTTATTATCCATAATAAAATAAAGGTTGTTTTGGGGTTCGCATACCTTGCTTACCTGTTGGTCTTTTCCCTCGTTGAGGAGTTTTTTGAGTCAGTTGGTTTTGGACCAATTCCCCCAGAGTATTTGGCATAACCAACCAATAGTAGGTGAATGTTTGGCGCTGTTGATGCCCCAAATTCTTCCCTACTTGGTTAGTATGCTTTGATTGACTGTCGATGCACTGAAGTATTGTTCAATTATATGGCGGTCAGAACTGGGGTTTTTCCATCTGTTACAAAAATGTAAGCCTTTACCAATGACAACGTAGTAGGTATCAGCTCACCATCTGACCTTCAAGGCACCAAAGAACTCCTGAACCTTTACTAATCAGCATCAAATGCAAAGATCAACCTTGATAAAATGGCTGTAATGAGGATTAGTTTACATAACTTCAGCCACCAAATCTAGTGCCAATCCAGAACACCCATATGATCCACTAACTCATAATTTTATTCAACAATAAAGGTCTGGCAGTAGTTGAAACTTAATAGGAGTTACTGTCAAGTTTGTCAGCCCAAATGGCCCGCTGGAAACACATGTGTTCCAATATTGAGAAAAAAGTGTTGGCCATCAACATCTTCATTCTCTTTGAACTCTTGTACATCGCCCATGTGCTTCCAATGAGCCCAAACCTGGAGAAGAAAATAAAGGCTCTGCTTTGCATCTCCTCTGAAAAAAAAGGAAAGCAGGGCCAATCGCTCTCGATACTCTGTTTAAACTAAAGTGCAAAGGGAATGGGCATTCTTGATTTTAAATCCCATGCCTGGAGGATTTGAGCTAAGTCTTTTTTCTAAATGGTGCAGACACACTTGCGCTGCCTGACCCTAGTGTGGAATGTTAACTGGGCAAGAGCCCAGGGCTTTCAGGAGCAGTTCTCCTCACACCTCTTGCGCAAGTGGATGGTGACCCACCCAAGTATTCCCACAAAAAAATCAACACCTACTATTAGTAGTTGTGAAATTGGGTTATGTGGCTAGGAGGCTGGTCATTTAAAACTTCAGCGCATGATGCCACTCAGATTCATGGGGATATCAAATTCCATAATTCCACTATAAATTCCACAACTAGCTAGGAGGAACGTAAATGAATTGGCCAAAAAGTTACAAGTAAGGCCATAAGAACTCTCTTCAAGTCTACCCAGTCAAATATAAGAAACTACTCCCAAAAATCAGGTGCAATCAACCCAATTAACCATTTTTCCTCAATGAGTGGGTGGCGAAGACCATGATACAAATTACCCTCTGAAGGAGTTGGCTTTGGACCTTAATTACTGTCTGGTCACATCTAAGCAAAGGTTGGTCACATGGAAGATCCTGCACCAAGCAATCAAATTCAGTAAGCATAGCAGACTAGACTGCCAGCATAAGGACTGCTCTATCTGTGCTAAACTGAAGCAAATATTGGCCAGTGCAATTATGAGTGCACCATTTTCTGAAAGTACTGGTCTACAATGAGGCACCTCTTATTAAACATTGAAGTGTTGGAGGAGCTGCACCCATCACATGACCTGATTTTTGCATTGCCCTTGCAAACATCCCCAACTCAGCTACATGCCTTCCTCTACCATTATTATATATGGGTAGTACACTTGGCCCACGCTGCCAAAAATCTCAGCAATGAGTGCCCTATTACAAGAGTTTGGTGTTGAAGACAAACTAGATCCTATCCAATCAGCTCCAGTAGATTACCAAAATTTTGTGCCTTATCCTCAAGTGTTATAAAGCCACACTCCTAGCTTTTCCCAATGGATCAATCATCATCCATGATGAAGCAAAAAATCAATTAAGAGTCTAATGGCCTGTAAGCCCATCAGCGCTAGAACCTGTCAAGTTAGCGACAGATAAAGCTTAGACTGGCCTGCCAGTTAGAATCTAAAAACACTTAAAAGGTGAGCCAGAATGCCAGGGGCGTTGCTGCTCAATTGACGTTTAAATATGCTGCAAGATAAGTAACCAAGGAGTGCTGATGGGATGTAAATGTAAAAAGCAAATTGGCAAGAAACCAGGGTGTTGCAGCCTCAGGGCCAATGGGCCTGAGCGTAGAAAGTTGTGAGATCAGATTGGGTGTTTTAGTTTCCTCCATGGGGAACTAGATATGGTAACATTGGTGATGGTGAAGATTCTTTCCTGGAGTGGGGACAATTTTGTCCATAAAATGCTAAAATCTGGGTGGCAGATTGCCTCAGCAATTGGGGAGAGTTGCACAAAGTTATTGATACCTTAGGCTGAATTGACTGTGGTGAGGACCAAAGTTACTAACATGACTGGAATAGCCCAATCAATAAAAGGCCCAAGAGGCCACATTGAAGATGTTGCAGGGGTTTGGCAAAGAAAATTTTAACTTAATCAAATAAATTGGTGCACAGAAAGATTTTTAATAAGTTTTAAGATAAGAGAGTTGACCATCATTATCTCAGTTTTTTATAACTGCTTAAATAGCTGATTGGTTGGGGAATAGCTTGGGAAAGCATAGGATTGGTGCCCTTGAGATTTGACTAACCTGGCAAACTTTGAGCGAGGGGTCAAACTAACTTATTTGGAATTGACTTCAAAAGTATTGGCAGCAGGCCAAGTCATTATTGGTTCATCCAAGGATGCCCAAATTTCAGATTTGCCATGGCTCCAACAATTTGAGCAACTGCATCTTGCCTGATAGGTAATGGGAACCTCCCAAGGCTACCCCACATGGGGGCAGTCCCAAGAGGCCAGGAATGGGTTTGGGGCACCCAACCTACCTGCACCTTTTCACTCTGGCATCTGTTTGACCAAGTGAGATTTGTCAGGCAAAGATATCAATTCTTTCAGGGAAAGTTCAGCGCTGGCAACTACTTTTAATGATGTCCTGATGCCATTGGCAAGTTTTACCAAAGATTTGGAAAAGAATACTTTATACACCAAAGGTACATAGCCATCAGGCTTTGTCACTGATGGTTTGGTGCTGTTGGGCCTTGATGCTAAAGGCTCATTGCTGGTGGATATATTTGTCCCTTTCACCCTATATGGATGCCAATTCTCTAATAATTTGACACAAATTTCCTTAGTTTGCAGTGCCAATCTATCTGAAGTTAATACCAGGATAGGTAGCAGAATCCTCAAAGGGTAAGCTGTGACCCACCACTCATCCACCACATGGGTGAGGTCACCTTGGGAGATGAGAGAGGCAGCTAGCCTTCTCAGTGCTTTTTGGACAGTAAAAGGAATGCCACCCAGTCCAAGTGGAGGGGATGCTCCCCCAGACTTACAGAACTATGGCTAGCAATGGTGATTTCTGACCAGCAATGGTTGGAGATGCTAGCCAGCTAGTGGCCCAGTCCCAGTCCAATCAATATCAGCTTTATCTCTTGTATTCTGCCCTTCACTCTTACTTTCTTTTGTTTTTTTAAATAAAGTATGGAGTTTCTAAAAAATACTCTTTGAATGGGTAAGAAATTTAGCCTATTAAAATGATTAGTTGTGGACACAGACAAATGAATATTTTTAATTTTTGTCAAAGGCATACTATTGTTGATCCAGTTAATAGACATTTTCAATTTTTGCTAAAGACTGTATCATTGATCTAGTAACATCACAGCGAGTAGAGAAAAACGGTTTAAATTTTTTTGAATATACAGGCCAAATCGAGATCCTTTCCTTTTCCAAAGTCGGTTTACCTCTTGGGTACATTTGATGACTGCGTTGCGTCATGCACTTTGAAAAATATCGCACTCTCGAAAAATATTAATAATTTTCTTTTTGTGATTCCTTGAATATTTTTTGCCATATTATTTCTTTTATGAATTTAGATTCGATTTACAATACTAATATTGATTACTGTGTACATTATATTGCTCAAATAAATGAATCCTCACACAAAATCTACCGCCTTTATATACTGTTCCCCACATCAGCAAATTAAATCCGGTGCAAACGCAAGAATTTCTACGAATAAATCTGTACCCAAGGGGGTAGAAACCAAAATCGATTGGAATCGTCAGGTACTCTATAAATCCAAGCTATGCTTGGGGGTTCAGCTTGACTTATAAAAACCTAGCCTTATCTAAGTGAACCAATGGTCTAACCTATCATAAAAACTAGTTAACTTATTATGTTTCCAATTCCTTTAACTATACCAAAGACTGAATTTATTAAACATGTACTGATCCAAATATAAATAGAGTTATAATATAAGTTTCAGTATTGATTAGTAAATTATATAGTTTCGGAGTAAGAAAGTTTGAATTTATTATTGGTACTAAGATTGGTATAAAGGTTCACAATTTCAACAAAGCTTATCGAACCTGCATCTAGAAGATATATAATCCCAAGTTAGATACACCTTAATAAAATCTACTTGTATTATGATTCAAAATAGTATAAAGCGTGTAATAAGTCTACTCCTGCTATTGTTAGGGTAAGGTACCTTTGAACTCGAACCTCGCTTTAAACTGCGGAATAACCTATTGTATTCTTTAGCCAATAAAATTCTAGCTGGTTTATCAACCATTAAATTGTTCTGACAACTAATTTAGCAATAACTTATTTGAAACCAAGAGGTTCGCATAGATCTACTAAAAGCCGGATTGGGTAATCGCCACCACCGGTTTATATTCAGGCGTACGAACTTTATAGGGATTGATTGGTCAGTTTAGAGCCACCACCGGTTTTTATTCAGGCGTACGAACTTTATAGAGATTGATTGGTCAGTTTAGAAGTGGAACAAAGGTGCTATCTTAGCTAAAGAGCATATCTAATTAGTTGCTTGCACTAGGCCTGCAAGTAACCCGCACCAAAGTATGCAATCTATTAAATCTATTTTTAATTTTTTCTACCCCTAAATCCTGATACCTAAATTACTCTCCGCTGTTAGGCTGACTTTTCTGGTAAAATTTACCGGCACTTAATTAGATGGAGTCCAACCATTCTGCTGGCCCTCAGGATGAAGGGGATAGAGAGCTGGCTGCAAAGCAACCGATTAACCCTTTAAACTTCACTTGCCCTAGGTAGAATCGTTTACCCCTCGTTTCTAATCTATATAAGCCAGCTACCACTTTTAGATGACTTTGGCTTGGCTACCCTATCCTCCATGATGGATGAAAGCATTCATTCTGCTCTGCTGAATACCTATCCCAAGCAAGTATTTCCTCATTTAGGAGGGGTTTCAGAGTTGCTACAAAAGCCCATATTCAAAGGAAACGTATCAGAGATATCACCCAACCAAAGCTCAATCTCGAATTCGTTTTCAGGGTTCGCAACCGAGGCTAGGCCGCACACTTCCTATTCTGCTTCGGGATTTGATCTCCTTAAAGTCCTCGCCTACCTAGCCAACCGCCCCAACCCCACCATCAACATTGGGCCCGTAGATTTAAGCTGCGCCTTCTTGCTTGTGGATGTCTGCAAGCCCGACTTACCGATAGTTTATTCGAGCCCCACCTTCCAGACCCTGACCGGCTACGCTACGCACGAGGTTATTGGCCGCAACTGCCGTTTCCTGCAGTCACCGGATGGCTGGGTGGCTTCGGGCTCCCGCCGGAAATTCACCGACAACGCCCAAGTTCTAACGATGAAACAAGAGATTGGTTTATTCAGGGAGCACCAATCCAGCATCGTCAACTATAAGAAGGGCGGCAAGCCCTTCATAAACCTTTTGACCATGATCCCCATCTTTGAGAATGGATTTGTCAACTACTATGTCGGCCTTCAGGTCGACCTTGTAGAGCAGCCTGGAGCCATTATGAAGCATATGCAGGATGGGAAGTACGCCGTAAAATATGGAATTCATACCTTCACCAAAGAGGTTAAGCCTGGTAAGTTTTTAATTTACGGCTGAACTCAAATCTTGAAGAGGATCCCCTTTTGTCACTTGCGAACCTATTTGTAACGTCAGATGCCTCGGGGAGCTCAAAAGCAATTGCGCATCTTCCCTCAGCAGAAACTTTGGGCTTGGCTCAAACGCTAATCGAAGACTTTGCCGAGTTTATCCATGTTCTGTCCCTAAGGGGGACATTTTTATACACTTCCCCAGGCGTCGAGAAGCTTCTCGGGTACACGCCAACCGAGCTTGTTGGGAAGGCGCTCGCCGACATCTGCCACCCCGGTGATATTCTTCCCGTTTTGCGCGATTTAAAGGAGGCCTCTAACTCTGGCTCTGCTTGTCTGCTATATCGCGGCATAATAAAATCGGGGGCTTTACTTGGTTGAATCGGTTGGGAAGCTTTATAGTGACGGCCGGGGAAGGAAGTGCATGATCTTCAGCAGCCGTATTCGGCCCGTTTATCAGTTATCCTATAGGCAGTTACTTGCCTGCGGCGGCGAAGTAACCTGTGACGAAATGTGGCTTAAGCTCTCCACGTGCGGCATGCTTTTGCACGTGGGCCCCAGCTGTGCCAATCTGTTGGGGCTTGACCCCAAAGAGTTGTCTGGAGCTTCGCTCTACCAATTTATGCCGCCTGATCAGTCGTTGACCTTGACGCTATCCCTTGAGCAGGCGTGTGCCGGTAAAGCTTCGCGCATGGTCCACGGCATCCAAAACAAGGCGGGGAAGTTCATCGACGTCGTAAGCGTACTGTTTCCCGGGAGCGGGCCCGAGCCGCCCCTAGCGAAGCCCGAGTTTATCCTGTGCCGTACAAAGGTGGCCAAGTTTCAGGCGTTTCACTCGCCAAACAGCGCCAGCACCCCCGCGCAAAACTTGTTCGGCGCCCTAGCCTTTAGCACCCAAACTTCCTGGCAGTACGAGCTCCAACAGCTGCGCATCAGCAACCGCAAACTTCGCGAGGAGATTGACCGCTTAACCCCCACCCCGAAAAAGGTATCTTCTGCGAGCCTTTATTTTTTTAACCGTTTGGGTTAAAGCGTAAACCGTCCAGCCGGGAAAGATATTGCAGGGCTTGCCTTCGAAACGATACGCCCGAGTGGCGCCGCGGGCCCGAGGGCCCTTCAACTCTCTGCAACCCTTGCGGCTTGAAGTATGCGAAGGGGATTTCGCCCTACGCTACCTGACGGGTGCCTCTAAACGGTAGGCGATGGCGTTTGATTTTTTGAGGCTGAGCTTGTAGCCTTTACTGCTAGTCTATCCTTGTAAGCTTGTCCATATAAAAAGGGATTTGAGTCCCGGTGAGGTACAAATTTGTTAGGCATTAAAGCACACATTTTTAAGCTCTTTTGATTTTTACTCGGATTTAAAGTTGCTTAGTACGTAGAAATAGTTTAAAAGAGCCTGACGCATTACGTATGTATATCGCCTTTATAACCTTAATACATTTGAAAGATAAAACTATTAATAGTAGATGCAATTTATAAGTTAACGAATTTGAAGCATCAAACGGGATTAGGTAGTATTGCAACTACCCAAACTTTTCAACATGGAATATCACTAACGTATTTACGTTATTATCTATCTCTAAGCCTCGAAATTTTTCCATCCATGTGATTGGAAACTGCAGTTATTAGGGGTTTTATTACTATGGTGGAGAGCAAGCTGGCGGTTGGGATAATTATAGCAGGTTTAAAACTTCCGGGATACTAAACCAAGTGAAATCTAAACGTTGTGGTTACATTTGTATTAGTGTCCTTAGAAGCACCTTTTTGAAAAGCTAATGTTTCTCAGCTAACTTGGTATCTCTAGTTACAACTCGAAATCCTCCGTCAGGTTGTAAACTCCAGATGTTGGGGTATGGAAGCTCTGATATCTGACTGAGTAATGATAAATAATATTCTACTATAAGTTTACCTTTACCCTGTAAACGGTAAACTTTTTAAGCGCATCTGCCCAGGCTCCGATCCATTAGACCGTCTATCGGTTTGTAACCTGGTTCAAGGTAGGTTGGTCTTATTAAAATTCTAGGTCGCAGCGTTAGCTCAAATGACCAAAATCAGTTCATAGAGGTTAACCGCGTGTAAACTATGGTATCCATCGCCAGAAACATGACTTGACGTTGCTAGGCATGTAAACGACCTCTTTATAGGTTAAAAAAGCTGAGGTTCGGGAGTTTTTTATTTTGAGCCTTAAGAGCTAAAGAGGCAAGCGAAAGCTTACCCTGATAAATCCTATCGATTTGATACCCTTGAGAAACACTAACCTTGGATTTTAATTACCGCACCTATGCCACACGCTTTGGACCTCATTTAATATCTACGAACTTTCCAGTTTCTGAAATTAGATGGGGCGATTACCGATAGGGAGCTTTCATCTATTTGCTGACGCGGAGACGTTTTTCCAAGCTATATAATCGCTTAATTGCTAAAAACGCTCAATTCTCGGTTTCCAAGTTGAACCTGATGCTCCATTATAATTTTGAAATCTAAATCAGTTACCGTATAAATAAAGCCATCCATCCGATTTAAACCTTTGAGTCTATAATTGTAATACTTATATAAGGATAGAGGTAAGGCCAACGTTAGTAATCCCAAGCCGAGAGGAACGCCATCCCATTAACCCTTTAAAAGCTTTTAAGGCTGTTAATACCATCCTCATTGTCAACGTGGAGGCGACCGTCAACCGCCGTGAAAGTAGCAGTTTCCCTAACCTCACGGCGTGAGGCGTTCGGCTATTAAAATATCCGAAATCTCGGTTTTGGCAAGCCGCCAACCACGCCCTGAACCCCTATAAAAATATTGATGATCCTAATTGGCTCAAGTTAGTAACGAGTTTAGAAGGGTATTTAAGCTGCAAGTTTCGTTTGGTAGGTTTATCGGTGGTAACCTGTAAACCGTTTATATTGGCTTTTATTAAAGATCAATAAAGTTAAGCCAGAAGGAGTCATCGATAAGAAATTGGCTAAAAATAAAGTTACCAGTGATCAGTACAGTTCATATAAGGGTTATTGGACCCTTTCCATCTCCATAGGAACGTTCATCCCTACCAAATTAAAAGTTAAATTCTATTGTGAATCCCTTAGAGAACATTGGTATTTTAGCCCATACCATCGATAAAGCGTTGGGCGGAAGCAGCCAATCGATCAATCTCAGCTTCCGATTCCAAAAGTTGATTCTAAAAGCAATTTGCTTTTACCTATCTAGCAAACCGGTATAAAGGTACCTATAATTGCTACTTGGGTTGATATAATTTAGTTAAATGGATGGTGAGTTGATAGTTATAGTGTAAAAACTGGCCCGAGATCAGAGTTGCCCATTAAAATTTATTGTACCTTACTCCTTTGAAAACTATGGCCTGGCTACTGAGTTATAATGGTGGTTCAGATAAGCAGTTACAAAAGAGATTTTTTAACGTTAAGTTATAAGAATAGCTTCACTTCCCAGTTGCCAACCCTTTGGTATATGAGGTCCAAATTGATTGGTAACATCAATCATCTGAAATTAAGGATGATTAGACAACTATAGTTTGATAAGAGAAGGGTTAAGCACGTGTAGTTGAGGGCTAAGCGTTTCCAATAGCGCTAACTCATGGGCAGCCCCAACAGGGGATGAGGCTGTGTACCATACAGGCAATCAGAATATTAAGGGTCAGATGGAGGCAGCAACCAATTTATTTATTCATTACAAAGCATAATGTATATTAAGTTATCGAATATTCTTAACCCTAGTTTTCTATCCAGCATGGTCTTAGACTAATGGTTGGTATGGAATCCCCTTTGATTTGAGAAAAATTAAGCAAGGTCTAGGAAGCTTTAAACCTGTATGGCACGTTTATATAGATAAGTACAAGTTATTACAGTTGAAAATGACATTGAATTCAAAAAAGGTATCAACTATGTAGTCAAGGTCTTTATAGTAGTTGATCTCCTTGGAGCTCAACCTATAGTCCATCAGAATGTATTTATCATAATAAAGCCAACCGATTATGTATTTTGATCAACTTCCAACCAGATTACCTTACCATTTTTATTGAAGGCTAGCCAAGAAACCCAGCTCTATGCTTGAGTTTATAATTTACCAGATGATTCTAATCAAATGGTTTATTTTTTATTTTGGTAGATGGCCATCAATAAGTTAATAAACCATTAAACCTATTGAATCATCCAACCACCAACCACTTGGTCAAAATCAACTAAACCTATTTGTTCAATAAAAAATTATCAGCTGTTTACCCAAATCCAATTGAACCATCAAATTAACCAAAAACCATAAACTACTCACCCAAACCCAATTGAAACTGTTGAGTAAACTGAGCCACCAACCTTTTACCATGTCATATGGATTAACAGTCCATCAATATTATGTAAAACAATGATTTGCCACTCTATGAATATTAATTTTACTCCGAGTTCCACCAATTCTCCTAGAAAATTCAAGGCTCCAAAATATTCCTAAAGATGGGTATAAAGCCCTTTGTCAGTATTATAATAAAGTATCATTTTATATTCTAAGTTTTTTAAGTTTATTTTATTCTAATTTTAAATGTTTTCCTTGCGTATTTCTATTCACAAACACCCAGATGGCTGAAGATTGCCAAATTGATGATCCAGAGAACCTTGATACTTACACTACACCACCAGCTACCCATCAAAGAATCCAGCAGAACCCACTAGTTCCTTGATAATACCAGAGAGGGAATACCCACCACTAGATTTGTGATATTGGCAGTTTCACAACAGTGGTTGGTAGGTTTTGGTTAATCTGATATGTTCGATGGTTTCAGCTGAGTAGTTAGTGGTTGTCTATAATATAAAATCAAAAATATATTATTTTATGGCATTTTTTACAGTTTCACAGTATTCTTGGAAAAATTTCACATAACTTTTTATAGTTTTCACATTATTTTTTACATATCAAATTTTTCTTTTTCTTATTTAGCTGTTTTTTAGCATAATATTATATTGAAATGCATCACATTGAAGAGTAATAAATAAAAAATAAAACTGTAGTTAATGAGACATAAAGACTTTTAGTAAAAAAGAAAGGGGGTTTTCTATAAAAAGAACCTTCTAATATGCTTTCAACTAATTACAAAGCTGCTAGAAAACTTATTGAAGTTTATAAAAAAGAAGATAGAATAATAAAAAGTGGTAAAAAGTTCTGTAAATAGAATAATTGGTCAAGGTGTAAGTCTGGGGAAGTGTCAGGGAGATGGCAGATAATGTTTAGACTGGCCTGCCAGTCAGGATGTTAAAGCACAAAAAGGCAAGTCAGAATTCTAGAGGTATTGCCACTCAAATGACGTTATGGTATATGGAAAGGTGAGTGATAAGTGAGGGCTGGTGGACCACAAGCATAAAAAGAAACTCTACAAGAAACCATGCTGTTATGGCTCCAGACCCAGTGGGCCTAGAAATGAGGAGTTGAAAGATGGATCAAATAGTTTGGAGCTCCCTGTAAGGGAACTGGATATGATAACCTTGGTGAGGAGGCAGATCCTCGCCTGGAGTGAAAACAGTTGAGCCCAAAGGATACTGATATCCTGCTGGCAAATGGCCTCTGCAATTGGGGATAGTTCCACAAGATTATTAACACAATAAGCCCAATTGGTTATGGTAGGAGCTAGAGTTACTATTATAACTGGGGTTGCCAAGTTGATGGGAGGCCCATGAGGCCACATTGGAGGAGTCTCAAGGGGGTCAGCAAAGAAAAATTTGAAATAAATCAGATAAATTGGAGCATGGAAAGGATTTTAATGATTTGTAAAATGAGAAATTTGACTGTCAATTTCCTCAGCATATTATGACTGCTTAAGTAGATGATCAATTTGGGGAATAGCTTGGGAAAGCATGGTATTGGGCCCTCAAGATTTGACCTAACCTGGAAAACTTCAAATGAGGGGGAGAAAAACAAACTTAATTTGAACTGACTTTGAAAGAGTCAGTGGTGGGCCAAGTCACTTTTGGTTTATCCGCAGATGCCCAAATTGCAGTTTTACCACAGTTTGATGGTTAGTGCAATGGTGTCTTGGCCAATGGGCAATGGGAACCTCCCAAAGCCACCCCACGTAAGGGTGGTCCCAGAGGTCAGGAACAGGTTTGGGGTGCCCAACCTGTCTGCACATGGTCACTTTGGCATCTGTTCAACCAAGGGGGATTCATCAAACAAAGATCTCAATATTTGTGAGGAGGGTTCCAAGCTGTCAGTAACCTTTGACAGTGGCTCAATGCCTTTGGCAAGTTCCACCAAAGATTTGACATTAGGCACATTCTTTTTATAGGATACACGCCCATCAGGCTTTGTTCCCATTATTTTTGGAGTGGGTTTCAAACCAGTGACAACATTTTTCATTGGCTTGATGTCATTGGAAAATTTTCATAAAATTTAACGCTTGACACTCCATTTACTGAATGTATGCACCCATCAGGCTTTGTTGCTGAGAGTTTGGGGCTCTCAGACCTTAATTTTAAGGGCACATTGCCATCAACTTCATGAGGACCTTTTTGCCCCATGTAGGAATCCAGCTTAGGAGAGATTGCTAGTGCTTACGCCACTGGATTCCACAAAAGTTTTAATAAAATTTAATAAATATCTGCCAATAAAAACTTGGGGTTTTTATTATTTTTATTAGAAGCATGGTGGTGTGAACAAAAAGTGATCCCTTCCCAATATTTAACAATTAGTATTTATACTGATTTTGAGGGTTGGAGGGAATTTGGGGATAGGTTTGGAATAGCTTTGATGCTTCCAATTTAGGTAAATTGGGTTTTGATTTTATTAGATCTTGGGGAAAGTGAGTTAATTTTGGTAAAACAAAAGTTGGGTTTTGGGGCAAAATGTACCCATGCAGCAAGAATTTGATGTACCACAATCAATCACCACTAGAGAAATTACTTTCACCTCAGGGGACCTCTACCACGCCTATAAAAGAGGGTGGCCCCACATAGGTGTTGTGAAGGACTTGGTGATGGTTGGGGGAGTACCTTCCGCTGGTTGCCCCAAAGTCCATCATGTGGTCAGTGAAATTCAATTGTTTAACTTTAAAATTAATGCCCGTGCAGGTTTCAAGCTGGTGTTACCCCAATTAATGGGGTTCCACCAAAAATAGGCTAAGGTCTTTTGGCCAATATCATTAAAATTCATTAAAATTGCTCTTAATGACATTGGAGAATTGCAAATGGCTGACATTTCCTCTTTTCAGCTAAATTCAACCTAAAACATTCCTAGTTTCCAGCTGCAAGGGCAAATGTCTGACATCACCCCTCAAGAATGTTGGGGGGAGAATATGGACATAGGAAACAGCCATGTATGCAATTAATTGTGATACCAGTAGCTATATTTTTGATTGAGTACTCATTTCCTCTCTTGTAGATGATGGTAAAGGGACCCTCCAAATTTGATTGAAGCTTACCGCTTCTAGGAGTGATGCAGTTATAGTAGTACAATATCATGTTGGATACTTGGAAGGTAGGTAGGGGTTCAGAACTCATTGGCAGCCTTCCCTTCTTTTGTCACTGTTTTTTCTAGATTGGTCATAGCTTTAGATTGGGGTTGAATTATGCGCTGAGCCAATCTTCTCATAACTTTCTCCAGTTTCTCAACCCTAGAAGAGAATACATCCTTAGCTAAGAGGGCAGGTATGCCTGGTTCCCATCCATACAAGACATGTAATAAAGACATTTTTAAAATATGTTGATAGATAATATTATGCTATAAGAGCACTAGGTAGATATTTATTCCAGTGAAGAGGATCAGAGGAGGCCATTTTTCATAAAATGGAAACTGAGGTTCCATTTGCTCTTTCCACAGTCCCATTTGTAGGAAGGGTTATACAGAGCTGAGAAAAGTTGTTGTGCTCCCATAGATGTGGCCAGGATTTTAACTACTCTGGAGGTGAAGTTCTTACCCTTATCGCAGAGTAGTACTTGAGGGCAACTGTGATGAGTGAAGGTGTGTCAATGTAAAAAGGTGGCGGTAGCCTTAGCTGTTTGGGCAGGAAAAGCCATGGCTTCAACCCATTTAGTGAAGTGGTCAAAGGCTACTAGGATAAATATGTTTTCACTAGTAGACTGAGGAAGGGGACCAACTACATCCAAGCTGATGGTGTGGAATGGTTGTTGAGGGGTAGTTGGCTGATATTGGTATCTAAACTTGAAACCAGATTGCTTCTTACAAGTAAGGCAAGCTTTCAAAACATCAACGATATATTTTATCATTCCATCCCAGTAAAACCAATCCTTAATCCATTAATAGGTTTTTTGCCCCTCCATGACCTAGGGTGGAATGTGCTTTTAAGATAGCAGGTATGCATTTCAAGGTTTGAAGGTAAGGTAGCTATTTTGTCCCCACCTGCTTATACAACTTCCCATCTTCAACTTTAGTGTTATGGGAGTGCCAAGCTAAAATCTTCTGAACAGGCTCATCCTCATCCTCCCATTCATTGGGGGTCATTAAAAGGTCATCTAATCTCTCTGCCTCACTATTATCTAAGTGAAGGACTGGTAGCTGAGTCAACCCATCAACATTCAATTGATGGGTTTCCACAGGGTGTTCAATCTTCATGTTGTAAGGCTGGAGCTTTAGAGCCCAGCAAGCTAGCTGACCAGTAGGATCCTTCATGTTCTGTAACCACTTTAGAGATGTGTGGTCAGTAAATACAGTGAAGGTGATTCCACAGAGAAAATGGTGATAGTGCATTACAGCCAACAGAACAGCAAGGCACTCCTTCTCCACTACACTGTAGTTACATTCCACCTTCAACAGCATCTTGCTAAAATAGGACACAGGATGATCTTGTGGGAATCTTATATGACCACATTATTCAGCTTTAGATTAATTAAGCTTCAATTTATTTAAATTAATGGTTTGCATATTTTAATTTAGCTTATTGATTAATCTTTGAATGATAATCTAACTATGTAATATAGGTAGCAATAATAACTGACTGAACGGTTAATTGTAATTCTCATAGGATCATATCCAATGATAATTACAGTTACAATTTCACCGGGATTGTTGCTGACAATTTGGAGATGAGTAAGTTGGCTCGATATGGGCAATTACTCATGAGAAATCATTGGGTTTGGTAGCTGACATGTGGGATGATGCAAATGGCGATTTAAGTATGCTATTCCTAATGAATATCAGCTGGAATATTTCTCTAAAATTGAACCAATATCTCTTTTTTGTCAGCTAGGCGTGCTGAGACCATTGTGGTTACCACGATTTACCCCTAATACATGTACTCCCATACTTCCGCCTATAAGTATTCCCTCATTTTATTATTAATAAACACCTTAGACTGAGATAAACCTTAGACCTATAGTTTATATTCATTATATCTTGTGTTGTATCTGCTTCTTGTGAAGAGAGTCCTTGTCTAAGTGTCAACGCCAGAGTGAGGCTGAAGTCACTTAAATTATCATATCTTGCCAGAGTGAGGCCAAAATCACTTGAATTCTTATATTGTCAGAGTGAGGCCAAAATCACTTATATTATTATATGCCAGAGTAGGGCTGAATCTACCCATTTATCCAATTCTTGACTAAGCTAATTGTCTTCATATAATTAGCAAGTTTGTATTTATTCCCAGAGTCAGTAGTTAAGCAAACCTGTGCACCAGTGAAAACCCATCAGTTTTTACAGATCTACACCATGTTCATCTAGTTGAGCTAAAATGGTCCCAATGGCATAGTCCGAGGCATCAGTGAATAAGCTGAAGGGTTTATTATAATCAGGGTGCCATAGGATAGAATGTTGTTGTAGCAGTTGCTTCATTGTTCCAAAAGTGGCCTTTTGTTCAGCACCCCAATAAAAAGGGGTATTCTTGATTAGTAGCCAGACAAGGGGCTCACTGAGTTGGGAAAACTTAGGGATAAAATGATAATAATGCCCCATCATCCCTAGAAATACCTGAACATCCTGTAAAATTTTAGGGAGCAGAATTTTGGAGACGGCTTTGACCTTATCCTGCATAGGTTGAATTCCTTCTTGGGAGATGGAGTGGCCAAGGAAATCCAATTTCTTTTGGAAGAAGGTACACTTGGAGGGCTTCAACTTAATATTAGACTTATGTAACCGTTGAAACACCTCCCTCAAGTGATCAAGATATTTGTTATAAGTTTTGGAGAAAACTGTGATGTCATCATGATAGATGATGACACAAGTTAACTTGAGGTCCTGCAAGATGTGATCCATCGCATGCTGGAAAGAGGCAGGTGCATTGCACAACCCTTGGGGTAATTGTGTGGGTTGGAAGAGACCTTCACTACAAATAAGAGCGCATTTCTCCTGATCTTGAGGAGAAAGGTCCATTTGCCAATAGCCACTGGCCAAGTCCATGGCGGAGAAGAAGTTAGAGCCAGAGAGTTGAGCCAGGGCGTCATCAATGTGAGGGATAGGATAGCTATCCTTCTTAGTGAGGCTATTTAACCTACGGTAATCCATGACTATCTGATGACCTCCATTTTTCTTTTTAATTAGTAAGAGAGGTGACAATCAAGGGCTTTGTGAAGGAATGAGTAACCCCGCATCTAATAACTGCTGGAGCTCCATCCTCTTTTGTTGTTCCTCTACCTTTGACTTGCGGTAAGGTTTGGACATAAGGCCAGACATCACCCACATCAATGGAGTGGCACCAGCCCTTCATGTGGCCATAGTCAGTATCCAATTTGGAGAAGATGTCACTATATTTGTCCAGCAAGGTATGAACTTTCTCCAACTCCTCTGGGGTTAGCTTATCCGAAATATGAACATTGGGCAAGGTACACACCATGTTGTCCATGAGTAAGCCCAAATCCGCCATAGAGCCAATGGAGTGGATATGTTTGATGTCCTCCATGGGGAATAAAAAGCCTCTGCCAATCTCCTGGTGTTTCCATATGATCATGTCCTTCCCGGTGAGGTTTCCCAATAGAATGGTAATTGACCTCTGATAGGCTGGGTCTAGTATCCCAGGCAATACACGAGGCTTCAAGGGGCTAATTCTCTTGATACTTATGAGGTGCAACAAGCAATGGTGTAGTATTTGTAGTGTGATTTTTAGTGTCAACCACGCTTTGTTCACCAGGTTTAATAAAAACCTCATCTGCAGCATAAAACGGTATACCCTCCTTAGCATCCACTGATTCTGGAAATTTTTTTGTGTTACACCCAGAAGTGGAATAAGGCAAGGTTATAGCTGAGAAGGGGTATTCAACTAAGCAAGAGTATTCATGCTTGCTGGGTTCTTTATTGGATAAGACTAAAGGGACTTCATAGTTGAATAATGAGAGGACCACTTGCTTCATGTTGATTATTTCTTCATACTCAATCATAAATTGAGTGCTGATGAGCATATCATATGCATTTTTGTTTAAAGCCACAGCAGGGGCTGATTGTCACAGATTCATCTAATAAGAACTAGGCTGGGCTCCCAGTTAAAGTGTGTAAGTACCCAGTGGAGGGACCAGAATGCCAAAGGAATACCAGTCTAAGTGACTAATAAGAGTGGGGTTCTATGGGAGACTTGAGGAAAGTAAAAGTTCAGTAATGTACCAAAGGCCCCCAAGGCAAACCAGATGGTTGCATTGGGGGCACTCGCAAGTCTTGCAGGGAAAACCCCCAAGGGCAGGAGAGGCTGGGAGGATGATGACTCCTCCAGGGTTTGTGGTTGCTGGCCTTCAGATTTGAGTAGGGGGCTTGCACGCCAGCGAGGGATGGCATGGAGGTCGCCGCATGGTTGGAAGTGTAAGCAGAGTTGGAGTAAGACCCACAAGAGGGGTTGGGACCAAGCTTCCCCTAGAGGGGGTGCTCTAGGTCCCACAGGTGGGCTGAGCCATTGGTGGCTGATGTGGTTATGGATGCCAAGTCCATGAGTGGTGGGGCATGGGCGCTTAGGTGCTGTTCTAGCTGGGGAGAAGTTTTAGAGGACTCTGCAACCAAACGGATGGAAGGGTTTTCATAAACGAGGATGCGCGGTAATGAACAAAGCAGTGGGTTTGTCATCAGGGGTGAGGCGGATTATTGCGTTTATGATCCACTGCCATGTGGTGGGGTCAAGCAACTGGATAACCCAGTTGGCAAACATCAGCAGGAGAATTTGGATGATGGTGCATTTCATCAGATCAATCAGTGGAATTTTTATAAAATTAATAAGGCAGACAGAGGCCGTGGCAAGCTAGTTGGGAAATTCGTTCTTTATTAAGCAAAAGATAAAAGAATGATTTGACAACTGCCCCTCACCCAGGGCAGTTGCCTTAAGAACTGGGCAAAATGCATGTGGAAGGTATTTTGGGATTGGCCATTTGGGGTTTGGCAATGTAAACTGGTTGGCTGGCTCAGAGGGGGTATAATGATGCTTTAGATTTTGGCAAAATTCAAGAAAACTTTTGCAAATTTTTCCAGATTCCTGGGGCCAAACCAAGTTGATACTACTGATCTGGGTCCTGGTCATCTGAGTCAGCCTATTTGCATGGTTTGGGTGTTCCAGATTCGTCCCAGGAGGCAGGGGCCCTTGGATTGGATTGTTTGTGACTTGAACTAATCCCTTGATTAGAATACTTGTGCAATCTGAACTCCCTGGATCCATTTTGGAGCATTGGGGCAGATAGTCGGAGTCATTTGGGACCTGATTCAAGATCTGAGCCATACCCTGATCTGATTTCTGGTGCAGGACAGTTTGGACCGGCTCCCTCAGTCTGGAATTTGCAGGCCAGGCTCCAATGTTGGGAAATGCTGTTTCCCCAAAATTTTGATATAGTTTGTCTGGGGAGTGGGTGGTCCCAGGGGCCTGTCCATGCCCCCTGGTGTGCGCAATCTCCCTGCAGATTCCTTCTATCAAACTTATCAGGGTTGAGGAGGGGGAAGAATAAGCATGGGGTATCTTTGGGGGGAAGGCAGTCATTCAGTAATCATCTATCACATGTGCTAGGTCGCTCAGCTGTGATAGAGGGTCCACTGGAGCCTTGTGACCCCTTTTCGTGTGGAAGGGGTGTTGATCCCTATCCAGTTGCAAGGGCTGGTCCCCAGGACTTACACTACCCTTTCCTTTTTTGACAGGGAGGATTCCACTCTGGGGGCATGGACTAAGGCATAATTCTTGTGCTGCTCTGGTAGCTTTAAGGCCAGGATGATCGCAATCTCCTGAGGAGGGTGGGGGGCTGTCGGGTGGGAGGTGTGGAATTCCTCTATCAGGTCCTTGCAGTTTGTACAATCACATGCATTCACCCAGATGTTCTTGTATGAAGGGTAACCTTTCCAGGCAACCAAGTACTGAACAGATCGGCGGGACCTCTGGGAAGCCAAAATGGCCTCCAATTCCTCTTTCTGAGTTTCTCTGATGATGATTAGTTCTGGGGATGTTGACCTTTCCCCCTTAAAGGGGGTTAGGAGGGAGGTGTGGAAGACATTGTGCTTCTTCCAGTGTGCGGGCAGTTTCAAGCAGTAGGCTCCATTGCCTAAAGTCCTTCTCACCCTTGAAGGGTCCTGAGAGTTTGGCTGTAAGATTACAGGTGGGGGCTTTCAGGGGAAGGTTGTGGGTATCTAACATGACAAGGGAATCAACCTTGATCTCATGCCCCAGAAGGCACTTCCTATCGTCGAACTTCTTGTAGTCCTCGATGGACTTTGTCAAGTGTTTGTGAACCAGGTTGTGCATCTCGCGGAGAGAGCTTATGCGGTCCATGGTGGTGGGAACTGCTGAGGAGAGTTGGGGCCAATCTGGAAAGAGGGGTTATACCCCAGAGTAGCCTCAAATGGGAGAAAAGCTGGTTGAGGAATGGAGGGAGTTGTTGTATGCAAACTGTGCTAGAGGTAGATCCTTGGCCCAGGTGTCTTGTGAGGCCGTCGCATAGCAGTGCAGGTACTGCTCCAGTACCTGGTTCACCCACTCGGTCTGCCCATTGGACTGGGGGTGGTAGGCAGTGGATCTACAGGGCTTGATGTGAAGGAGAGTTAGCAACTCTTCCCAGAACTGGCTGTGAACTGGGGTCCCCTGTCACTCACTATCTCCTTGGGGAGACCAAACATGGCAAAGACATGGTTGACAAATAAATTTGCGGTCTCTACCGCATTAATAGAAGAGAGGCAGGGGATGAAGAGTGAAAACTTGGTAAATCAGTCCACGACTACCATGATCACATCTGAGCCACAGGAGGGTGGGTGCTCCATGATGAAGTCCACTGAGACTGAGGTCCATGGCCCCTCAGCCTGCTGCAAAGGGTGTAGCAGTCCCTTCTTCCCAGAACAATCCGATTTCACCTGGGCACATGTGACACAATGAGAGATCCAAGCGGGAATGTCCTTTGAGGACTCAGGCCAGTTGTAGGTTCTCTTTATGAGATCTGCACACTTTTTGATACCAGAGTGACTGACAGTCTGGGGGACATGATGTTACTCAATGACACGGCTTTGTAGGGAGGGGGAACCCAAACCCTCTAGTGGAACCAGATTGTTCCATCCTGCAAAGTATATGGAGCTTTCTTGCAATGCATGGACTCTAAGTCAGCAAGAAACTCAATTCCTTCAGGGCAGCAGGTTTGGGAAGCGAGGACACAGAGGAGGAGTGGAGCGTCAGGGTCCAAGTCAGTGAAGGATACAGTAGGGGGGCCAATGAGAGGATTTTGGAGGGGGAACTACAGTCTTAAGGTCTAGCGGGTCTTCCCCCCATTGGGAGACAGGGAGGGGTTTCAGCTGAGCCTGTTTGGTAAAATGTTCAGGGGACCTTTAATGAATTTATACCTAAAATGGAACCCACAGAGGTCTTAATATGTGCAAGTTTGCTAATGTCCTAGCTTCTGAGGTTTGTGGTAGTAGAGCAATGCCTTATGGTCTGTCTGAATGGTAATCTTGTGCTGGTGCCTGCAAGAGGTATCATCAGTGGGTGAGCGACCATGCCACCGCCACTAGCTCCTTGTCAAATATTGGCCACACTTGCTCTGTTGCGGTGAACTTATGGGAGTAATAGGCCATCGGGCGCTTGGCTCCCTCATGCTCCTGTAGCAGCGTGGCACCCACTGCCACTGACAAGGCATCGCAGGCTACTATGAAGAGGTGGGAGATATCATCATGCCGCAGGACGGGGGCTGTGAGAAAAACCTCCTTGATAGCCTCAAAGGCTTGCTGGAACTCGGGGGACCATTTAAAAGAAGCATTTTTCTCAGTGAGGGGGTGCAGGGGTGCTGCCAGTTGGGAAAGAGTGGGGGAAAATTTCTTCAAAAAGGTGACAGTTCCAATAAAGCTGTGAAGTTGTTTTTGTGTGGTTGGGGAAGGACAAGACTGAATAACCTCCAGCTTGTAGGAAGGGATGGCATAACCATCCTTCAGGATAAGATTCCCTAAGAAGGTAACCTCGTCCTTGAAGAATTTGCACTTGGAGGGTTTAAAGAATAGTTCTGCCTTGTGGAGGGCTGCCACTACTGCTTCTAGGTCCCTGGCGTGTTTCTCAGGGGTGGGGGAATGGACCAAAATGTCATCAATATAGGCCACCTCACATGAGAAGTGCAAGTCCCCCAACACATTGTCAATGAGGCGCTGGAAGGTGGCTGGTGCATTCTTCAGGCCAAATGACATCAATATGAACTGGAAAAGCCCCCGGTGAGTGCAGATGGCTGTGAGCCACTCCTGTCCCCTTGCCACCATCACCTAATTAAAGGCGTTCATCAAGTCCAACTTTGAGAAAATGCAAGACTTGGCAATGGCTTGGGTGATGCTCTGCTCTAAGGGTAAGGAGTATGGGTTGGGGATGATAATATTGTTGAGGTGGCCATAGTTGACGCAGGGGCACAGGGATCCATCTGCTTTCCTAGCAAAAACTATGGGTGAGGCGACTGGGGAGTACTTCTTGATGAGCCACCCCTTCTCTAGCATCTCATTCAGCCAAATGCCCAAAGCCCTATACTCTTCCTATGTATAGGGGTAGAGGGGGCAGTTGATTTTAACTAGATCGACTGTCAGCTGGAATGATAAGTCATATTCAGAGTGTGAAGAGAGCTTGGATGCCAGTGACATGTTGAAGATGGCCTTATATGGGGCTAGGAAGGAGGGAAAGTCCGGAAGGAGGCTGATTAGGATGGGGTCAGGTGAGGAGATGAAACCGAGAGATGTGCCCTGGTGAAGGGTCTTTAGCAAGGGAAACTCACCACTCAACTTGAGATTCATGAACAACAAGGAGTTGGTTGCAAGATTAATGTGAGCTTGTTGGCGGCGCCACCAGCCCACCCCCAAAATTACAGGGTAGAGAAAATCCTGTACAGCTGAGAAGTGGTCAGTAAACCCAAAGTCATGAATTGAGAAGTGCAATGGGCGTCAGATGTAGTAGGACTTCATGGACTCTGATGAGGCGCCCAGGATGGATGAAGCTTCCTCCATCGTTAGGTCCAAGGACTGTGCCACTCCAAGGTTGATAAAGTTACCCGCCGCTCTGGTGTCAAGGAGGGCTTACACTGTGATTTCCCCTGACTCAGAGGGAAAGGAAATGGGGAACAGGAAGTACGCTTGGTCCTCTTTATTAGGATGAGCAAGAGAAAGGGCAGCTGAGGAGGGGGCATGACCCATCATCAAGAGAGACTGGCCCAGAGGCACAAGGGTGGAGTGCAACTGATGAGGGGTCTCTGCTAATTCCTTGTCCCAAATGGGTAGTCAAGGGTTAATGCGTACACCTGCTCCACTCTTCTCAGGGGGGAGGCGGGGTCACCCAGGGGAACAATAGCACCAAACCAAGAAGACTCTGAACTCTGGGGACCCAACAACCCAGCCTCCTGATCTGGGCTGGGGGCAGGCGGTGCTATAGGCAGGGGTTCCCCTGGGGGGGGTACCCAAGGTGGCCACCAAGGTGGCCACCAAGGGGGAGCAAAGGGCAGCAAGTCCAGGGGGCGCTTCCCTTGGCCGCAACCGCTGGCAGGGGAGGTGTGGTATGGGGTACCTTGGGGGTGGCAATGGGACATGTGGGGGTGTGAAAGGGCCTGGCCCCAATTTCACGGGGGCACAGAGAATGCAACTTCTAAGGATCCAGGGAGAGGTTCACAAGCTGTGTGGGCTGCCATGGTGGGGTCCAATGCAGCACGGAATGCAGAGATGGCGATTTCAGCAGGGATGGGTACAGTTGGAGCCAGGAATGGAAAGGTCTCGATCAGGGAGGGTAGGTCCATGGCTGTCTGTACCAAGGTAAACAGACAGAGGAGGCGCGCCATTATTGACTCAGGGGCCTGGACCACCAAAGTGACCAGTGCCAACAAGGGGGTGGGGTTGCCTGACTTGGTAGCAGAGTAGAGCACTCCCCTGACCCAACGATGGGCATCCCCATCCAGAGCGTCGAGGAGAGCCATGCTCTGCTGTGCATCAGAGGGAAGCGGGGATTTCCCACCATCAGCAGTAAGGCGCACCTGGAGCTCTTCCAGGACGCCCAGAATTTGATCAGCCACCTCATCAGAAGGTACAGGGGGAACCCCAACCCTATCACATTAACTGATGGAGGGGCGCTCACCACTGGAGCTCAGCGGGGTGGGGACCAATTCAGCAGAGCCTGGTGGCAGGCCCAGATGAATGAGGCCACCGACCAGCAGGGGAAGGCCAGGTCACAGAGGGAGAGCACATTCAGAGTGAGGGCGTAGGCCAATGCTTCACTCATGCCAGCGAGGAGGGCAGAGAAGGATGAGATTAGTGGTCAGTTCATTATGTCACAGATCAAGCTAATAAGAACTAGGCTGGGCTCTCAGTTGGGGTTCACGAGAACCCAGTGGAGGGTCCAGAATGCCAAAGGCATAGCGGTCTGAGCAACTAATAAGAGTGGGGTTTCATGGGAGACGTGAGGAAAGTAAAAGTTCAGTAATATACTGAAGGCCCCCACGGCAAGCCATATGGTTGCATTGGGGGCAACTGCGAGTTTTATGGGGGCAACCCCCAAGGACAGGAGAAGCAGGGAGGATGATGACTCCTCCAGGGTTTGCAGTTGCTGGCCTTTGGATTTGAGAAGGGGGCTTGTGCACCAGCGAGGGATGGCACAGAGGCTGCTGCATGGTTGGAAGTGTGAGAGGAGGTAGATTAAGACCCATGAGAGAAGTTGGGACCAAGTTTCCCCTAGAGGTGGCGCTCCAGGTCCCACAGGCGGTCCAAGCCATTAGTGGATGAGGCGGTTATGGATGCTGTAAAAATTTATTGTTCTGGTTATTATAGGTTGATAAACCCAATAAACTTATTACTGCACAGGTTCAGTTCTTGTGCAATCCTTCCATGTTGTATATTATTCAATATTATCAGTTGATAAGAGTATGACAACTATTATCTGTAGTTGAATGCAATTCTTAGATCTTTGCCCAACGCTCAGCCAGTATTCCCGCTTAAAATACTTGAGATGTCTTGATATAGGGATTTGTTCCCTTGTAATGTCCAACCCAATCTTCTCTGAGATTCCCTGGTGACAGTTTCTTTGGTCCAACACACAGTCAGCAGAAATCCCCTAATGTTTTCCTTCTTTTCTAGATCCCCACTCAGATCTTTACTCTTTTCCTTAATGAGTCTCCCAATTATCGCACACAGAAATAATATCTTTGAGAAGAATAGAACAATTGAAAGCTGATAAATTTTACGGCTTAAACTATATCCCAGATGAAAACTATAAAACTATATAACTCTGTTCTAGACTCTGGGGTTTTTTTATGATAAGTGAATTCTAGGGAATTTATAGTAGGGATTCAGTCATCTAATCCTTGGTTGAAACCTCTTTGATGAAACGGCAGCTGTTGCCATTGAATTACCCACCCTTGTCTTAGCAGCGATGGTTTTCCCCATCCTGGCTAGGATTCTGTCATTGGACTCCTCAAGGCATAAATTGGAAAGATCTGGAAAACGTTTCCCTAACGTTTTCCTCTTGATCCAGGTGAACCAACCATATTTGGCAAGCGACCTGCTTAGGTAATGGTACTTGTTACTCATTAAGGAAGGTCATGAACCTACTGATCGATTCACTAGTTGCAGGTGGCATCACTCATCTCGCAACTTACTACTTACATTCCCAATCAGTCAGTGATGAAACCTGATTAATCCCAATCAGTACACCTGATAGTTTTAATTTTAATCTATTGCTGGGAAGGCTGACCATGGGACGGACACTTCCAAATATGACTCAGGAAAGACAAACTTAGTACCAGGGGAGGCACCCCAGAGAAGCGATGCTATCTCTTGTTGCCAGCGGGAACGCCACTTATGGGGAGGGGGAGGGAACGTGTGAAGGGGCCGTAGCCACTATTGAGCACGTGTGGAGGAAGGGGTCTGGTTTGATGAACCAAACTGGGAACCAGGAGGAGACCAGCTGTTGGCGACGCAGTGGGAGGTATACAAACATCCACGCTTAAAAGTGGTCCACCAAATGAGACCGGAATCTGTGGACAGCTTCTGGGAGGGTGGGGGTGGAGCCTGCGATGGCATCCAAGACAATCGTGTGGATAGTCCACATGGCGATTGCAACCACCAGAGCACGGAGGGAGGGTGGAAGGGGGAGGCCATTGATAAAGCAAACATATCTCTTGACAGACTGAAGGGATGCGTTTAATCCTGGCCCAGCAGACGTTGAACTTCGCGCCATATCACTTTAGAGGTGGGGCACTTTTCCAGGCGGTGGAACAGAGTTCCATACTGGCCACACATGACACAGGATGAGTGTAAAGCGTTAGAGCGCTCAGCTGTACGATACACCCGCCTCAGGCAGCGCCACACATGGTAGTGGACTTGAGGCTGCAACAGAGGATGGTGTGCATATTTCCAGATATTTTTTTGGGTCTCAATGGATTAAGGGATGTCCATCATGTCCAGGTAGTCCACCCTGGATAGGACTTGGGGTCGAATGGGGATCACGCCATCATGGATGGGTAGCCCCTGTACCTCTTGTGTGAACTGAGGAGAGGGGCGGCCTCTTCAGGTTGTATGTCTGATAATATGAATTCTCCACTCTGCGCTTCGCATGGAGAGTAGGATTCGTTTGTAGTGGGTTTTATTCCCGTGAGGACCTGTGGCTGATGTGTGTGATGCGAGGTATTTCATCAGGGAGTGGGGGTTTGATGGATTGTTGAGGCCCAAGGCTCAGGAGAAGTTGGAGCAGGCCGCGCGGGACCAGTGTTGGGATGGGAGTGTAAGAGCGGTGACGGCCGCGATCCAGGTGCCCAGGATCTTGGCAGCATGGGCTTTGAAGTCAAGCAGGCCCATGCCACCTTGATGATGAGGGCCAAACATGACCTCTAGCCATACTGGTGGAGGGCGGCCTGACCAAAGCCATCCTTGCAGCAAAGCATACAGGGATTTGAAGATGCTTGGGGAGAAGGGGATGGCGTGGGCTCTGAACCAGACTTTGGATAGGAGCATAGAGTTGGCAAGAACAACCCTGCCAGTGAGGGAAGTAGGGTGGGCTCTGAGAGAGGCGATTCGCTTCGTCACGTTGTCCAGTATACGGCACTCCATTACTGCTGACGCATATCCGCCTGCCTCCATCCACACGCCCAGATGGCGTACCAGTCCTATGGTAGGACGTGGCACGAAGGGGAGCACCAGTGGAGTGGTGTGTGTTGAGTTAGTAAGGCGTGGACGTGGACGTGGGCGAGCAGATGGGCTGGGTTGGGAACTAATTGCTGGGGCCCAGCAGTTCTGAAACTGACCAATGAGGATGATTTCAGTTTTGGAGGCATTCAGTGCCACGTTGCTTACCCGGGAATATTCCTGGATGAGGGCTTCAAGCGCGCGTGCATCTTTGTTATTAGACACCCCCACCACGCAATCATCTGCAAATGCCATCATCTTGACTGGGGTTTGGCCTGGCACATGGACCCCAGTGAGTTGGGCATTCACATTTCGCAGTAGTAGGTCAAGGCTGAAGTTGTATAAGAGTGGGCTGAGGGGGTCCCCTTGTCGCAAGCCCCTTTGAGGGCAGACTACTTCTGTTAGGAATCCTGGGCCACGCACTGCCATTGTCGCAGATTCTGTGAGCAGCATTACCCAGTTTATGAAGCGGGGGGGGGGTAGGCGGAATTGATGGAGGCAGGCCCTTAGGTATTCCCAGTTTACTCTATCGTAGGCCTTTTGTTGGTCCAAGAATACCAGTGCCCCAGAGGCTGTGGACTGACATGCATTAGCCACGGAGTGCACGTTATCCCAAATCGACCTTCTGGGGATGTAACTGAATTGTTCTGGGGAGATGGTGGCAAATGCTACAGTCCCTAAATGGTTAGCCATGATTTTTGTTAAAATTTTGGTGTCTGTGTTTGTTAGAGAAATGGGGCGCCAGTTGGCTAAGTCAAGCTTATCCCCTTTCTTGAAGAGTGTGACAGTAAAGGCCTCATGTCCTCCTGGTAGGAGGTGCGTTTCCAACAGGCTTTGGTTAAGTGAGGCTAGCAGCAATGGGGATATATATTTGAAATATTTTTTGTAGAAATCATATGGAATGCCATCTGGGCCTGGGCATTTTTGGTTTGGTGCACCACAAATGGCTGTCCATAATTCGTTCAGAGTAATTAAATTTATTATTTCCGGGTATCAGAAAATGGTGCGGATATGAGCTCAGTCAAGAAATTCCGCCATTTCAGCCGGCTGAATTGGTTTGGCTTGGTATAACTCAGAGTAATATTTTTGCATTTCGATTGCCACTTTGGCCAATGTGTCCGCAATGGAATTATCCGATCTTTGCACCTGTGTGCAGGCCACACTCTGGCATGGTGCAAAATTTTTTTAAAGAAGTATGTGGTGCACTTGTCACCTTTAGTGATGCATGTGGCCCTGTATTGGACACAAACCCAATGTTTGTGTTGCCTTTCAAGTGCATTGAGGTGGGCGGCTGCCTCCACCCACTTCTGGCCCCATGCAGGGCTGTATCCTGTGGCTGGAATGTTGGACTCCAAGTGGGCCAATTCCGCCAGAGCGCGCGAGATAACTGCCAATGTGGCTCGTGAGCATCTGGAGGAGAGATGGCGATAGTGGCGGATGGTGTCCTCTTTGAAAGTTGCCCATGTGGAAATGGGGTCCATGCAAAATGGTGCAACAAACAATTTTGCCAAAGTTTCCTCTTCCACCCACATGGAAAATCCTGGTGATGCGAGCTCGGGGGGCGGATTTTGCACCAATGTGGGGCCTTTGCAACTGTAATGGGTAAGTGGTAGGTTATCAAGACCAGTCAGTGGTCGGAGAATTCCATTTTTGTTGTTATGAAGTGGGAGATGTGGGGTTGAAATTTTGCTGGCATTAGAATAAAGTTGATGCGGGTCATGGACCTTAATTGGCTGTTGTGGATGTGGGGATGCATCATGTTTTCGAGCAGTGGGGCATGTCGCGGCAGTGCATCCATTAACCCAAGGGTGGCTTTTAGAACGCGGAGTTCTACATGACCCTGTGGGGCGTGGGGTGAGGGAGGCCACCAGTCCATTGGTGAGGTTAGCCAACAGTTCATGTCACCAACTAGGAAAGAATCAGGGGGTAGTGGGAGGGATTTGACTGATGAGAAAAATTCCTGACGCTCATGTGCACCATTTGGGGCATAGATGTTGATGATTGCGTGCACAACGTCAGCCCACAAGAAGGTGACGATGAGCACTCAGACATTTAGGAATGTTTCTGAGGATATGAATTTGAAAAAATTATTTTTCTGAATTAGCACCCCACAGTGCTTTGACCAAAAGGATAGGGATGGGAGGAGCATTGTTTTCCAAGCTTCCTCGGAACCTCGTGGACAGTGGGACTTCTGGATGGCCAGGATATCCACAGGTAAATTGTGTTGTAAAAAACTCAGTTTCCTAGCCCGGGATGGGGAGGCCTTGAGTCTGGCGATATTCAACGTCCCTAGAGTGAAGGTTTCCCCATCGCACTTTAGGTGCGAGGGGGTGGGCCCCCGGGCCCACCAGCCTCTTCAAGGTCCCCACGGGCTTTCACAGCAGCGCGGGTGTTAGCAGCAATGCTATTGGGTTTTTTGTTGATTTTTGTGGAAAGAGTTGCGTTGGCTTTGGCCTTCGCTTTTTGTTTTCCCAACATCAGACGAATTTTTTGCGGTGCAGATGAGTTTGGTGCACCGTCAAGTGGGTCAAAAAAATTTTTTAGTTGGGATAGGTCCCAAGTCAGTTTCAACCAGAGCTTGGGTGCAACGATTGGGTGAGATCAAATCTCCCATCGGATCCTCAGATTGAGTGGCCCACTCAGCATGGGCTTCCCAATCTGATTGGATGATGGATTCCCGAGTTGCTTCTGCCGCGAAGGTCTCCATGTCCTCCTGGAGTTGTGAGTGTGGGATGGCGGTGGTGGCCTTGGCCACTTCCTTGGCCACGGCCCTATGGGCCTGCTTAGCCTTCTTTCACTCCTGCAGGGAGATGGGCTTTACCAATAGTTAGCAGCCTTGTGCTCCCCACGGGAAAGCCTCCTTGGTGCTTGCGATTGGTTTGTAGTGCACCTCTCCGCTGGCCATGGCCGCCGAGGGGTGCTCTCAGAATGTGATGCCCTCCTTAATGGGGCATGCGTGCGCCTTATGGCCAAACGTGTCACAGTGGGTGCAAATGGGGGGCGCACTGTCCACGGTTACCCAGAATGGGTGGGTGGTATGCCCTGCAATATCAATAAAAGTGGAGTGCAGGATCTGGGTTAGGTCCTTCGCAATCTCCTCAGTTGGGGTCAGAACAGCGATGGCTTTGCCGGTGCACAGGTGTGGCATCAGTGTGAAGCGTTGCATTTTGATAGATTATATTTTGCCATATACGGCGAGACCATCTTTCAGGTGTTGCTCCAAAATGTCACATTTTACTATAGTAGGCAAAAAGTCAAATGTGAGGAAAATTTGGTTTGATTTTGTCCATCTGGTGCATTTGGTTTCGACGACCCATTGCCCTTTGGGGAGGTTGACCACTATGCGCACTGCTGCAGCCTCGTCTGCTGCTATTTTGCTTTTGAAACCTAGGTCCAGCCAACTGTGCGACATGGAGTGAGATGCAACATACACCGCGGTCAGGAAAATTTTGTGTACATCTTCACAAAATTTTTCCCATAAGGCCGTTTTTTGGATGTCCAGATACACACAGACTCCGAATTCCACTGACAAAAGTGGCTGGGAGTGTGGCGTGTTGATGTACTGGTTGCATCGTGCTTGCCACGCGAGTATCTCTGGGGAAATTGTGACCGCCAGTTTTTTGAGATTTTTGTCTATTCTGCCGGATTCTCTGGGGCGTTTTTGAACGTTGGAGGCCGCAGGCCTTCCGCCTGCTCCTCTTACCTTGCTTGCCCAACTGCTCCCTGACATGGGCGCAGACTAATCTCCTCTGTGAGATTATCAAACTAGATTCAGTCTTGAATTGAATAGGTTGCAAAAGTGTTTGCAACGAGAAAGAAAAGTGGCTTTCAATTAGTACACCTGATAGTTAATCAATATCAGATGCCCCTATTTTGTCAGCAACTTCGCCTGACGAGATCTTAAGCATTCATCAGGATCAATCCTCAATGGATACCACCAGGCAAATATCCCAAAATTCCCCAAGCATAATTACTCCAAAATCTGGGCCATCTGATTTCCAATTCACCTTGATTTAGGGAATTATCCCCTAGCAATTCCTGGTAATCTAGCAGGCTGCAAATATGGGCAAAAATACCAACAGATGCCAAGTCCACAAGCAGTGGGGCAGGGGCGCTTGAGTGCTGCTCTAGCCGGGGAGCAGTTTTGAAAGACTTGGCAACCAAATGGATGGAAGGGTTTCTGTTAAATGGATGCTCAGTAATGAATGAAGCAGCAGGTTTGTCATTGAGGTAAGGCAGATTATCACATTTATGATCCACTGCTGTGTGGCAGGGTCAAGCGACCAGATAACCCAGTCATTGATCATTGGCAGGAGAACTTAGGCGACAGCACATTTTGTCTGATCGATTGGTGGAATTTTTATTAAATTAATAAGGCAGATGGAGGCTGCGGCAAGCTAGATGGGGAATTTGAATTTTATTAAGTGAATGATAAGAGAATGAACTTATAACTGCCCCAGCCAGGGCAGTTGCCTTAAGAACTGGGAAAAATGCATGGGGAAGGTATCATGGGATAGGCCATTCAGGTTTTAGCAATGGGATTTTGTTGGCTGGCTTGGAGGGTGGTAGAATGATGCTTCAGATTTCAGCAAAAGTCAAGAAAACTTTTGCAAATTTTTCCAGATTCCCGGGGCCAAACCAAGTTGATACTACCAATATGGGTCCTGGTCATCTGAGTTGGCCTATTCGTGTGATTTGGGTGTTCCAGATTTGTCCCAGGAGGCAGGGGCCCCTGGATCAGATTGTTTGCAACTTGAACCGACCCCTTGGTTAGAATACTTGTGCAATCTGAACTCCCTGGATCCATTTTGGAGCATTGGGGCAGATAGTCCAAGTCGTTTGGGACCTGATTCGAGATCTGAGCCATACCCTGATCTAATTTCTGGTGCAGGCCAGTCTGGACCAGCTCCCCCAGTCCAGAATTTGCAGACCAGGCTCCAATGTTAAGAAATTCTGTTTAACCAAAATTCTGATATAGTTTGACTGGAGAGTGGGTGGTCCCAGGGACCTGTCCATGCCCCCTGGTGTGCGCAATCTCCCTGAAGACTCCTTCTATCAAACTTGCCAGGGTTGAGGAGGGGGAAGAGGTTGTAATGGGGTATCTTTTGGGGGAGAGCAGTCACCCAGCGCTCATCTATCACATGAGTTAGGTCGCTCAGCTGTAACAGAGAGTCCACTAAATCCCTTGTGGCCCCTTTTCATCTGGAAGTGGTGTTGATCCCTATCCAGTTGCAAGGGCTGGTCCCCAGGACTTACAATGATAGGATAAGCTTCCCAATTCGAATGGGAAGGGAAGATTATGCCCCGATAGCATGGGTATAGTGGGGTCCAGCGGTTCCAAATTCTTGCGTGTACTCCAAGTCAGGTGCTAGCTTTATCTCCTTAATTAGCTTAGTGGAGATCACGTTGACTGGGGAGCCCATGTCCAGGATTGCCATTATTCAGACTTTTTAAATAACCACTTCAACCTTAGTTAGGGTTCCTCCAAAGTTAGGTGACAAGGCTAAGACTTCCTTGAGATGAAAAGTGGAGGTAAGCTTCTGAGCAGTCGTGGGGTATTTATCCAGGATGGATTTCATGGTATGAACCCGCTGAATAGGTCAAATAAAGCTAGATATGAAGTGATCACCATAGTTGGCAGTGTCAATAACTTTTGGAAACCCTAGAATTTGGCTGAGGTATGTTTCCTCAAGTATGGTTCTATCATCTACTCCTTCAGCGTTCAAATGATCAGGAACCTCTACCTCAGCGGGAGCTTTCAATATGTAGTAACCAACATCATCATCACCTCCATCAAAGTCGTCCCCAAGGGTATTCTCAACAACTGGCAAGGCCTCGATGGGGGTAGGAGAGTTGGCCAGAGGGGTTGGAATAGCCTTAGGGCGCGCAATTGCCAGCTTAGCTGGAGGGTAAGCAAAGCAGCATTAAAGGGCTTATGCGGGCATATGGTTGTTACTACCTTACAGGGCTTTGATACATAAGAAGGAGTGAAATCCTTTTTAAAACGCATTGAGGGAGCAGGTTTAGCAGGGAAGTGGGAAACAGGTGATCTCACTCTTCTCTATTCAACAGGTGGAAGCTTCTTAATAGCTAACACTGAAGGTTTCACCTCAGCATCATTTGAGTTAGCACATAATTGGAAGTCGGCCACTTTGAACAAAGCCTCTTTAATGTCGTGGATATTTTTAAAGTGGCGTTTCACTGAGATGATATGTCTGGCTAGAGAGGGTCAAGAGGCTATCCCAGTTAACAGGGCAGCGATGGCATCATCAAGGGTAAGCATGTTAGAGGTGGTCAACCTTTGCACAACAAGATAAAATTGTTTAGCAAAAACAATGGCTTATTCACCTTCCAACATAATAATGCTCATAAAGGCCTGTTTTTCCCTGTGTAGACTCTGTTTTGATCCAAATTCAGCCAGAAGAGCCTCCTTCACTTCTGCCCACATGTATGAAGGGTTCAGGTTAAAGACTACATCTCTTGCACTAGATGACTTAAACAAGAAAGGATGTGGAGAACTTTTTGCTTGTCTGTGGCACCATCCATAGCAGCTTTGTAAACATACAGGAAGGCAGCATTACTCCCTTCATCGGGAAGGAACTTTTCTTTAAGTGGAAGTTTGTAAGGGCGCTGTTCAAGCTCCTTAAGGCAGGATAAAGCATTTACTAGTTGCTTTTCAAGAGCAACTAAATTTTGGCATACAGGGTTTCCCTGTAGTGATGTAAGTCCCAGGAACGTCCCCTGGGCGTCTATCGGGCCATTTTCCCATTCCTGAGCAAGAAGGTACTGAAGAGGATGGCTGTACCCCTCATTACTCAGGGCGATCTGCCCATGTGGTAGATGAGCGCTGGGTAATAGCTCTTCCGCTTCAGATCCCTCCCCCAGTACCCACACTTACCTCAGCAGAACTGCTATGGGAATTTAGTGAAATCTGTGCCAAGATCACCGAAATGAAATCAATCAGAACAAAATTGAGTGGCTTCATCCTGATGTTCAAATTTCAAATGGTCAAAAAGGGATGAAGACTGATCTATCAGCTGGAATGACTGATGGTTTCAATTTGGCTAACACTACAATTGAAAAAATCACCCCCCTCCCAAAATCATCAGGGGATCATCCCCGATGGGCTGGTAACAGCATTGGGCACCATTGACAAGGGCTTGAAGCTCCCTGCTGGTAAATTAGGTGTTGCGCCCAAAGCAACAATTCTGACTAAATGAATGGCCCAGTAACTAGGCATGGGTGGGTTGGGCATCCCAAACCCATTCCCAACCAAATGGGCCCACCCCTATGCGGGGTGGCCTTGGGGGATTCCCGCTGCTCATCAGGCCAAATGCCATCGTGCCAACCATTGGAAACATAGCTGAGCCTCGGTTTGGATGTTCGAGGTCAAAATGACAGTGACTCAGCCTGCTTCTGAATTCTTTGATGTCAGTTTCCAGTGAACTTAACCACCTCATTTCCAAATAATTGCCAGTTTGGTTGAAATTGAGGGTCCAGATCCCAGCTTGTCCCCGCACCAATTGACCACTATTTAATCAGTTGCATTGCACTGAGAAAATTGTTGGTCAATTTTCTTCCTTTTCCTTTTGCAATAAAATTTTGTCTCAAAACTCAATCAATTTTTATTTCAGTTGATTTCCTTCTGGCCGCATCCCCAATGGCTTTTCCCTGGTGGCACATCGGTCCATACACTGGATGGGCTCTACCAGTACTCATGGTCACTATGGCCCCCACCATCGTAGTTTGGATTCAGCGAGCTAGATACTTCTGGCAATTTAACCCTGTTGTTAGAACTTTTGACAACAATATATAGGGATCTTGTGGGCTTATGTCAACCATTTTCAAGAAAGGATCCACCCCTTATCTCCCCAGTCAAACCAGCCCTCATATTCCGGTGAACTCTGAAACTATTTCTGTGGCTCCGCCCCCTGCAGCAAGGCCTCCAGGATCTGGGGCAGGCTTGATGTGGTTTGTTCTCAGGATCATATTCACTGTTGTCCTACACCAACGATTCGTCATTTCCCAATGCCCAGCTCCATACAACGTCATTCAGTTGGCAATGCCTCTGGCATTCTGGTTTGCCTTTTGGGTGCTTACACATCCTGACTGGCAGGCCAGTCTAAACTTCTTCTGCCATTTCCATGACATAATTGACCAACCATTGTTTCCAGCCATTTCTTCCTGCTCTTCAAGGTGGGCGCTGCAGTGGTTACCCTTTACCAAAGGAATGTGCAATCAGTAGCCTGCTTTTTGTTGTTTGTTTGGTCACTTTCCAATTTTGGGAATAGTATCCGCTCTACCTTGTAGAATCTTCTTCAGACCGCCCAAGCTGCGCGGATTGCTGCTCCTCCCCCTCCCACTAGCCCAGAAGGAAGCTCAAGTGTTTCTTCCCAGGAGATAGCCAATCAAGTTCTTGACGCCCTCGCTGAGGTGCAAATGCATACAGCAATTGCGCTTAATAATGCCTCTGCATTATCTCATGCCCAACAAGGGCTCACGTTGTTGGACACTGTGGAAGGGGACGCCCGCCGTGGGGTTAGAGGCCTTCTGCGCTCTTCCTCACAAGCAGGAGACCCAACTCCACTGATGGCTGTAATGTCAGCTGCCTTAAAACCCCCTGTGTCACGCTCAGACCACCTATTCAGATTGTCTATGCCATGGCCAAAGCCCCTAGCTTGGCTTCGTTGATTTCTACCTTCCATATAATGGCTCCCACGCTGGGTTTCTCTATCGATATGCTTCAGGCAGTCTTTAGATCAGGCTTTAATTCAGTTTCTGCTCATCATAAGGTCTGGTCCACTGTCCAAGGAACAGTAGATCAAATATGTGCTACCATGACTACTATTAATGCCTTCCCCGCCATGCTTCCCATTATCAGAAGGGGAATTTCATGATAGGATTCAGCAAAGATGCGGATGAAGTGTCTATCTTTGAACCAGTGGTAGACCCAGTTGCCAATCCTGTCGCAACTCCTGTGTCCAAGTTGGCTGACACAGGGTCGCTTATAAATGAATCTGTAAAAGCCCAGATGAAGGAATTCAGCTATCCCACCCTCATACTTCCAATTTTTGCTCCTGCAAAAGCCCCTGACCTTATCCCAAATTTGTCAGTTATTTCTTCAGTTGCAACAGAATCGGCCAAATCTTCCAATAAACAAAACTTCACTTATTTCTTATTGCCTATGAAGATTAGTGTCAGCTCGCACCATGTCTCCTTTGAGGCCCTGGTGGACACCGGAGCCATGGGGAACTTCATGAGTGTCAAGTTGGCCCAACAATTAGAACTGGAAATAGATGCGGGTCCCTTGGTGATGGTAACTTCATCTACCTCCCAGACCTCATATGTCATCTGTCAGCCAGTACCTTTTTCAATCCACCAGTTTAGCTTCTGTGATCGTTTTTCTGCTATGCCAAACTTGGTGTTTCCAGTGATCTTAGGAGTGAAAGGTGGCGCTGACAACATGTCAAGATTCAATTGGAGTCTAATATGTTGTCATTTGCCAATGATCAACTGGAGGGTGAATTACCTCTGATTGACACTCTTAAGAAAACACAAGGCCGCAGGTCTATTACTTCCCTCATCACTCCTGCAGGCATACCGGCCAATTTTCCTGAAAGCTTAATGCACTATCAAAGTATCTTTGACTCAGAAAAGGTGGATCATCTGCCTCCTCACACTAGGTTCAACTGTGGATTTCAAATGACTGTGGAGTTGGTGAATATCAACCGTCTGTTGTATCCCCATACAGCGGAGGAGGAGATTGCACTCAACACTTGGTTGGACAATATGCTGAAAAAAGGGTGGCTGTTTAAGGAGACCTCACCCATTGTGTCCCCCATCGTCTTTTTCAAAAAAGCAGATGGTTCCCTCTGTCCCTGCATAAATTACGGCCACTTAAACAAAGTGACGGTTTATGATCCCTACCTCTTGCCTCTGGAGCAGAAAATCAGCCAGGCAATCGCTAAATCCCGAGTGTTCTCTAAGTTGAATCTGGTGAACATTTTTAACCAAATTTAGATAATGAAAGGGCAAGTATGGTTAACAGCGATCTAGACAAAGTGCAGCATTTTCCAATTCCGCGTAATGCCCTTTAGGATGAAGAATGCCCCGCTAAGTTTCAACACATGATTGACAATGTACAGGGTGACCTCCAGTTTACCTGTGCAGTTGCATACATCGATGACATTCTGGTTCACTCCCTGACTCCCAAACAACGCGCTACTGACTTGGAAGCAGTTGTGGCCGCCTTGCATAAGGCAGGATTGTTTGTCAAGCCTTCTAAATGTGAGTTCTATAAGGAGGAGGTTACCTTTCTTGGGAACCTCATCCTTAAAGATGGTTACACAATTCCTCCCAATAAGTTGGACGCAATCCAAGAATGGCCAACCCTGGCTACCCAGAAACAACTACGGAGTTTCTTAGGAACCATCATTTTCTTAAAAATATTTTCCCTGGCCCTTTCCCAGCTGGTTGCCCCGCTCCACCCCCTTACAGGGAAAAACATACCATTTCGCTGGTTGCCTGAATGCCAATATGTGTTCAAATTGATTAAATGGTGTTTGTGTCCCCTCCCATTTTAGAACATGCCAATCCCTCCAAGCCATATATTGTTGCTTGAGATGCCTCATTGGTAGCAGTGGGGGTGGTGCTGCTCCAGGAGCATGATGGCTTGGAACACCCGGTCGCCTATTTTTCCCAGAAGTTCACCTCTATGGAGCAGTCTTGGGCCATTTATGACAAGGAGTTGGCAGCCATTTCATGGGCATTAACTCATTGGAGGTATCTGTTACAGGGTGCTCAACATGAGTTAAAGGTCCGCACAGATCACCAGGCTCTTTTGTACTTTTGTAAAACCCAAAAACTGGCGCATCAGCAAGCCCAAACCTATCAAGACCTGTGCTTTTTTAACTTCAAATATGAATTTGTAAAAGGTGCACTCAACGTACTTCCCAATCTCCTCAGCTGCATCCCCGCCCACCGTTCCTTGGACCCAGAGGAAGTGGATCTCATTATCATGAATCCTGCTGCCCAAATCCTGTCTATTGTCCCCCCTGTCATTTCATTCTTTGCTCTGGCTCCTGACACCCCATTTGTTGCTCAGGTCTTAGCCAGTCAAATGGCCTGCACTGAGGATGTGGAGTTAGTTAAGCAGTTGGCTTACCTGAGTCATAAACACTCCCTATACTCCTTGGAGGAGGGGATCATTTATTCTCAGTCTCATATCTGGGTTCCCCCTCCTTCCAAACTAATGCATTCTGCGCACATCATGATCCCCCCACAGTCAGTCATCCCAGCAACAAGAAATGCATCAGCTTGATCAAGTGGACCTACAATTAGGCAGGTTTAACTAAAGAAGTTCTGGCCTGGATCGCTTATTGCATTACTTGTGCTAGGGCTAAGTCAGATCACTCTGGTAAAAATGGTCTTTTACACCCCTTACAGCAGGCGGAGGGTCCATGGACTTTGGTGTCCATGGACTTTATCGTCAAACTCCCCATCTCTAACAGGTTCACAGCGGTGATGGTGGTGGATCAATTCAAAAAATTTTCCCTCTTTATACCTTGTACTTCCACAATCACATCGGAGGAAAGCGCCCATCTTTTGTATACCATGTGTTTTTGATGTTTGGTTTCCCCCAGGAGATCATCAGTGACCGTTGTTCACAGTTCACCATGCGGTTTTGGAGAAAACTCCTATATATCCTTAAAATATCCCCCTGTCATTCCACTGTGTATCATCCCCAGTCCAATGGACAGACCAAGTGAGTTAATTAAGTCCTCAAAAAGTACCTGCGTTGCTATGCTGCAGCCACGCAGGACACCTGGGCTAACGATCTTTCCCTATCTCAATTCACTTATAATAATGGGACTCACGCGTCCATGGGTTTTTCTCCCTACAAAGCAACATTGGGTTACAATCCTTCATTCTTGGTCAGACCTTGCTTGTGGCCTGAGGTTCAAGCTGCCGCGGATCATGCTGACTATATCAGGTTGACTCAATCCTTAGTGCAGAAACACCTCACCAAAGCCATTGATGACTACAAGCAGTTCACAGATCGCAAGTGGCTCCTGGGTCACAATTTAATGGTGGGCTCCTATGTTATGCTCGATACCCATCATTTAATAATTCAAGCCCCTTCCCATAAGTTCTCTAGTAAACGTTCAGGCCCTCATTTGGTGGAGGAGGTCTTGGGTAATGGTGCGTTCTGGTCGAAGCTCCCTGCTCATTGGAAACAGCACCCCACCTTTCATGTTTCCCAGCTGTCACCCTTCAAGGGTACAGTTCCCACAGAACCTGAACCAATCATCATCAAGAATGGGGAAGAAGCCGAGGTAGATAATATCCTGGCATCCCAAAAATCCCAACAGTCCATACAATACCTCGTGGCTTGGAAAGGGTATCCAGCATATGAAAACAGTTTGGTCAAGGCGCACAATTTCACAAACTGTATGGAACTGGTCGAAGCGTTCCATGTATCCCACCCTGAAGCTCCCCACCCCCCCCCAAAAAAAAGTTGCGACAGTTATGGCAATCAAGTTACCCAAGGTGCACAAGAATGTGGCTCTCACGCAGTTTCCCGGTGGTGGGGTCCTTCCCTTGGAAAAAGGAAAGGGTAATGTAAGTCCTGGGGAATGTCCCCTGGGCATCTATCAGGCCATTTTCCCATTCCTGAGCAAGAAGGTACCAAATAGGATGGCCATACCCCTTGTTACTCAGGGCAATCTTGCCCACGTGGTAGATGAGCACTGGGTAACAGCTCTTTCACTTCAGATCCCTCCCCCAGTACCCACACTTACCTCAGCAGAACTGCTATGGGAATTTAGTGAAATCTGCGCCAAGATCGCTGAAATGAAATCAATTGGAACAAAATTGAGTGGCAGTCAGCCCAATGTTTGAATTTCAAATGGTCAAAAAGGGATGGTGACTGATCTATCAGCTGGAATGGCTGATGTTTTTGATTCAGCCAACGCTAAAATCAAAAACATCACCCCCTTTCAAAATCATTGGGGATCATCCCCAACGGTCTGGTAACAGCATTGGGCACCATCGACAAGGGCTCAAAGCTACCTGCTGGCAAATTTGGCGTTGCGCCTGAAGCAATTATTCTGACCAAACGAATGGCCCAGCAACTGGTCATGGGTGGGTTAGGCATCCCAAACCTGTTTCCAACCAAATGAACCCGCCCCTATATGGGGTGGCCTTGGGGATTACTGATGCTCATTGGGCCAAACGCCATCACATCAACCATCAGAAATGTAGCCAAGCCTCAAATTGGACGTTTGAGGTCGAACTGACAGTGACTTGGCCTGCCGCTGAATTCTTTGATGTCAGTTTCCAGTGAACTTAACCACCCCATTTCCAAATAATTGCCAATTAGGTTGAAATTGAGGGTCCAGATCCCAGCTTGTCCCTGCACCAATTGACCACTATTTAATCAGTTGCATTGCACTGATAAAATTGTTGGTCAATTTTCTTCCTTTTCCTTTTGCAATAAAAATTTTGTCTCAAAACTCAATCAATTTTTATTTCAGTTGATTTCCTTCTGGCCGCATCCCCAATGGCTTTTCCCTGGTGGCCCATCGGTCCATACACTGGATGGGCTCTACCAGTACTCATGGTCACTATGGCCCCCACCATTGTAGATTGGGTTCAGCGAGCTAGATACTTCTGGCAATTTAACCCTGTTGTTATGAAATTTTGACAAAAGTATATAGGGATCTTGTGGCCTTATGTCCACCATCTTCAAGCAAGGATCCACCCCTTGTCTCACCAGTCATACTAGCCTCATATTCTGGTGAACTCATTGAAACTATTTCTGTGGCTCCGCCCCCTGCAACAAGGCCTCCAGAATCTGGAGCGGACTTGATGTGGTTTTTTTCAGGATCATATTCACTGTTGTCCTACACCCAATCTGTTGTTTCCCAATGCCCGGCTCCATACAACGTCATTCAGTTGGCAATGCTTCTGGCATTCTGGTTTACCTTTTGGGTGCTTACGCATCTTGACTGGCAGGCCAGTCTAAACTTTTTCTGCCATTTCCATGACAAGTGAGCACCATTTTGTAGAAATCCAGCTTAGGGGTTCTCACTAGTGCTTATGCCGCTGGATCACACAACAGTTTTATTAAAATTTAATAAAAATCTCTAATAAAAACTTGGGGTTTTTATTATTTTTTATTAGGAGCAAGGGGGTGTGAATGAAAGCAATCCCTTACAGATATTTGACAATTAGTATTTATACTGATTTTGAGGGTCAGAGGGAATAAGGGGATAGGTTTTAAATAGCTTTGATGCTTCCAATTCAGGTAAATTGGGTTTTGATCCTATTAGATCTTGGGGATTGTGAGATAATTTTGATAAAATGGAAGTTGGGGTTTTGGGGCAGAATGTACCCATGCAGCAAGGTTTTGATGTACTGCAACCAATCACCACTTGAGAAATTACTTTCACCTCAGGGGACCTCTGCCACGCCTATAAAAGGGGTGGCCCCCGCATAGGTGTTGTGAAAGACTTGGTGATAGTTGGTGGAGTACCTTCCGCTGGTTGCCCTGAAGTCCATTGTGCGGTCAGCAAAAATCAATTGTTCAATTTTAAAATTAGTGCCCCTGCAGGTTATGAACTGGTGTTACCCTGATTAATGAGGTTCTACTGAGAATTGGCCAGGGTCTTTAGGCTGGTATTGTCAACTTACATTAAAATCACTCTTAATGACATCAGAGAATTGCAAATGGCCAACCTTTCTCCTTTTTGGCTGAATTCAACCTAAAACATTCTTAGTTTTCAGCTGCAAGGGCAAATGTCTGACACCCCATGAGGATGCTGACATTCTAGTATTTTGTCACAAATTCCCTCAATTTGCCATAATAATTTGTTAGAAGTAAATGTGTGGACAGGTGGCAGAATATTCAAAGGAAAAGCTCTCACCCATCGCTCATCTACCATATGGGTGAGGTCTCCCTGTGAGATGAGAGGGAAAGCTGCCCTTCTTAGACCCTTTTTTGTAGGGAACAGGAATGCCACCCAGTCCAAGAAGAAGGGGAGCTCCTTCCAGACTTACAGAGAGCACTCCCTGTGCCTTGACCATGAGTCATTCTCTTTTCATACAAAAAGGGGCCCAAAGAAGGTGGTAGTCCCCTCATCACCCAGGGCAATATCATCCATGTGGTGGATGAATAGTGAGTGATAGCCTACCTTTTGAACATTCCTCCTTCCACTCCCTACTTATCCACAAGCAAGCTGATTTGGTAAATTGGGGGGTTCACAGAGGTGGTGGCAGCAAGAGGATGTCAGTCAAATGAAAATGATGAGCACATAGTACTAGTGCCAATATCAGGTTCTGACAAAGGGGCAAAGAATCTCAATCAATCATTGAGTCCAACTCCAGCAATTATTTTGGTTTGCACCAATGAGGCAAAAAAATCTATATAAATCAAGGGGTCCAACAACAATAAAATCAAATGTGATAAATCTGTTCAATAACCAGTGGATAGGGCCTTTGTGGCCTGTCCATAGACACTACCAGTCACCTGCTGAATGAAGCATCACTTGTAAGTATTAGACAGTAACCACTCCATTTGGATTGGGGGCAATTCCCATTCTGCTCAAAAAAGAGGCGGAGGCTAGCACCTGTGCCTCTCACCACCCAGGGTGATTTGGCTTATGTGGGGGATGAGAGGTGGGTCATGGCGTACCCCCTGAGAGGTGCAGTGCCTCTCCCAGCGTTATCCTCTGCCAAGCTGGTGAAAAACACTCAATGGGTTTTCCAGAGGTGGTACAATTAAGCAAAAATCCACAAACTCACAGAGATCCTGCCATTGTGTCAATGTCACACCCACCCCTAACAGGTACAGAAGTGATCAACCCCTTCCCACCAAACAGGTCCAGCCTTATGTGGATTGGCTCTGGGTGCAACCTGCCATCCACCCAAAATATCACTGCCATAGCAAATGCATGCACACAACAAAAAAATTGAGTAACAAGACCAAACAAATTTAGCTAAGCAGTCTGGACCTATGGCAGTTGAAGATTAGGTCTGGGAACCCAATCCAACAGCTTGGTTCAAATTTATTTCTGATGATAGTTATGCAAATGATGCAATTTTCCCCAGTGAGCTTATAAGCAGTGATCCCCAACAGGGACTATTATCATCTTATTTTCTTAATTTTCCCTATCTTATATCTCAAGTAAAAATCTGCAAAAACAAAATAAGCCCCAAATTTTGGCCTTTAGCAACTATTTATATTAAAAAGTGTGATGCTCCCACTTTTAGGCACCCCTGGCTGGCCTTCTTGGCCAGTATTTTCATCTTTAACATGTCTTTTTTGCAGCTGTTCCTGTGGCATTCTGGCTTGGGTTTTGGGTGGTAACTCACCCAGAGTTCCAGGCCAGTCTAAACATTATTATCAGAATGCTCCATGACATTACTGAGCCAAGTGAAATCATGGTGGGAAAAATAATTTAATGGTGAATATACATGAAATCAGATGGCCAGAAGAAGGTCAATTTGGTGTCAAGTTAGTTGCAAGTTGTTAATTCACAAAAAAGATGGTTCACAATTCCTTAATTTATGTATCCTCAATTATTCCTCAAATCTCTAGGCCTTAAGGAAACTGTCCCTCACTGGTACAGCTGTCAGTCAATTCTTTACCTTTAGTTTTCCAATAAACTACCATTTCCCAACCAAAAATTTACTTTACTATATCTTTTCAGAATTTGCTGCCTCAGCAACACTAAACCATGTTTCTCAGGTTGCATCACAATTAGTCTTTAGTGGCCATTCTCACCATACTGCTCCTCATCTTCATCAAATGGGAGTATCACATGCATGACTTATTGAGGATACCCCCATTCACCAGCGCTCTGTGGTATCAAGATGTACCAATGATATGGGAGATCTTATATCCACATTAGGGAGGTCTCATAACCTTGCCACACAATCTCTCACTAGTGGTCCTGCAACAAATATTGGCCCCTCCGTTGTGCACAAAGAGTCCCCTATACCTGAATCTTCTGGCCCCTTGGAGGCCATTATTTGGTTGCTTGTTGAGTTGACGGTTATGGCAGCCACCAGCTGTCATTCTCTGTTTGCCTCCTCCTACCTTATTACCAAGTCACCCAGATGGCAATGCCCTTGGCAAAATGGTTTTCTTCTAGGTGCTCATGTACCCCAACTGCCAGGCCAGTCTCAATTTTATCTGCTAATTCTGTGAAACAAGAAGTTATAGGTATTATAGGATAATATGAAACCAATCCTATAGATACTTTAAAGGAAATAGTGAACAAAGTAGAAGAGAAAATAATATAACTTTGAATTACAAAATAATTTTTAGGTTTTAAAGACTTTGCTAATAATACAAAAAAGAGTGTATATTACTAGAGATAAATTTAATTATGAAAATATTAAATTAAAAAGATAATTCTATGCTCATGAGTTTATATCTAAAGATGAAGATAATAACATTTTAATTAATAAAGGTAGTTTCAATCTACACCTAATAAGGATATATGGGAGATCTACAAGAGGTCAGCCTATCCAAGTTCTAGTACCAATATACAGAGAAATGGATGTTTCTTTAAGTCAGCTATCAATAATGAGGAAGTTTTTATGCAGAAAGCATAGTTGGTTTAGTTAACACTGAAATTTCCAAAAACTTTCTTTATAAATCTGGTAAAAAATGCAAAGTGTTGTATATATTAGAAAACAGAACTTTTATAAAGATAATGTGAGAATTCAATATACCAATATTCTGAGAGAGTATTTTAAGGAGAAAAAATGAATGTCATGTTTTTATCTCCTTATAGTTATATGCTTAACCCTATTAAATGAAGTTTTTCTAAGATAAAGAATGTAGTAAAAAGAAAATTAGCATATGGCTTTGATAGTGAGCTCAAGATTCTTATCTTAGAATTGATGTTTGAAGTATTGGGAATGATTTGAAAGGATATTTTAGGCGTATGAGAAGAAACTACATACGTGCTATAGCCTTTGATGATTTCATATAACAATTTAGTAAAATATATTAAGTAAACCCTCTTTGAAATTAAAATTGCAAAATATAGTAAAAAAACGCTGTGAAAGCCGTAAAAATAATATGAACCCGTAAGAAGTTATGAAATTTTTATAAAAAAACGCTGTGAAACCCTAAAAAAATAATGCGAAACCCGTAAAAAAGGCCGTGAAAACCTATTTAATCGAATCACATGGTAATTTATAAACACCGTGGCGAAGCAGGGTATCTGGATGCTAGTAGAATTGTATAGGTAGATTTGATTTAAAATCGCATCGATGCCCGAAACTTTATATTCGACAGTAAAATTTGTCCTACCTGGGTTAAGGGTTTGTTTCAAAAGATAAAAGTTTTGAATTGGAATGGGTCGTGTAGAACCTTGACATATTAACGAGCTCCTAAATACCCCTTCAGGCTCAAACCCAAGTAAACCTCACGTTATCTCAATCCCAATATGGCCATAGCAGGAAAAAGTAGAGATTCAAATAAAGGTTTGTGTATTTTTAACAACCAATTTTTAAGATACCAATCTTAATTAAAATATTCTATTCAGGTTCTAAGAAAAAGGAAATCCGAACAAAACATCTCCGAAAGCCACCCACAGAAGGTCGCTAAGCCGGTTACCGCCAAAGAACAAGAAAGTGAAGAGGAACTATCTGAAGAATTCGGAGGATGATTATCAAGATGAAAAATCAAGAGCACGAAAAGGAGGTAGCGTTTGAACAGACTCCAGATTTAGCTACCCAAGGAAATATTGCTCACCAATCTAAAAAAAGTAATTTGGATAAGCTTGTTTTTCTCGTCTGCTTTGTAATATGAATTAATATATTTACCGCTTTGCTTTATATTTAGCTTCCAAAGAGGTGATGAGGCTCAGAAGGCTTTGAAATTGGAGCGAAAGTTGAACAAGCCTCACGCTGAACTTATTGGCCAGTGCAAAGCACTTTGGGAGAAAAATGAGAAATAACAAACTTGCCAAAGAGGAGCAACATAAGATGGTGGCAGATATGATTACCTTGCTTAAAGGGCAAGTTGTCGAGGTATTTTTAGTGTGGTTATTGCCAATTTTTCTTATTTTGTGAGGCTATCTTGAGTTAAACAATGCTTTTGATTTCGCCAAGCTTGTTTGCCGCCAATCATATTTATTTTTGCGGGAGTAGTTTTTATCTTTGTGTCATCAATGATTTAAGTATCTTTATGACTACTTAACTTTTAACGGTGTTTGAAATTAATTTTGTTTTAATTTTTCGTCTAGCTTTCCTTTAAACACGATGCTTCTCGAATCGTTCAGACTTGCCTTAAATATGGTACTCAGAGCCACAAAGATTTAATTGCTAGTGAACTCGCTAGTCATTATTTACAACTAAGCAAAGCCAAATATGGCCGGTTTATTATCGTGAAGATTCTTAAATATTGGTAACCTTGGAGCGAGTGCAATTTTATTAACGGACCAGCAAATCGCATCGTGCCTCAATTATTCGGGAATTTTATGGAAATGTTCGGAAATTGGTTCGCCATGCCGTAATCGGCACAAGTTTACTTTTGTTAACAAATTGTTAGCAAGCCTCCATTGTTCTTGAGGAGGCTTACTCCCAATACGCCGACGCGGCGCAGCGCGCATTCTTGGTACAAGAATTTTATGGGGCAGAGTTTGCACTATTTAAGGTATACTTGATTATCAAGTAAGAGCTAATCCATAGTCGGGGCATGAGAAAATGTCTCTCGAGCAAATCCTTAAGGAAAACCCAGCTAAAAAGGACGGCATCATGAAAGACCTTCTTCACACGCTATCGCAAGTTATGGACAAGCATACCATCAACCATTCCATAGTTCACCGTGCACTTATGGAGTACTTCCAGAACGCCAACCAAGCCCAAGTCCAGGTATGTTACTGACTTGATCAACCTCTGACGCTTTAGGATATCATTGGCCAGTTGAAGGAGCTTGTGGTTGAGATTTTACACACCAAAGAAGGGGCTAATGTTGCGACAAAATGCTTCCTTTATGGCTCAGCTAAGGACCGTAAAACGATGGTCAAATCCTTTAAACCCTTCGTGACTAAAATTGCCATGGAAGAGTACGGGCATGTAGTTTTGCTTCAGTTGTTTGACGTCGTCGATGACACTACTTTGGTTGATAAGAACATTCTCTGTGAGCTAATCAAGAATTTTGGGGAGCTGCTTAGTGACAAGTTTGGCCGGCGCGTTGTGGCGTATGTCCTAATAGGAAGGTCGCAGAAATTCATTTCCTATGCAACCATCCAGGCGCTCAACGCAAGTGACTCCATTCGGGCAGCTTTCTCCAAGAAGGACCCGGCAGTTCGATCTCGTGAGTTGCTGCTGTGCTTTGCTCAGCCGCTATTGGATTACATCTCTGCCAATGTCTCGTCCGTCATCCGCGACCCTTTCCCCTCTCAGATTATGACGGAGGCTTTGCTCCTACCTCTGGGTGACAAATCCCGACTGGTTGATGCTGTCTGTACTCTCATTTCTCAAAGCGACAATGACTCAAACCATGTATTGGAACACATCACCGCCAATAGGGTTATCAAAGCTCTTGTTCAGTATAAGGATGAATCTGGAAATGCTCCTTACGCCCACGGCATCCTTTCGGCAATAACAAAAGAGGCTCTTTTGTCAAGGGCGCTTTCCCGAGGTAGCTTTGTTGTTCTTGCCCTTCTCGAATCTCCTACTACTGGCACTGAAGTTCGCAACTGCTTAAAGCCATGCTTGCAAAAGTTGGTTGATGCTCCTGATGCCAACAAAGGAACTCAATTGATTATCAAAAACCTTTCTGCTTAAGTTTGCCTAAATAGACTGTAAACTACACCTTAGATATGACAGCCCAAATTCTTTATGCAATCATACGCTCCAAAATAGCTACTTTGCCCAATGTATCAAAGTAACTGTTTTAAACCCTTTTTATCTATTGATTAAATGCCAACAATGAAGGCCAGCAAAAAGCGGCGATAAGTCTCTATTACTTTATCATTCATAAACAAGCTTTAGTTTAACTTTTTACAATAGGGTTTGCTTTCGTGTTATTACCAAAAGTAATATTGATCAACTACCCAAATTTTTGCTCTAGCATAATCTACATTTAGACAAGCCTAGTTAAATCATAGACTCATATATGTAACCTTTAAATTACATTGTTAGTGTTTTAGTTGGCTTACTTACATTATGACCAATACAATGGCTAAGAACGACCAGATTGTAATTCCAACTTGGGTTCTCCAACCCTAAAATAACTCAAACCCTAAAAGGGATAGCCATTCAGGAAATTTAGTAAGATAGGACAATAAGTGATGCAACGGAAATAGATATCTAGGATTATATTAATGGCTTCAAAGCAAGCACCAAAAAACTTTGAGTGAGTGAAGATAGGCTTGCAATTTCTCACTGAGCTCCTACTGGTAAGCTAAACTACAATATGAAGATTGCTAGCCTAGATAACACATAAAAATCGCTCCTTTTGTATATAAAATGCTTAATAGATCTTATCTGCTCATTCATAAATATTTCATCCATACCCTAAACTTTTAGGCAATACCACTGTTGGGATTTTTGCCCATATTCCCAGCCTGCTAGATTACCAGGAATTGCTAGAGGAAAATTCCCTAAGGCAAAGTAAATTGGAAATTGGTTGGACTGAGTTTCAGAGTAACTACATTTGGGGGATTTTGGGATATTTGCCTGGCCGTATCCATCAGGGATTGATCCGGATAGATACTTAAGATCTCATTGGGTGGAGTTGCCAATGAAATAGGGGTATCAGATAGTGATTAACTATCAGGTGTACTGATTGGGATTGGTCAAGTTCATCACCAACTGATTGGGAATGAATAGCAAAGTTGTGAGGTGAGTGATGCCACCTGCAACTAGTGAATTGATTGGTTGGTGCATGACCTGCCTTAATAGGTAATAAGTCCTATTACTTAAGCAGGTTGCTAGCCAAATATGGTTGGTTTGCTTGGATCAAGAGAAAAATATTAGGGACAAATTTTTTGAATCTTTCTGTTTAGGTCTCAAGGATGTCCAAGGATGAAATCCTAGCCAGGATGGGGAAGACCATCGCTGCCAAGATGAGGATTGGTGATTCAATGGCAACAGCTGCCATTTCATTGAAGAGGTGTCAACCAAGGGTTAGATGACTAAATCCCCACTATAAATTCCCTAGGATTCACTATAATAAAAAACAGATAATTAGATCATATTTTAGATATATAGTTCTAAGTTGTTTCATCTGGTATATAGTTTAAGAAGTAAACTATTCTCAGCTTTCCATTATGCTATTCTTCTCAAGGATATTATTGTATGCAATAATTGGAAGACTCTTAGAGAAAAGAGTAAAGATCTGAGCGGGGATCTAGAGAAGAAGGAGACACAATCAGGGATTGCTGCTGACTGTGTGTTGGATCAAAGAGACTGTCACCAGGGAATCTCAGCAAAGATCAGGTTGGACAGAATGAGGGAATGAATCCCTAGATCATGACATCTTAATTATTTAATTGGAATACTGGCCAAGCATTGGGTTGAGATATAAGAATTCATACTCAACTATGGATAATAGTTGTCATACTAAATATTGATCATTAATATATTATACTATATAATACAACAAAGTGCACAAGAAAACAGAACCTGTGCAGTAAAAAGATTACTAGGGTTGTTTTCCAATAAATAACCTTTAAGTAAATTTTTACAAGTTGATGCTCACTACAGGGGTAGTTGTGAAGAATTTATAAGAATGTTGTACAAAGATGAGTTACATAAACTGTGGACTGAGTTAGTCACTGTGAACCAGAGTGCTTTAAACTCAGCGGACCATCAGGAATTCATGGCCTTGGAAGAATGAGTTGCCAAGGTGGAGGAAGGGTAGACAATGTTGCAAAGTTTGGGAATGAGTTACTTGGGAAAGTAACTTCATTGAAGAAGAAAGAAGGGGACCTCATTTGAGAGGTCTTATATCTGAAAATGGAGTGAGAAGCAGATCACGTTCATTTTAGAAAATTCAGCGCAGATATAGAGTGATTGATAAAACAGGTGGAGGAACTTAAAACTCACAAATGCAGTTGTGAGCCTGATATGACAAGTGATGCCAAAGAAAGAAGTCTTTGCACAATACTTGGGAAATTGAATACCCCAAGGAACATGCCACCCGCTTTTGCTGCCATTTTTGGAGATGACACCCAAAGCCACTCCTCAAGTTAGCCAAGTGGCTGAACTGAGAGAATCAGTCAGAGATAACTCAGAGAAATTTAAGGCAATGCTGAAATTGACAACGTTCTATCAGGATAACACCTCAGCATTTTTCTGACTGTTTGACATGACTATGTATTGCTATGGGGATTGTCAAAAGGTGTTGACAATCATAAATTGCCTAGACACCAACTGTCAAAACTTAGTGTTACCTCACCTGGAGGGGGACAGCTGGTCATATGCTGAGGCAAAGGCGGCCATCATGAAGGAGTTTGGGAGTCCAACACGCATGTCAAAATGCAAGCAAGAATTTATGGAGATCCAGTTCCATAAAGATGATTCTCTAGCTAGCTTTGAGGATCAGTTTTACCAGGAGTAGCAGATTCTGGTTGGAGTGAAAGTACTAGACAACTTTGATGCTAGAATCGCATTGCAAGCAGCCCTTCAGCCCTATTGCAATTGCATAGCATGATGTCTTCTGTGCTCACAACAGAAATAATTACCTCACAAATGATAGATAATTTGAAGATTTTGGGAGTGACATCTGATGCCCCAAATAGAAGCTTCAAATTCAATCCAGTGCGCAATCTGAATCCCATTAAGGGAAATGAAGGATCTAAAGAGACAATTAATTGAATTATGCCAGGAAATAAGCCTGAAGAATTCAGATGGTTAAACAAGAAGGAAAAGGTCTGCTACCAATGTGGCAGGAAAGGACATTTCGCTGTGCACTGTAAGAAGCTGAAGGATCAGATCAACGTGGTCCAGGCCAAAGAGTCAGCAGCCACCAAGGGTTTGGGAAAAGGGCCCACAGCCTAGATGGGGAACAGTTTAGAGCTGCGGAGAAGCCTGTTCCTCCTGACATAATGAATGAAGAAATTGATATCAGCAATCTGTTCATAGATGATGAGCAGGATCAGCTTTATCAAGCGGTCAATTTGGATTTAAATGCTGTAACCAGAGCTGGGGCGAAGAGAATTGACCCTGAGATAATCAAGGAAGTTGCCGGGCTGTACGCCCAACAACTGGTGGACAAGATACAAACCACTGAGAATCCTGAAGAATTATCAGATGTCCGATTAGATGAGGCCAATTTGTCTATCCCCCTTATCACAATAAAGGTTTTGTTTCTGAATTATCAGCGCAAATTATTCACATCCTTGATAAGCTAATACTGCCGCTATTCACTCAGTAAACATTATACAATACTCTGAGTGTACATACATAGACATACAAGTGAATCAAGTAAGAGTGAGGGCGAATGTCAACAGCAAAACACCCATCAATATTGTCTCAACCAAGCTAGTAAAGAGGATGAAGATCTCACTGGACTTGGAACATAAGAAGGAATATGGAATGGATGGGCCAAACACCACTGTCTCCTGTGGAGTGTATAGAGCATTGCCACTCCAATTCAGGTTATTGGTGGTATCTGTGCCATCAATAGTTTTGGTCAACCAAAACTATGACATTCTGATTGGAACAGAGTTTATATGAAAATATAGAGTTAAGTGTAACTTTGAGGATAATACATTGACCATGTTGGATCAGACGTTATCATTGATATATCAGAAGGATGGTGAAGTCTTACTGAATCAGAGAAACGACTTCATCAATCTAATATACAATGATGGCATTGTCCCAATTCAGTATCAATCAGTTGGTAGGAAGCGACATGAAATGCCAGCAGAAATCCTAGAGAACCGGGGAATTCCACTGAGGATCAAGAATAAGAGGACCATACCGTCAGGATTGCAGATGATAGTTGACATGGAGTTGACATTAAAGATACCTGATATGTTGTATGGGGAGGTTGGAAGCCCCTGAAAGAAGTCCAAATTGGAGCCTTGGGTGGCTTCTGGGATACTAATGCCAGCCATGGAGAAATTTGAGTTCTCCTGGCAAATTTAAGTGAAAAACTAGTGAAGATTAAGAGAAATAGATCATTGCATTTGTTCATATGATCCAGATGGCCGAATTGAGGAGATTCCATGATTTTGGGGCTCTTGATGAGTTGGGATTACCAGCTGGGGTAACCAAGAGCATCAACATATTGGTTGATCGAGAGCAGCTTGCTGATATGTCAGAAGGCCAGCAAGAGGAGGTGCTCTAACTATTTAAAAAGTATTGGGAAGTGTTTGCTCAGGATGACCACAATTTGGGATGTGCACGAGACATGATCCACAAGGTTGACACCAGGGAAAATTTTCTGATCAGGATGAGAATGATCTGATAATCAAAAGCCACCAAAGTGGCAGTGGAGGATGAAAACAGCAAACTAGTAAATTATGGGCTTCTAGTTCTGTCATAAAGTCCCTGGGTGAGTCCAATTCTGATCGTGAAGAAAAAGGATGGCTCTAACTGGGTGGTGATTGACTACCAGAAACTGAATAAAGTTATAAAAAAGGATTCATATCCCCTACTGAGGATTGACGATGCGCTAGATCAATTAGGAGAAGCAAAGTACTTCTCTGCAATGGATCTGATCTCAGGATATTGGCAGATCGACTTGCCAAAGGATGACCAGGAAAAATGCGCGATTATTATTGTTCAGGGGCTATACCAACTGATGAGGATGCCCCAGGGTCTATGTAATGTGCCTGCAACGTTTCAGAGGGCCATGGACGTGATACTGAGCAACTTGAAGTTGTTGTGCATCCTGGTATACCTGGACAATAAACGTGTTCAGTAGGACGTTTACTGATTATTTACACCACTTGGAAGAAGTATTCAAGTGACTGTCAACGGCTAACAAGAAGATTAAGCTGAGGAAGTGCCACTTCTTTAAGAAAGAGTTAGAATATCTGGGATTCATAATCAACTCCAGTGGATTGAAGCTGCAAGCCCAGAAGATGGAAGCCATAGAATGGATGGATGTGCTGAAGAGTGTCTGAGACATCCAAGTATTCCTTGGGATTGTCAGATACTACAGAAGATTTATTTGGGACTTCAGCCAAATAGCTGAGCCATTATTCCATTTATTGAAGGATCCAAAAAAGAATTTGTATGGAATGAAGAGGCCCAGGACTCTTTCAATGAGTTACGCCAGTATTTAATAGATTCTCTGATTCTGAAATATCTAAATTTTGATCTAGAGTTTATTATTCAAACTGATTCTTCATTGATGGCAATTGGTGCCATATTGATCTGAGTAGACGAACTTGGGGATGAGAATCCGGTGGTATATGTGAGCTGGACACTCTCAGCTGCTGAGAGGAACTACACCATGACTGAGTGTGAATGCCTTGTGGTCATTTACGCATGTAAGCAGTTTCAGGTGTACATCCATAGAACACACTTTAAGGTGGTGACAGACCACTCTTTGTTGCATTGGCTTCACAATTTGAGAGAGCCAGAAGGATGACTGGTCCAATGGGCACTTAAGCTCCAGGCTTATGATTATGAGATTATCCACTGAGCAGGGGCTTCTCACCAGAACGCGGATGGCTTATCATGGTTATCAATGGTCCAGATGGTATATCCGTAGGCAGATGAGCTATTCCAGAGAATGGTCAATGGAGAAATCTAAGTTGCACTTTGGAAAGCGATGGAAAACACTGAGACTATGGTTGGACAAGTATATAAGACAATCAATGGAAAACAGTTATTGTTCCTGAAGCCATTGGAAAGAGCAGCTATCATGCAAGAAGCTCACAAGGTTGTCGGGCATGAAGGCCTGAGGAAAACAATCAACCATATTTGCCAGTACTACTACTGGGAACTCATCAACTAAAATGTAGTGGATTACCTAGCTTGTTGTGTGGAGTGTCAGCTGCAAAAATCACATAAGAATACAACTGGATACTGACTGGTCCACCCCAGATTTGCTTAACACATGGTGTCCATCAACATGATGGGACCACTGACAATGAGCACAGGGGGAGTCAAGTACATTATAGTTGCCATTGACCATCTAATGAGATGGGTAGAGACAAAAAACCTAATGAAAGTAGATGCTACCAGAACCGCAAGGTTCATCCTGGATCAAGTAGTATACCAGCTTGGATGTCCGCAGGTCCTGCTTAGCAATAATGGGACCAGCTTCATGTCTCATGTGATTTCAAGATTGAATGAGATATTGGGGATCAGAGGAATCATGTCAGTACCCTATTGACTGAAGAAAAACAGACTGGTAGAATGGGTGAATGGAACGCTGGCCGTGACACTGAGGAAGCTGGTTGCAGGAAGAACTTCTGCATGGAGAATGTACCTGAGTTTGATGACGTTTTCCTACAATATTAGTCATCATAAGGCGATGGAAAAGACGCCATTTGAGTTGTTGTATGGGAGAAAGGCCATGTTGCCGCTGATCTTATATTCAGTGGTGGAACCTATGTTGGGGATGAGTGCTGAGCATCACTTGAACCAACTGACAAATATTCTGAAAATTGCAATTGCAAGCATTCAATACAACTTTGAAGAAAAGGATATGAGTGAAATTGATGGACAATAAGAACTGACCAGCCTTAGCAGAATATCAAATAGGTGAAAGAGTTGCCTATTGTAATACACATGGTTTTGGAAGAAGAAACAAACTAGATGTGTTGTGGTTGGGTCCATTTGAAGTGATTTCCAAGATGGCGACTGATGCCTACTCCATCAAGAATCTCTTGGATGGAAGAGTTGTGAATTGAGTCCATGCTAAGTATCTGAAGCAATGGATCAATGAAAAAATAAAAAATTTCCAAAGGACTGATGAACCATTAAGTTGGTCTTGTCCTGATGATTAGGTCAAGTCTGAAAAAAGGATCTCTGAACCAATCTGAATGGTTAAGTCCAAAAAAGGACCTCTGAACCATAGAAAACTGGCAGGTTTAAGTACCCAGGACCCAGTTTGTGAAAAAAATAAAAGATGGACCGCTGAACCAAAACAAGGTCAAGTTCCATGGAAAAAAGAGGAATAAAGATAAAAAATTGATAAAAGATATTTGAAAAAAGATTATAAACTGCATAGAGAAAAACTAATATAATAAATAAATCTTATTTTTATTAGTTGTCACCAATACAGGGATGATTCCACCTATGTTGCCTTTTGGGGGAAGGAGGATGGATTGTGGTAGGTATGAACAGCCTGTCAAAATCGATGTGAGATTGGATGCTAGAGAGGGCCAGCCTACACAAAACCACGTTCTTTGAGTGGACAAAGAGCCCTGTGAGAAAGCAACTAGGCGAAGGGAAATTGAGATGTCAGATGAAGCCAATCTTGAAACCCCAGAGCGAGGAGGAAAGTAACAGTATAAGAAGAGGCAATCACCAAATAACCCTGAGTAATCATAATATGGTACTGGAGCTGGAAGATTAGTCTTGAGCACCTGACAACGGGCTTCATAAAGAGCACTGGACATATGGGTTGGTAATGAACAAGGGATGCTTGATGGGTGTTGCCAAATCATGCCCCTACCAACGCCATCAGTTGAAGATACTGATGGGAAATTCTGGCGAAGAGATAGTTGTGCAGGGAATAAATGGCATCCTGCAATTGACAACTATGGGCTTCTTGGAAGCTAAAGCTGAAGGAGCGGTGAAACCTGGGCGAGGCTGGAAGCTTTGTGGACCAACTTCATAGAACTTGGCCAGAAAAGTGAAGATCATAAGCGGCTGTATCCCTATCCAGGATGTTATCAAGATCAGAGGGATTCAGCGCTAGGGACAAAGCCTCAGTGACTTGGGCCTGGAGTTCAGCATAGGGGAGCTTTGAAATGAATACTGTTACTGATGGTGAGCTCGGTAACCAGAACAGTGGGTTTGTAATATTGTCCAAGTTGGAGGAAGAACTCAGGAAGCAGGTACAACCCAACAAGAAATGAGTGATCAAGAGCAAATGGCATAATCTCCAGAGCATCTATGACAATGGTCAGTGCACCAGTGAAAGGAGCCAAATCCAGAGGAGTTTTGAAATCCAACTTTGGAATCTATAGCAGAGGAAGAATCAGCTGAGAGTCATTTGAAATGATTGCAAGCCTGGTTTTGGAGGGATTATTTACTGTTTCCAGTAATTCAATGGAAGGACTAGCCGCTGACACCAGACTAGGCATATGAGTCATGGAAGGACCATAGAAGATGTCCCGCCGAGCATCCCTACTCATCTGCTGGAAGAGAAGGAGGTCTTGATTAGACAAACTTTTCAGAAGCTGCTAGTATAATGACTCAGATTTTGACATATGAGCTGGATGAGAGGGGGATGTCAGACTTATATGGAAGTCAACATTATGCACTCTATAATATTAAGCTCCAATTTTAGAGAAATTAATCTCAAAATTAATGGGATAAGATCTCCAAGGGAAGAATTAAGAATGACTTAAGCCAAGAGGTTATGAAAGAAATAACAAGGGCGAATAGAAATAAATATTCTTAATTGAGCCATGAAATGAACATTGATGGCAGAGTCTCCTGTCTAGGACAAGGAGAAAATCAGGAAATTGAGGACGCCAGACCAAGAATCTTGAATATGACAGCGGGTCATATGCCCTGACAGGGGGAAAATTGGATCCTGGGACTAATATTGTCACAAGTAAATTTATCAGCCTGGCATGACAGAAAATTGTGAGGACCGCGCTCTGAGTAGGCAATAGAGAGGAGGAAGAGGAAGAGAGCTACATGCCAATGGTCATCCCGAGTAGTGTTGAGTATTGACAAGTGTACTCCACTTGAACAAATGAAGTATTTGACCAAGTGTCCAAAGCAGTGTTCTCATTACCCAGTCCTTTTCTCGCTGGAAATCTAGGCAAGAGGGGGATGTGTTGGGATTTTTGCCCATATTCCCAGCCTGCTAGATTACCTGGTATTGCTAGGGGAAAATTTCCTAAGGCAAAGTAAATCAAAAATTGGTTGGCTTGAGTTTCAGAGGAACTATGTTCAGGGGATTTTGGGATATTTGCCTGGTTGTATCCATCGGGGATCAATCTGGATATATACTCAAGATCTCATCGGGCAGAGTTGCCAATGAAATAGGGGCATCTGGTAGTGATTAATTATCAGGTGTGCCAATTGAGATTGGTCAGGTTTCATCACTGACTGATTAGAAATTAATAGCAAGTTGTGAGGCGAGTGATGCCACCTGCAACTAGTGAATCAATTGGTTGGTGTGTGACCTGCCTTAATGGGTAATAAGTCCCATTACTTAAGCAGGTCGCTAGCCAAATATGGTTGGTTCACTATGATTGAGAGGAAAATGTTAGGGACACATTTTCCAAATCTTTCTGTTTAGGTCTCGAGGATGTCCCACAACAGAATCCTAGCCAAGATGGGGAAGACCATCGCTGTTAAGATGAGGATTGGTGATTCAATGGCAACAGCTGCCATTTCATCAAAGAGGTGTCAACTGAGGGTTAGATGACCAAATCCACACTATAAGTTCCCTAGGATTCAATATAATATATTTATTTAACTGAGGTAAGCCGACCAGGGGACAGACATTATTGAATATACATAAAACTAAGAAAATAACTGACAAATAAAATTGGGCACCCCAGACCATCTAGTACTAAAAAAAATTTGGGCACCCCAGGGTACTCAAGTTACCCCTGTTGCCAGTGGGACTGCCATGTATGCGGGGGTTGGTGTGCTACTCTGAGGGTTTTCCCCTGCTATGAAGCAGGTGTGAAGGAAATGGTCTGTGTGGAGGAGCCAGAGTGGGAACCATGATTCTATGAGCGCTTTTTGCCTTGGTCTCATATATCCATAGAGCCAGGCTTGGAAGTGCTCCAGTAAGTGGACATGTAATCTGTTAATAACCCCATTAATGGTTGAGATCGTGCCCTTGAACGCATCTAATGCAATTTTGTGGATTGTCCACATTGCAATGGCTATTATTAGGGAGCGGAGGGTAGATGGGATTGGTGACTTGATCTGGAGCACAAAGATGCTCTTTGATATCGAGAATTCCTGTTCGTTTTGGATCTTAAGCAGGCGTGCGACTTCCTGCCATATAGATTTGGTTGGGGGGCAAGTTTCTAGGCGGTGATGTAGGGAACCCTCCCCCTCCACATACTGCACATGTTTCATAGAGGGAGTTGGAGCGGTCCGCCATCCTATAGATCCTTCTCAGACAGCGCCAGGCATTTGCTCTTATCCTTGGCTGTAGGAGTGAGTGGTGAGTCATTTTCCACACTGCCTTCTGTGTGGTTAAATCATAGGGAATGTCCAACATATCTAGGTATTCTATCCTAGATATGTTTGGGGTTGTTGTGAGTATATCTCTCTGGGGGTGGTTTTCTGGGTTTCTTAATCTGAATTGGGGGCTGGGTCGTCCCCTTCCCTGTATAGTACTCATGTTCTCTATGGTTCATCCCATACGGCGGATAGTTCAGAGGATATGTTTGAAATGAGGGGAGGTTCCATGTGGACCCGTTGCAGTAGGGTGTTTGGCAAGGTATGAAAGTAGTCTGGGTGGGCTATGTGGGTTGATTAATTTGAGCGCCTGTGAAAAGTTAGTCCTTGCTGCTCTGGACCAATGTTGTTGTGGGAGGTCTGGAGCAAGGACTTCCTTTATCCAGGTACCTAGGATGTGATTGGCGTGGCTCTTGAAATCCATTAGTCCCATGCCTCCGCTTGAGTGTGGGCTAAATAGTGTTTCCATCCGTATAGGAGGGGAGAGCCAGGCCACAGCCAGCCCTGGATAAGCGCGCGGGTTGAAGTTATAAAGGTAGGTGAGAAGGCGATCACGTGGGCTGGGTACCACAGCATCAGGAGGATGAGTGAGTTGGCAACTGTTACTCACCCCATTAGTCCTGGGGTTCTTCCCTTGAGGGAGGCGACGCATTTGGATACCCGTTGTAACAGGTTACTTTCCATTGTCTCGTTAGCATATCTATCTGATTCTAGCCAAATTCCAAAGTGTCAGACAGGAGTGGTGGTGGGAGGTGTTGCAAAGGGTAAAACAATTGGGTTTTTTCTTCGTGTGTTGGTATGAGGTTCTGATGTTGCGGCCCAGTTGTTTGTGTATTTGCCTAAGAGGATGATTTCTGTCTTTCTTTTGTTGAGCGATGCATTGCTCACCTTGTATACCTCTAGAGTGCATTCCAGCTGTCGGGCATCTTCATTCTTTGCTATAGCTGCTACGCAGTCATCCGCAAAGGCCAGTATCTTGAATGTTGGTTGTCCTTGTGCGGTTATCCTCATGAGACGTGAGTTAGTTACTCGGAGGAGTGGGTCAAAGCTGAAATTGTATAGCAGTGGGCTGAGGGGATCCCCTTGTTTGAGCCCTCTGTGTGGTTTAATCTTGTTTGTTAGGAATCCAGGGCCGCATACAGCAATGGTTGCAGATTCTGTTAGGAGCATCGCCCATTTTACAAATCTTGGTGGGAGTTTGAGGGCATGTAGACATTCTTTTAGGTTTGGCCAGCTAACACGGTCATACGCCTTTTCCTGATCCAAGAAGACCAGGGCACCAGTTGCTTTGGATTGGCAAATGTTTGCAACAGGGTGAATGTTGTTCCAGATTGAACGCCCTGATATAAACTAAACTGGTTGGGTGATAGGACGTCAGATGCAATTGCGCCTATTCTAGCTGCTAAAATTTTTGTCAGAATTTTTGTGTTAGTGTTGGAGAGTGCAATTGGGCGCCAATTGGCCAGTTCCAACTTGTCACCCTTTTTATACAAGGTTATAACGTAGGATTCATGGCCTCCTGGTAGTAGGTGTGTTTCCAACAAGCACTGGTTCATAAATGCCAATAGGAGGGGGGCTATTTGTTGAAAATATTTTTTGTAAAATTCATAGGGTAAAACATCAGGCCCTTGCATTTCCTACGTGGTGCACCGCGAATTGTCTCCCAAAGCTCCTCCCATGTAATAAGGGATAGTATGTTGTAATTCTGGTGGTATATTTTATATCTTGGCAGTTTGTATAATTTATTTAATTTTTTGTGAATCTGTTGGCGTTTTGCAATATAATTTGGTGTAATAACAGTGTACCTCCACCTTGACCTCCTCATGGTCAGTTGTCATGGTTCCGTTGGTCTTGCGGACCTGTGTGCATGTGGGCTGGTTTCCACGGAAGTGGAATTGGCAGAAAAAGTATGTCAAACAGGTTTCTCCTTCCTTTATGAACTTACCTTTGTTTGATACTTTGATTCTGTGTTGGTGTTTGAAGATGAGATTGTTAAGTTGGGCAGATATTTCTGCCCATTTGCGTCCCTAGTTGTGGCTATAGCCAGATCTTGGAGTATGTATCTCCAGGTGGTCTAGTTCCACCAAGGTACGCTTGATTGTGGCCATGTCTGCAGTGTACTTACGTGATGCAATACGTCAGGTTTTGTTGATTAAATCCTTTTGAAATTTTCCCATGTTCCACTGGGATCTGAAGTGAATGGGGCTGTGAATTCTGGGTTCATAGCCTCGTTTTGACCCAGTTGGATATCTTGGGCAATTTTATATTTTCTGGGTGAAGCTTTCTCCAAGGTAACACCTGTGTGTGGGATTGGGTTGGCGCTAACTGCACCATAACCAATTGGTGGTCAGAAAAATTGATTTTTTTGTTTTAAATTTGGAGATTCTTGAGCGGTGGGATTGTGAGACAAGGATGTGGTTAATGCAACTCACCAATATGAGCGCTCCCTCGCATATGTTGGGCCGCGTCATGTGGGGAAGGAGTGGTGAACTGAGGGGGAGAGCATCCTGTAGGCCAAGAGATGCCTTCATTGTGTGGAATTCAATGTGTCCAGGTGGGTTTCCCCTGGGATTAGGCCATCAATACATATTGGGGTTATCCCAGCAGTTGAAAACGCCTAACAAAATGGTATCTGGTGGGAGAGTGAGAGTAAGAATGTTTTCAAAAATTGTTTTCTCTTGGTTGCAGTGCACGGTGCATAGACACATGCTATCGAAATTATTTCCTCTTGGCATGTGATGGTTGCTACCAGGACTCAATTGTGTAAGTGTGATAAATTTGTAATTTTAAATTTTTTTGTTGTTTCAGATGATCACCCCACAGTGAGACGTCCATACTGATTGTGATGGTGCAACCCTGGTTGACCAGGATCCTTCTTCCCCTTGTAGACAGTGGGTTTCTTGGATGGCCAAGATGTCTACAAGAGGTTTTTGCAGGAATTCCAGCTTTTTGGCTTGGGACATATGAGCCCTGGCTCCCGCAATGTTTAGTGTCCCTATTGACACTGAGGTGCCTGCAGCGCCTCAGGAGCAGTTGGGAGGGCCCTCTGGCCCCATCCCACCGTAGCTCATTTTGGCCGTGCTCCGCGTCTGTACTCCAACTCTTTCACTGCTATTGTTAGTTCCCTTGATATGACCCAATGATTCATGGGAATTGCGGTTTTTTGCATTTGTGTAACCTTTCCCGCACAGGTCTCATGTTGATTTGATTTGATGCAGATTGTTGATTGGTTCTATATTTTTGAAGTTTGATTTTGGTGAATTGTGCACCACATTTTCGCCCAAATTGCAGTTGCATTGTTCCTCAGTATGTGCATGACTGATGTCGCTTTGTGACTCGGTCAGGTTACTGTGAAAATTTTTGACCTGGGCATATTGTTCTGATTGGTTGGCTCAGTGAATATCCAAAATATCCTCCCAAATTTGTCTGGGGTTAATGGCGGACTCCACGTGTGCCACCACTTTGGCTGCTGCTCACTTGTAGGCTTTTTGTGCCACTTTACATTCTTTGCATGCAACTGGGTCCACGATGGAGTATAGTCCATCTTCTCCCCAGTGGAATGGGTGGTGACCATCAGTTATTTTAGCAAAGTTTTCATTATCTTCGTCCATTGCTTCCTCACAATAATCATTTTCCATAAAGCCCTCTTTCACAGGGCATGCATGCTCCTTGTGGCCCAGTGAGCCACAGTGGTTGCAAATGGGTGGTGCGCGTTCCAGTGTAACTCAGAATGTGGCTGACTGGCCCCCATCTGCAAAGTGAAATCCTGCTGTTTGGGGAATTATGGATAAGTCCTCTTCCACTTCTGGGAAGGGGTTGATTATGGCGATAGCTTTGTCCGTGCACAGGTTGGGCATCAGGCGAAATCACTGTAATTCAAGTTGCTGAATTTTTCTGTAGGCCATGAGACCTTTGCGGAGCTCCTCCTCAATTACCTTATGAGGAAGGTTGGTGGGGAGCGAGTTGAAAGAGATGAACAAAGTTTTCACTTTGTTCTATCTGGTGCGCGCGGTGCACACAAATTTTTTTGCCCTTGGGGAGGGCAATTTCCACACAGACTTTTGCTACGGTATCAGATTCATCAGCTGTTTTGAAACCAATATCAATCCAGCCATAGCCCATGTTGTTGGTGGCTATGTACACCGCGTGAGGAGAAAAGTGAGGGCTGTGCCTCACATGATTTCTCCCACAGGGTTGGTGACTCATCCCCAAGGAAGAGTCTGATCCCATGCTACATCTTTGACAAGGGTTGGTTGAACTGAATGTACATATATTGCGCGTGCTTTACAGTAAATACCATAAACCCAGACAGTGTCTGAGTTTGCAATTTCTTTGCGGATTGGGTTCCTGGTCCCCCTCCAAGGCGTTTCTTGCCCTTAGTTGCACCATTAAGCACACCGCTCACCATGATGCTCGCCCATGTTGTATTATTTTTATTGATAAAGTCGCCCATCTCTCCTGTTTGTGATTATCCAAATTTGCTGTTCGAATTGAATCATAGTAACTAAAGTGATTGTTATGAGAAAGAAAAGCTAGGATTCAATATAATATAAGACAGATAATTAGATCATATTTCAGATATATAGTTCTAAGTTGTTTCATCTGGTATATAGTTTAAGAAGTAAACTATTATCAGATTTCCATTGTGTTATTCTTCTCAAGGATATTATTGTGTATGCAATAATTGGAAGACTCTTAGAGAAAAGAGTAAAGATATGAGCGGGGATCTAGAGAAGAAGGAGACACAATCAGGGATTGCTGCTGACTGTGTGTTGGATCAAAGAGACTGTCACCAGGGAATCTCAGCAAAGATCAGGTTGGACAGAATGAGGGAATGAATCCCTAAATCATGACATCTTAATTATTTAATTGGAATACTGGCCAAGCATTGGGCTGAGATATAAGAATTCATACTCAACTACAGATAATAGTTGTCATACTATTATCAAACAATAATCTATTATACTATACAACGCGACAAAGTGCATGAGGAAACCAAACCTGTGCAGTAAAAAGATTACTATGGTTGTTTGCCAATAAATAACCTTTAAGTAAATTTTTATGACCACTCAAATTCTAATCTAATTCATGCTACCTCAACTAGACCTGTACTTATAAATTTTAGAGAATCAATTTCATTCTCAGTGGCATCATGGGTTCATAATTGTTAAAAACATGATTGTCTCTCAGAGGTGAGTCAAAGTTAGTTCTGGTTTTGTAAACGTCCAGTTAGCACTCTCTGAGCTCATAAGCTTGAGAGGTTAAGGCACTATATGGGTCAAAAGTTTTAATACAAATGCTCTACTTACTATGGGAACTAAAAGTCACAATTTACAAATGGTCAATATTATTCATCAGAGTGATATTTGATAATGATGTTATTTTAATAATAGGAAGGTATAAGGACTGACTTTGCTAACAAAAGTTGATGTAATCACAGGAATAATCAATCCACTAGTACTCTATTCAGAGATATATAAAACTGAGTTTCACCTACAAAAAATTATTGGTTTTCAAGAGAGTCCTTTATAAAGAGTAAAGTTTAGACTATCTATCAAATACAACAAAATTTCAAATATAAGCTAATTTAGAGCTATATATAAAGTATTGGGTAGCAGGGTAAAATTGTTGCATGTAAAATTTCTATGATACATCTATTATTTCAAAATAGGAACTAAATCAAATGCTCAATTCAATTTGACGCTGAGTATCCAGATATAAATGCAAATCTAAAGTAACTTATTTCAGTTCTGTATATTCAGTCATACATTCCACTGACAATCATATTCAAGAACAGGACTAAATTCAGCTATATTAATTAAGTTTGTATCTTTTGAAAATGATCTAAATTTGATCACCATAATAAAAATATAAGTAAAATGGGTGTTTTTAATATATCTTCCATAGACAGATAAAAAGGATCACTCACAAAACTATTTCACTAATATGATTGCTATAATATGCTTCATTATGTGGGCAACTTTTGATAAAATTAAATTTACCCAAAAATTAAAATGGTTTTATATTAAATCCTGATGAATATTCTTTTAGCTTAAGAAAAAGCTACTGATGCCTCATGAACTCATCTCTAGAAAAGGGGCCATATGGTTATACCCTAGGAAAGAACGAACTTTAAACAGGGCAAATATAAAACAAAGTAAAAACTGTAGATTAACAAAACAAGTTCTTTTATGCATAAGCATGCGGGTCAAAGATTTAGCAAATAATATATTTCCATGACATAGAAAAATATAAATGACTGAGGCTGGCTCAAATAAGTGTATGTAGTGAGAACACACACACACACACACACACACACACACACACACACACACACACACACACACACACACACACACACACACACACACACACACACACACACACACACACACACACACACACACACACACACACACACACACACAAAGAGTTGCAAAAGTAAATTAAGAAAGACTAAAATAACTATAAATAAAAAGTTAAAAAGTGGCAGACTCCACAGAAGGTTTATAGTTAGGAGAAAATTGGTATGGAGTAATCTTCTATAAAGGAGTTTTGACCCTAGAGGCCTTTACAGCTAATCTATTAAAATAGATCTAAAAGTCTAAAAAGTGATTAGAAGGTATTGAGCAACGTCACAGTTGGTCTTCAAGCAATTTTGATACTGTTTTTCGAGGAAATTGTATATAAAACTTTTCATAATCTATGAGGAGAATAAACTTTGGAGATTTTTTTTGTAAAACCAGTTTGCTTGTGGATTAAAGGTTATGGTATGGATAGACAAAATTTGGGAATTGAGACCATCAATAAAAGTTTAAAATTTTAGGATTATCTAAATCTAGTACATTCAAGTCATTGCAATAAGATCTGCTATATAAACTATTATAACAAGCTTTCTGCAAGCAACTTTGACCTAAGAGCCTAAGTTGAGCTTTTTGTGTTGGCATAGTGTTGGGCCACCAGGGAAAATTACCTGGAGGCATGATTATCTGAAGGCAAGGCTTCAAAGTTCACAGAGTTGGATGAGATTTTAGACATAAATAATAAAATAATAATTAATGATCAATAAAAGTGTATAAAATATCTCTAAGTTAAGGTATTTTATTTAAGAAAATAGTAGCACTATTTATAGTGCTAATATGAAAAAAAGACAAATATTAAATAAAGGAAAAAGATAAGATAATAGGGTTAATAGGCAAATAAGATAATAGCTTAAAGATTCATAATTACAACTGAAAGGATTGTTTTCCCGTGTTGCCTTAGTCTGTCTGATAAATAGGAGGTAATCCATCAAAAAGCTCTTCATAGTACTACATGGAGCAGTAGTACATCACATGAGTAAAATAATATTCATACATCAGGAAGCTGATATATTCATATCTTGATATATAGTAATGAATTGGCAATTCTAAATTTTAAATTATATTTGGGTTACACTGACCAAGGGATAAACATTACTGAGCTCAAAAGAGAAAAACAAAACTAATTAAATGAAACATGATGGTTGGATCCACTCAAATCAATGTGAAACTCAAAGAAAAATATACCAACAAAGTTGGAAGTAGAAAATGCTATACAACTATGGAGGAGGGGGAAAGGGAATCAAGAGGCTGGTAATGCTCTTCTGGGGTAGACAAGCATTGGCAAAAAGCAGAGAGCAGGGGCATGGGCACATTTTGGAAGTGGGGGTCCAGGGAGGTAAGTAAGCTGGTGATGGGATACCCTCTTGAGGCAGTCAGAGATGCATGTGGCAAGGGTTGTCTCAGCTCTCAGGTGGGCTCAGGGGAGATCATTAATTAAGTTAAATTTTTGAGAGGTATAGCAGGTTTTTGGTCCAAAGTTTGCAATTGATGCTAAGTTTGAGCATACTGGTTGGTAAAGGTGTAGAAGTGGAGGTAGGTTCGTTTTTAGGTAAGGTCAGCTCAGGGCTAACAAAAGAAATAACCAGGCCTTTAGCCAATACAAAAATGGAAAGCACTATGAGTTGCTGGAGTGAGCAACTATGAGGGAAGGCAATTGCCTCTTCAACTAATTGATGGTTGCTTTGGAAAGGTGGGGCATTAAGGTGAGTCAAATAATGACAATGGGAATTTTGGGTAACATATTTGGTATTGAGGTACTCTTAAAAGCATGGAGTTTTGACCAATTTAGAGACATGATTAACCAACTCATCTACTTTCTCAAATAATCCCCTGATTTTGGTTGAAGATAATTGAACAATCAGTATTAGGTTGAGCGGCGGGGGGTGGCTGAGTAAATGTTTTAAATTTAACTGGGGTTTAATCTGATCCCTGATTAGTTGGGCTAGGATAGGGGGCTTGATGGCAAGGCTCCTGATTTGGTGAAGCAAGCCCAGATGCAGCATCCAGCTTGGGGGTAGGAGGGGGAGGAAGGTGCCCCAGTTGAAGAAAGTGATCAGGTCAAGAATGGGTACATCCTGAGAGGAATCAGGTGTGGAGGCCACTGCATGAATGTTATAAAATTGGCGGTATTTGAGAGATACGCAACGGATTTTGCACAGGGTTTGACCCAATGAGCAGTTAGGACCAATGATATGATATTTGTTGTCCTCAACATGACAGAATAAACTAATAAAAAAAATTTAAATATATATGGAGCACTCGCTCCCTCAACTCTCTTTATTTTATATTTTATATATTAATACAGCGGATTCTCGCTGTTATCCTCCTCTAAACTACTAAAAAAACCACCTTTTCAATCATCTCATCCTGCTTGTATGGTAATGACTCCAAATGGTATCGCTTTTATGGCCTAGTAATTCACTTTGCTGTATCTCATTAGTTTCACCAATTATTTATTCATTAATGCACAATTGACCAGTTCAGCTGATTTACCAATAATCCCAATATCACCTCATTTTGCAGTGCTCAATTAATTGTATTTGTAACAATTTGGCGGATTCCATCCATTTCACCATATCAACTTAGGGCTTATTGTTCAGTCATATCAGAATTGTGACATTACCCCCTCCTTGACTGAACGATTAAGCTCTTATTGCTTATATGCCCAGAGGAACTTCACATGCACTCAGTTGATGATTTGACCACTAATGGGCTCCTCAATAGTATATGCATTGACCCCAGTTTTCTCAATGACTTCAAACAGACCAATTCATATACTGGCCAGCTTGTTTTTCCACCCAAACCCATGCTGATCGTGGAAGAGAACCATGTCACCTTCCTCAAACTGAGCTAACCCACTTTGCCATACCTGATCCACAGCTTGATTCCTGATCTTCTTGGCTAAGCTGAAGGAATAGGCTTCAGTTTGCAATTTGATCAGAATGTTTGCAAGGTTAGTCAAATAGCGGTGAGGTTCCACTCCACCAGTGTCTTCCACACATGAATAAAGTAACGCCGGAAGAGCTGGGTGTTGGCCATAAAGCAGTTGGAATGGGCTTTTTCCCATGGCAGAATGATAACTGATGTTATAGGCAAACACAGCATTAGAAAGAAGGGAGGTCCAATCAGATGATCGATCTGTTACTAATTTTCGCAGGATATTCACCAGAGTCCCATTCACTCATTTGACCATTCCATTAGATTTGGGGTGGTATGGGGTCATTAGAATCCTGCGGATACCCATAATCTCATTCAGTTTGGGGAGGATGTGCGAGGTGAATTTGGTTCTATTATCAGTGAGAATAAACTGGGGGCATCCATGTCACTGAATGATGCACTCCATCACAAACTTGGCCACTGTAACTGCCCCCAAATCTCATATTGCCCTTGCTTCAACCCACCAGGTCAGATGGTCAATAGCCAGAAAAATGTACTTACACCAGTTAGCTCCTGTTGGCAAGAGACCAATGACATCCAGGGAAACAGTATGCCAAGCAAAATGGGGTTTCACTACCTGATAAGAAGTCTTACGGCGGAATGGCTTCTCCACTTGACACTGATGGCAACAAGAAATGGTTTCAAGCACATCAAAGTTCATACTTTCCCAATAGTGCTGAGGTGTAACAACTCCATCGTCTTGCGCACTCCACCATGTCCAACTGCCTTGTGGGCGCTCATATTAATTCCCAGCCGGGCTGATGGTCGCAGAAAGCTCACCATAGAATCATTAATCCACTTGTACAGTTCCCCACAACGTTGGAAAGTATTTGTTCACATCATGTTTAATTCTTTGATCACTTGGGGTGGCTTGTTTTCATACTTTCCGCTGAGCATCTTGTCATACATAACATTGCTGAGGTCTGCTATCACTGCAACAGTCAGCAATTAAGATAAACAGTTGGCGTTCTGATGCTTTGCTCCTAAAATGAAGGATCTCAAAAATCATAAGCCTGCAGCTTAAGAGCCCATCAAGCCAACCGGCCTTCAGGTTCTTCGAGGTTCTGCAACCAGCGTAATGATGCATGGTCTGTTATGACTTTTAATTTTACCCCATGCAGGTAGACCCTGAATTGCTTATATGCATAGATCACTGCTAAGCACTCTCGCTCAGTCACAGTATAATTACGTTCATGGCTATTCAGACTTCAGCTGCAGTATGCCACTGGGTGCTCCTCCCCCTTCGTCATCTTTTGGGACAGGACTGTCCCAACAGCAGAAAGGGATGCATCCATTTGCACTATAAATTCCTTATAAAAATTTGGGTAGCTTAACACAGGCGCACTAATTAGTGCCATTCAAAGTGTATTAAAGGCACATTGGCGCCATTCAGTCCATTTGAACATGGCATCCTTCTTTAGCAGCTCAAACAGCAGCCCTCCAATGCAACTGAAATTGGGTATGAAGCGTCAGTAATAACCCACCATCTCCAAAAACACCTGGATGTCCCATTTACTAGCTGGCTTAGTCATCTTCTGAATAGCTTTTACCTTGCTGATTGGGGTCTCAGCCCTGTTGCATCCACCACAAAACCAGGTAAAATAACTGATCCTTGAAGAAGTGACATTTCCTGGGCTTGATCTTGATATTGGCCTTAGCAAGTCGCCAAAATACCCTTTCTAGATGGGTAAGGTGCTCAGTGAATGTGCGCGAGAAGATGTTAATATTGTCAAGGTACACAAGAATACATGTGTTAAAATCTTGGGCTTTGTAGCTCGCTTTTAGCCCTGGATTTCAAATGCACAGTTTCGTGGATCCTGGCGTTGATTATTTGTATGTTGTTGATAGACCGGGGCAATAATAGTTTGAAGACTATTATTAAGGTTAGTTTCCCAAAAGCTACGTTGAGAGTATTATCCAAAGCTAGACAGGTGCTTTTTCCTATTGAAGATATTTTGATCTGGTAGGGAACACTTTCCCTATTCCTTCTTGCAGAGCCAAGCAGAGACTTCAATATTGCCAACCTGAGGATATCTGATCCTTGCACTCTTTTATTAAGAGTAATGTTAAAAAAACCAATGTTTAAACAACTAAGCTAATATCAATTTGAATCTAATTTTATTAGGTAATTATTTGGGGTTTTTATAGTTAGAATCAGCACACAACTTTTCAGCTGTCCAATGAGAATATTTGTGCTCCTATACTGGTTTTGACCCTTTGTATTAGGTACCAAATCTTGTTGGGTACCGTTGCCTTGGTTTTTTTTAGGCAGCGTAATCCTTGGGCGTTTGGCAGACCAAACAATTGGTATTAGGTACTCAAAACTGATTGTTTTGGCTGATGATGATTCCACTCTTCCTCCGGCATTCATACATTTTGGTAGTTTCCAATGACTCCAATCTGTTCTGCTCTGAACAATTCCCTATAATTTGACTATCAGGGATTATCTCACTATCAAATAATTGCTTAATTTCATTGGGGATGATGCCTGACAAAATTATCATCTGGCAGCGGCCTCAAATATCATCAGGGATGATTCCTGACAAAATTGTCATCTGTCGTTGCCTCAAATATCATTGGGGATGATTCCCACTGAAATTATTATCTGTTGGCAGCCTCAAATATCATCTGGGGATGATGCTCAACAATAATTCATAGTCAGTGACTTCTAATATCATTTGGGATTCCACCCGACAATATTCTCATCATTCAGCCACTATTGCTGACCCTCTACAATTATAACCTAATCATCAAATCTCATATTCAGTCAAAGGGTTGGACTATGTGGTCATCTGCAATTCTGACACATCCCCCTTTTTGACCAGATATCCAACAGAAGATAGAACCCTCAGGAATGGAAGCCGCCTCAGCTGGAGCTCATATTTAGGTTGTCATATTTCTATGTACTCAGCGTAGTGCAGCTCTGTCCACACTCAACGCCCATATACTATATGTTCAGTTTGATGACTTTGTATCCTTAATTTCTACCCATTACCGCCTCTTCTTGAGCGCAGTTCTCACAACATCATGCCACGCCAGTACCATCTTTGCATCAGTTGCAAGAGATCAACTGGTCCACCTGTACAAACCCCAGGATGGGTTGTTGGCACTCTTGCCACCTGTACAAACCCCAGGACGGGTTGTTATCACTCTTGCCACCTGTACAAACCCCAGGACGGGTTGTTATCACTCTTGCCACCCGTACAAACCCCAAGACAGGTCTCAACATCTCGTTGATAGGGACTATTCCGGAAGACCTAGTTTCAGCCCTTTCTGATCCTGCTGATGCTCAGGACTCATGTCCGCTACTATTCCTTCCTCCACGCTTGGTAGGTGGGAATATCACTAGATGCATTACTTTCAAATTAAAATTGTTTTTTAATAATTTTTTTACTTTTTTATCTTTTATGTATCTTTTTATTATTTTTATCTTTTCTTTTTTTATTTATATAATTTTTAAGCCCAATACTTTAAGTATTTTGTGTGGACCTATTGCCTATTCAACCATCTTCAATATTAAATTGTATAGGCTTCATTTGCTGACTTGAAATTTTGAACAGCCCCATCCATAGGCGTCCAACTCGTTTTTCTTTTCTTTTTTTTAAATTTTCATTGTTGTTTTGAATGCCCAAAAATTGTAATTCATCAAGATATTGGCCAGTCAGGATAGGTAATGTTTGGCACTCATCCCTGAAGATGACTCTACTGCTGAATACTTTATTGGCAGTAATGCGGCTTTCTGCCCATATAAAAATTTGAATGGCGTTTTCTCAATCCAAAATTCGTCAGGATCTGATCCTATTTCTTATCAATGGATACATTTTCTCTATCCCAATTTGTCTAGATTGGATCCTATTTCTCAGCTTTAATTGGCAATGCAAACGTTTGATTAAATCTGGTGATAGATATGTATGTGATCCACTATTCGCACAGATTAATTTGGTAACATTTTTCTTTGCTAAAGTTGTCTGGATCAGATACTATTTTTGGTATTTCTCACGTTTTACTCATTAAGCGACGAATTTAAGTTCAAACAACTTCATCCAGTATTCTCTGGATTAATCGCCTCAGATTCTGATCTCATCTAACAACTCAGAGCTTCTCATGGCGGACCCAGTTGCAACCCAAGCTGGTCCTGCCAATGGCTTTATTCCATATAGATATCTGGCGGAACAGGTTCTCTTTCAGTGATAAATAGTTCTGTATATAGACTGCAAACCTTTTCCCAAATTTTGGGAAGTTTCATCCTCCTCTTGAGGAATCACAAAATTCACAAATTGCTGTGATTTCTTCTCCCAATTTTGGGTGGCAAATTTCCCGTTATTACATTTTTCTAATAGTGGTTAGTTGATTTATCCTTCCACTTGGATCCATTGGGGGTTTTCCCCATTATGACTTGACTCTTCTGAATAACGTTTTTTCATCATTTTCTAAAATATTATCTTCTAATTCCACCAAAGTGTGATCATCCTCAGTTGGAATTTCGTTAAAAGATTGATTGGGTGCATCAAAAGTTGCTACCAACATCTTCAGATGGTCCGCCATCTGTGAGGTCATTATTTTGGTTATTAGTGCTGATGCCATAATCTATTGCAATTTGCAGTAGGGCTGAAGTGCCGCCTGCATGGTTATGCGTGCATCAAAATCATCTAGCACTTTTGCCCCTGCCAAGATCTGAGCTTCTTGGTAAAAATGGTTGACGAAACTAGCCAGAGTCTCATCTTTGAGGAATTGGATACCCATGGACTCCTGTTTATGATTCGCCATCTGAGTAGGGCTTCCAAGCTCCAACATAATGGCTGCTTTTGCTTATGCATACAACCAATTATCTCCATTGAGGTGAGGTAGCACCAGTATTTGGCAGTCTGTGCTAAGGCAGTTCATTGCAGTCACTGCTTTTTGTCAGTCCGCGTAGCCAAACATAGTCATTTAAAATAAGCGGAAGAATGCCAGGGCGTTATCCTGGTGAAAGGTGGGTAATTTTGGTGTATTTCAAGATTCCTCAGTTGTTCTGCTAATAGGAGATCCTGACCCAGCTACTTGAGAAGCCATAGGAGTGACTTTAGGAGTCATTTCTAACACATCAGCAAATGGTTTAGGCATGTTTTGGGGTGGAGATGTCTTATTTCTTGGCGTTTCACATGCCTTTGCTTCAGCATCATTTGCCTCATATTGTTCACAATCACATTGGTGTTTCTCCAACTCCTCTATACGCTTTGCCATTTTTGCCATCTCCTCATGAAACTGTCAGATGCGTTATTGATCCACTTCCCATTCAGTTTTCTAAAATAAAATTTACTTTGACAAATTCGCCCTCTTTCCACTTTAGAGAGGCAACTTTTCCGCATAAGTCATTATTAACTATTCCTAGTTGTTAAAGCGTTTCCTCCATCTTGATCATACACTCCTCCAATGTACTAACATCATCCTGAGATGCCAAGCTGAGCATATTTTCATTGACGCCCTGTAGTTCCTCCCAGAGCTTTTGTGCTCTTTCTTGAAAAGACATCATTATTTTAAATTGACTTTCAACAACTCAACTACCCCTGTAGTGAGAATCAATGTTAAAATCTTGGGCTTTGTAGCTCGCTTTTAGCCCTGGATTTCAAATGCACAGATTCGTGGATCCTGGCATTGATTATTTGAATGTTGTTGATAGAATGGGGCAATAGTATGAAGACTATTAAGGTTGATTGACCAAAAGCCACGTTGAGAGTATTGTCCAACGTTAGACAGGTGCTTCTTCCTATTGAAAATATTTTGATCTGGTAGGGAACACTTTCCCTATTCCCTTCTTGCAGAGCCAAGCAGAGATTTCAATATTACCAACCTGAGGATATCTGATCCTTGCACTCTTTTATTAAGAGTAATGTTAAAAAAACCAATGTTTAAACAACTAAGCTAATATCAATTTAAATCTAATTTTATTAGGTAATTATTTGGGGTTTTTATAGTTAGAATCAGCACACAACTTTTCAGCTGTCCAATGAGAATATTTGTGCTCATATACTGGTTTTGACCCTTAGTGTTAGGAACCAAATCTCGTTGGGTACCGTTGCCTTCGTTTTTTTAGGCAGCGTAATCCTTGGGCGTTTGGCAGACCAAACAATTGGTATTAGGTACACAAAACTGATTGTTTTGGCTGATGATGATTCCACTCTTCCTCTGGCGTTAGAATGTTTTGGTAGTTTCCAATGACTCCAATCTGTTCCACTATGAATGATTCCCTATAATTCAACTATTGGGGATTATGTCACTATCAAATAATTGTTTAAATTCTTTGGGGATGATGCCTGACAAAATTATCATCTGTCAGCGGCCTCAAACATCATTGGGGATGATTCCTGATGAAATTGTCATCTGGTGGCAGCCTCAAATATCATCAGGGATGATGCCCAACAATAAATTTTATAGTCAGCAACTTCTAATATCATCGGGGATTCCACCCAATGATATTCTCATCTGGCGGCCACTATTGCCAACCCTCTACAAATTATAACCTAATTGTCAAATCTCATATTCAGTCAAAGGGTTGGACTATGTGGTCATCTGCAATTCTGACAACATGACAGCTTAAGATCCCCTAGAATGATGTCCATAGCTTGTTAGAATGTCACTGGGGCTTTACACAGCCCTTGTGGCATATGAGTTGGTTGGAAAAGCCCTTTGGATGTAATTATGGCACATTTTTCTTGTCCCGCCGGGGGCAACTCAATTTTCCAATAACCAGATATCAAATCCATTGCTGAGATATAGTGAGCTCCACCCAACCAATCCAGAGCGTCATCAATCCATGGAAGAGGGTATGAGTCCTTCTTAGTGATACTATTAAGCTTCTGGTAGTTGATTACTACATGGTTAGTACCATCCTTCTTCTTAACAATTAATACAGGTGAAGCCCACGGACTCCTAGATAGTTTGAGCATTCCCTGCACTAACAGCTGATCAATCTCCATATTGACGACTTCTTCCACTGCCCTTGATCAGCGGATTGGCTGAGACCTAATGGGGGATGATCCCAGTGTCCAGCTGATGGACAACCCCCGGGCGCACCCTAAATCGTGATCATCAACAGCAAAGATCTCTTCATATCTTCGAAATAAGAATTCTACTCAATCTCTTTGGTCTTCCATTAGCCCCTTTAAATTTTTATGTGGTACAACTGCCATTATGACAGGCTGTGTTTCAATGGGCAGGCCAAATTCATCCAACAAACTGAACTCATGAACCTGGAAGACCTCTTCAATTGGAATAAAATGTAAGTACACCACTATTTGGTGTCAGCGGATTTTTATTGTTTTATACTGAAGATTTGCTGCTAAGACCGTGATCTCCCCATGTCCTGAAAGTATAATGCCTGGGGCCACATGGGGTTCAAACCGTGATTGCTGATAGGGTCCAATAACCTCCCCATAAAGCCCAGCAGGCACTTCCACCTCTAACTCAGTGTTTATGAATACTTGGTGTCCAGAGGGAATAGATATAGGGCCTGCAGCTCTAAGTGGTAGCCCTTGATATTAATAAATTTGATTGAGAAGGGCTCAAGTCTTATGCTTAAGTCGATGATAGCAAACTGAAACCACCCCATCACCATATGCAAGGTTAATATGACTCATGTGTACCTGATCTTTTGACATTCCGCTGGAGGTAAAGTAGATAGGGATCCATTGCCCCAGAATTTCAAATGTCTCTGCGGTCATATCAACAACAACCCCATAGTAGTGCATAAAATTGGTTCTGATTAAAAGATCATAGTTATTGTTTGGTAGCACTATGGCTGGGGCTACAATGACAATTGACCCAAATCACAAAGGTAGTGCGCTGTACGCTCCTTCAGAGACCGTGTTTTCCATGCCTGCAGTCCCATAAACCATACGATGTTCCACGTCAGGCTTTAACGCCAGCCTTGCCACCAACTTTGTGGACACTATGTTGATTGGGGCACCCATATCAGTTATTGCATGAACTCGGGTTTTTGCTACAACAGTGTCACAGTAAGTACACTCAGCATATGATGCATTCTGATTGTTTATATCATGGACATTTAACTGATCTCTTTTTCCAAGCAGGCTCTTAATACCCTTCCCTGCTTTAGAGTATTCTTTAACAATGGCATCCACGGGGAAGGCCACGCTTACTTCTTCCAAAAGAAGCGCATCAGTTAATGGATCTGGTTCATCAATAGAAAGGTGATCAAACATCTTGAAAGCATAAGGTTTTGGTTGTTCCTAAGAGCTTGCTTCTGCCATGTTCATAAATTGAGTTTGTGTCAGCACATTCACCCCTCCAACAGGTCACTGATATAAGAAAGTGTCATCATACTGAGGAACTTCCACTGAAGGTACAGGAATAGGTTCCAGGGGGACGTTTTGAGTCAGAATAGCGGAGGTAGAGAGTCCCATCTCTACTCCGCTCTGACTTTTCCCTGGTGGTACTGCTCCTGCAGCAGGTACTGAACCCAACGTTTGTGACAACTTCTAGCCAGGTGCCCCGCGCGACCACATGAAAAGCAATTGACCCCAGAAGACCTGCGACCTTGATTGTTGTAAAAGGAGCCACCCCAAGGGTTGGGCTGGAATCAAACAGGGTAACCCAGCTCCTCCTGAACATAAACTGCTATTGGCAACTGGGCTGGAAGCGAGGCTTGTATTGATGATAAGGCCATGGGATGCCAACTGATTGCTGAACAAGGAGGGATGATTCCTCCATATAAAAAAGCTATCAGCGGAGGTGCTAGGTTTCCGCTCTAATTTGGGTGGAGGAAAATTAGTGGATAGACGGCGTAGAATTTGAACAAGTTTGAGCAAGGATATGTCAATCTCTAAATATGGAGCCAGGATATTAAAAAGCTCTCGGTATGGTTTCACAGCAGAGGTCAATGCTATGCTTATGTCACATTCAGTTAAAAGTCCTGCCCCAATTAACACATGGGCTTCTGCTGAGAATCAATCAGCAAAGGCAGTGAGGGTCTCGTTAGGCTGAAACCCAATGGTAATAACCTAAGCCTTTTGTACCGCCATTTTTGAATTTCCTTCAAATAACCACAGCATAGTATCCTTCACTTTTTGATAGCTAACAGAACTACTTGGAAGATATCAAGTAACTTGATCGGTGCTTCCAACATCCAATGTGGACTTTAGTAATTTGGCTTTAAACTGATCTGATGCCCCTTCTACTGCAAACTCAAATTGTTTAAAAAACCCATGGATGTTCCCATCATGGTCAAATGGAGGCAGCTTGTCAATACAACATTCTTGCAGAAATTCCTTTTTCCAATTGAGCACAGCGTCTAGGGCAAGCTTTTGTTCTGCGTACTCAACAGTTGCAATGTGTTGAGATGATTCCTTAGTGAAGAAACCTGGATATGACATGATTAACAATGGAGGAACGCTTATTAGTCTAAGTGATTGATCAATGGGCACCCTGTAGTGAGCACTACTGTTATAAAATTGACGGTATTTGAGAGATATGCCAACGGATTTTGCACAGGGTTCGACCCACTGAGCAGTTAGGACTAACAATATGATGATCATTGTCCTTAACATGACAGAATAAACTAATAAATAAATAAATATATATATATGGAGCACTCGCTCCCTCAACTCTCTTTTATTTTATATATTAATACATTGGATTCTCGCTGTTATCCTCCTCTAAACTACAAAAAAACCACCTTTTTCTTCATCTCATCCCACTTGTATGGTAACAACTCTGGATGGTACCACTTTAATGGCTTAGTAATTCACTTCGCTGTATCTCATTGGTTCCACCAATTCTTCATTTGTTAATGCACAATCTCCCAGTTTGGCTGATTTACCAATAATCCCAATATCGCCTCATTTCGCGGTGCTCAATTAATTGTATTTGTAACAACTTGGCAGATTCCATCTGTTCCACCATATCAACTTAGTGCTTATTGTTCAGTCATATCAGAATCACGACAATGAGTAATGGAGGGACAGTGGCGTTTCAAATGGTCCAGTTAAAAGCAGGCGGGGAAGATGGTGCGCCCATTACCCACTTGGGCCCAGAAAGGATGGTCAGAGAGGAAGGGATGATGGTATGAGGGGGAATTGCGAGGGCAATATACATTAAAACTGGGCATATGGTCATGAAAGTGTGAGGGCTCTCAAGGCAAGTGGCTCTATTGAGAACCACAAATTTCAGGATAGGGTCTGAACCATATGCTGACAAGAATTCTAACAGTTCATTGTGTAAGATTACTATTTTTGGGGGAGGTGGGCAGGGAAGCTCACAAACTGAACCACAAGTGTGGTATTAATTAGCAACTGGGTACAAGTAGTTGAGAGGGGGACACCTTGAAACACCAGGGGAATGGTAGCTGCTATTGCAGCGTCAATTTCATCTGAGAATCCAAGGTCAAAATAACCCTTGAACTGGCAGAAATCAGTGAAGCCGAAAGGCTGCTAAACAGACTGGGCTAATTTGATAGTATCTTATCTGAATGTGGAAACAACTTGCCATATTCAACCTGAAGGCCAATTACATGTTGCTCTGGGAAATCACAATGGGTAATGAGTCACCACCTGAGTTTAGGTAAGGTGTAAAGCTAGGTCCTTAGGTGGGACAAAGAGATCTGAAGAATTCAGAGGGCTAGTAGAACCAGCCTGGGCGCGTTTAAGCAACAACTGAAAAACACTAGGAGGTGGCATCTCTTTTCCCTATGAGGGGACAGTGGGCATCGATCTCATTGACATAGGTGAAGTGGATTGGGCTGATGACAAGTGGAGGTGTGATAAATTAAAACTGAGATTTGAACAAAAGTGGGTGAATCAAGAGAGTGCATGCATTGGTAATTCTTAGAGGCAAACTTTAATCAGGATTTAACCATTTATTGGCTAATTTATGAATTATAAGTTTGGGTCGCTAGGTATACTAGCTAATGGAGCATTAATTGGTGAATTATCCTGAGTTCATATAATAAGGCATTTTGGCATTATAAATCACATAAATAGTTTGTCATGATGATTTAATCACATTGGTTGGCGGAGCGCTGAAAAGGAAATCATCTCAGATTTATTTAGTTGCAAATTCAGCATTATCAACCATTCAATGCTATGTAAATTAAGGTTAATGAACTTGGGTCCTAATCCTGATAAAGTATTGATATTAAATTAGTAATAATATAGGGTAAATTTGCCTAAATATATTTACATTGAATGCCCAAGGTTATGGCTATACACCTACTAAAGGTATCCTGACAATACTTCTTCCAAGCCTCAACTGGGGGCGGTAATGATTTAACCAGGGTCGACCAGCCACATCAGGGTCCCAAATTACCAGAGTTGAGATGGAGATGATAACCCGAGGTAGTTGAGTTAGGTATCATACCAGTGAGTGAAAGTGGCATTTCAGTCTAATAATCTATAGCCAGTTGGTGTTAGTATAGAGTACTTCATTAACCTGGAAAAATTTGATTTCTAAAAATGTTGGAATCCCAAATTTTGATTAGTCCCCCCAATTTAGGAATGGCAACCTTAGTTTTTAAATTAAGTAGGAGAGCCGAATGTGAGTATAAATAATAGTTGGTTTAGGCTCAATTCCAAAATAAAGTTTGGTTTTGAGATGGCAGAAACTATTCATAGTTAGGCGCATAAAGTTAGTAAAATTTTCTGGCCATCCAATCCTTGAGGTCCAAGCTGATTTTAGGTAGCAGATTTTCACTGGTTAAATTTTGATGACTTGCTGCCAATTCAGCGTGAATTTCTGGAGCAACATTGAGATTTAGAGAGTGAACTGATCCAAAGTAAGAACCAAGTTGCAAAGGGAAAGTAATGGAGATGTTTACATCAGTTGGCAGGTTGAGAAAGTGATAAAATTTTATTTATGCCCCGCATAATTTCAAGGCATTGGCTGTAATAGTTCATAAATGATTCTGGCACAAGGACAAATCATTATAAAGAAATTTATGAAGTTGACAGATAAATGATATAAATAGCAGAAGTAAAGTAGTTGAGGGAGGGTACCCAAGTGGTAGAATATGGACTCTCTACCACTGCTTCTTTAAGTTCAATCCTGGTAGATAAACTTTGGGTAGGGAGGTTATATTTGTGTTGGCGTTGTGCACCAATGGCCCAAGTTAAGATAGCAAATAGCAAGGCGGTCCATGGAGTTCCTGGCCTATCATACGCCATGTGTAGAGGTTTTCTGGGGTTTATCCTCCTTTCCCATTACTGTAAATTCTCTTAATTGGTGCAGTATTGTCACCAGGTTGACCCATATCAGATAAGATAAAAATTAGATTTAAAGAATCATAAAAATTTAAAAGGAAAGTATTTGATCATCAGCAGTTGTAATTTTTTAACCTACCAACTGTGTGTAATGTTTTTGTATATATTTTGTATAGTTATCTAATATGTAGATTGCGGACCTGATTAGTTTATAGTATATATCTCAGTGCGCAGCCCATATTTTTATATTTAGGGTCCTAATGCATTGGGTTACTCTTTATTGAATCCCTAAATCCTCACCAGTACATCTCTCATTCCAGAAATTGTTGTCCATTGAATCTTTAGCCTTAACTGCTTTTTTGCCTCCTAATTATGTTAGTATCCTATTCTAAGTTACCCCATGCTAGTGTAAAATCATTGGTAAAAGGATCCTATATATAATTGCCACCCACTATAATTTAATTATATCCATCATATTGCACCTTAATTTATAAAAATACCTCTAGCCCTAGATATAGGACTTCTGACCCTATTTAGATAGCACAATTTTATCTACCTTCTTTGAGGACTGCTTAGTAACTATGGAAAGCACCATGGAAACTATGGTAGAGAAAGCATATCTGAGGAGTATTGTCAATGAGAAACAGGGTATTTTTTTGGAGAAAAACTGTACTAGCCTACCTATAATATTACCTGAGCAAGCCTGTAAGCCTCAGTTAGTATTTGATACTACAGTGTGCTCCATTATTTTCTTTTTAGAACCCTATTACTGCATATTGGGTTTTCTATTGTGTTTTTGGTCAAGGTTGCTGTCCTCATACTTTACCTTGTATTTTTGGCATATTGACCCATGAGCTTGAAATATGATGCCTTAGCACCATTTTCAACATTTGGTCCTCACTACATGGGACCACACCTTGCTTTTCTTTGTATTATGTCTGCAAGTATATACTGGCCACTTAGTCAAAGACTACTTTCCAATAGAGGAAGTGCGACTTTCAGATGTTGAAGGGACTGGCACTGAATTTTTCATATCATTATGAGAAATTGGTGAATTAAAATTGGAATTAAAGGACCACATCAGCGTACTTTCTGATATCCTATTAGGTAATGATCATCAAATGAAAGACAGTAGAAATTATGGATGGAGCTGCTCTATCACCAATTCGAACCTAGAACTTGATACGTTATATGGGAAAATATTGCCTTGAAAGCAGACCTTTAAAATGGCAACCAAATGAATGTTGATATAGAAATTATATCATATGTGGAAGACCACCATTTTTCTGAATTAATGAATCAGTCAAAGGTAAAATTTGTCAGAATATCTACCAGTGTCATTTGGGTCTAGTTACTCAGGGGACACTTTCAACGGAATAAGATAGTGAGGCAATGGGGCGCGGGCTATGTGTAACCAGCCTGCTGTTTCCACACCTTTCTGAGCATTGAAGATTCTGTGTACCCTGACGGTATAGTAGCTCACAGATTCCTTCCCCTCTGCATATTAGTAACTGTAAAGTCTGATAGAGACATCACTAGCCCCTCAGCCCTGCAGCCATGAAATTTAATTCCTATCAACCCTGTTAATTTACTAAAATTAAATAAGGTAAATGTGCATAATTTTCTAGATCTATTTGAGATTAGTATGGCTGGAGCATCTGATACTGCTAGGTGGAAGCTGTAATGAACTCATTAGACTCTAATTGTCAGGAGGTAATTATGGTGAAAATAAAGAATCCTGTCATCTCCTACCTTAATGCCAATGACCATCTTATCAAGGAGTTCAGAGGAGCTGAAAGGATGACCACTCATAGAATGAAATTCCGTAATATCTCTTTTAGAAAAATGAACCTATGCAAGTATTTACCAAACGCTTTTATTTGGAGGCTTAGACACTGTCTGGGGCTAACATCATAGAAAATTTGATGCCCAGGTCACTCTTCGCCACATCTATGAGCCCTACACTGAATTGTAATGTGTACTAATACCCAGTATATATGAGGAAAATGATATTACCCATATAGTGAATTATCCCCTTTGTTACACTGCCAGATTTGATGCGCCTATCCAAAAATTTCAGGAGCCGCGCAACCAACCTACCTGGGGTATTTCCTAAATAAAGAATTAACTTGTCCATATGGCCCTCCTTCTGAGAAGCCAGACCTTGATCAAGTCATTTAGTATCTTTGTAAGAATTTAGGGCACTATGCCAATCATTTCCATAAGACAAGTTCAAAGGCTAGGGTTCATTTGGTGAACCCCATGAAAAAGGAAGACTTGGTGAAAGTCAGGGTGGAGTAGAACTGAGATTTTTTTACACTCACCACTTCTGTAAAATCCCATTTATAAAGAAACCTCAAACACTACCTTCCATCCAATGGAAGGATGATAACGTCACCTCGTCCCTGACAGTTCAGAGATTAATAGCTGATGATAGGGTAATTGTGACAAACTACTCTCTGAAAAAAAAATGTGAAGCTGAATTGGCACTAAAAGTAGAAGCAAAGCTTTATGTTCAATTGTTAGTATTATAAGGGCTTCCAATTATCTCTGGCAATGTCCCCTGATTTAATGGGGTCCAAGCGGTGATGCCAATATTGACTTTGATAGAATCCAGCCCTCAGCTATTCCTGAGATTTAAACCTTATGTAAGTCAAGTGGACACTTTGGATGTCCTAGCAATAAATCTGGATGACGCTTGTTTTTCTAAATGCACTTATTTCAATATTATAGTAAATAAGTTTAAAGTCCATGCAAATGTGGACAGTAAGGAATCAGTTAGTATGTGTCCACTAAACTGTTGAAGAGACTGGGTCTAGCTCCAGACATAGATCGTCACCAAATCTAAGGTACCTCCAGCCCCCAGATAACAACTTCTGAAGGAGCGTATAGTGCCTTATTGTTGCGTTTTGCTCCTTAGTAATTTCTACTCCAGAAATTATTCTCCTCAATCAAAATTATGACTTTCTTATTGGTACCTCATTTATGAGGGATCATGGAGTTAAGGCTGATTTTGAGGAGAATAATTTGAAAATCCTCAAACAAACTCTTCCATTATTTTATGATCATAAGGATGAGGCCCTGGTGACTCAAACTTGAGGGGTTTTTCAACTTAGGGTTCAAACTGGTATAGTGCTCCTATGTTATCATCAGATTTGAGCCTGTACATGAAGTTACCCAATCAGATTGCTGAATCTATTGTATTCTGCAACATTAATTTTCATATAACTATTTCAGCAAGCCATCAAGTAATAGTGGGGGAAGAAATTAATCTAAAACCCCTTAAGGATTATATGGCAAAATATCTGCGCCATTCTTTCATTCCAATTTTGCAACTGCACCTTGTTTTTGGATTATCCTACCTGACTATGGCAAAATTCAAGTGCTTTTCGCTAATCTGTATGTATACTATATTCAGAAAATGTGACACCAGATTATTGCTTTTGTGCATATTTTACCAGTTTAAGAAATTCAAAATTATTTTTATTTTGGTCATCTTGATGAATTAGGCCTTATTAGTAATATTGAGCAATCTGTTTGCTCTTTAATATATTGGGAAATCCTAGCTGATCTAACTGAGGATGAGTAGGGTCAAGCATTGGCTTTTTAAAAAATTTATGTGATATTTTTGCAAAGAATAATTGTGATTTGGGTTGTGCACATGATGTGCTAAACCATATCAATACTGGACTTTTTCTACCAATTCACCTCCAACGCATTAAATGTTCAAAGAAGAAGATGAAGTTGTTAATAATAAAATTAATCAGCTTTTGCAATGCGGGATATTAATGCTCTCCAAGCTTCCTTGGGTCTCCCTGGTGTTGATTTATAAGAAAAAGGATGGTTCAAACCATTTGATGATAGACTACAAGAAGCTTAATAGCATTAACAATAAGGATTATAATCCTTTACCACAGATTGATGATGCATTAGACCGCTTGGGCGGCGCACAATATTTTTCAGCCATGGTAATAATGTCTGGATACTGGAAGATAAAGCTGCCTAAAGGGGATCAGGAAAAAATGCGCTATAATTTTAGCCCTGGGCCATTAACAACTTACTAGAATACGTAGGGGCTGTTCAATGCCCTCACGACTTTTCAGTGGGCTATGGATATTATCCTCAGAGAGATTTATTAATTTATTGCATCTTAGTTTATTTAAATGATAATAGCGTTTTTTTAAAATATTTTTTGAACATCTTCAACATTTAGAAAAAATTTTCCGCCAGTTTTACAAGGCTGATTTATAAACCAAGACATGTAAGTGTAATTTTACTTAAGCAGCGAGGAATGCCTGGAATTTGTCATTAGAAAGCATGTCTTTCAGCCCCAAACAGTGAAGATTGAAGCTATTTAATATATGGTGCAACCAAGTAGTAATTGCAACATTCATGTGTTTTGGAAATAACTAACTATTACTACCAGTTCATAGAGAATTTCAGAAAATAGGTGAACCTTTACTTCACGTCCTCAAAAATGGAGTATAATAAGAGTAGACGGAATATTTTCAGATAGCCTTTGATAGAATAAGTCTTTACCATACCCAAGCGCCACTATTGATGTACCCTAATTTTAAAAAAACATTTATCAATTAAATGGATGCTTCTCTCACTGCTGTTGGGGTGGTGTTATCTCAGTTCAATTCTGGCAGAATTGAGCACACTGTGGCTTATTGTTGTCAAACTTTGGATGTATACAAATGGCAGGCTACAGCCCAGCATGGGTCACAAGTGGGCAGAAGTGTCCGCTCACCTCAACGCACTGGTAAGGCAACACAAACATTGTATTTGAGAGCAGTATAAGGCAAAGAACATAATAGTGGGTGACACATGCTCTGCTTACTTTTTCCAATTTTTTTTCACTGTGACAGAGCTTGGCCTGCACACAGGTGTGGCCAGACCACTTCATTGCAGATACTCCAGCCAAAGTGGCAATTGAAGCTTAAAATTATAACTCTGAATTGTATTGCTTTGATTCAGTCAAACTGACCAAAGTTGATTTTCTTGAAAGTTCACAAATCTGCACCGTTTCCCATTATCTGAAATTTTCAATTTAATTTCTTAGATGAACTCTGGTCTACTGTTCACAGTGCACAATACAGGAAATGTCCAGGTCCAGATGTGATTCTTTATGAGTTTTATAAGAGATATTTCTAATATTTCTCCTCCTTGCTGCTTGCCTCAATAAATCAGTGTTTGCTTGAAACTCATCTCTTTCTGGGGGCCAAGAGGCATACACTATAACACTGCATAAGAAAGGGGATAAGGACACTCTTTCTCTCAATTCGCCCACTTTTTTGGTCAAATCCTGATCAATTAATTTAAAAAATGCAACACCACTTGTCATCGGCCCTCTCTGGTCCCCATATGTTGAAAAGCTCAACACCTGCTGTCCCCTCTCAGGGCAGGGGGTGCCCCCTCCTAGTGTTTTTCAGCCTCTGCTGAAATGCACCCAGGCTGGTTCTACTAGCTCTCCCCATATTGGACGGTCACTTTGTCCCGCCTAAGGACCTTGCTTTGCACCTTGCTCACATTCAGGCGGTGCCTCATTGCCCCTAATACCTCCTCAGAACACCATGCAATTCAGCCTTTGGGTCAAATATGGCAAATTGTTCCCATATTATGAATGCCCTATCATCAAACTTGACCAGGATCTTTTGTGTCTTACTGGCTTCATCGACTTCCACCCCTCCAATGGGTATTTTGACCTTGGCTTCTCAAGTGAAGCTGATGCGGCAGTCACAGCTACCATTCCACCGGTGTTTCAGGGTGTAACCCTCCCTAACACTTGAACCCGATTGCCCACTGACACCAAACTAGTGGTTCAGTTTGTGGGCCTCCCTCCCACCTTCCCCCAAAGATTTATACAATTAACTGTTGGCTGGTTTGTCAGCATATGGTTCAGACCTCATCTCCAATTGTGGTTCCCTTTGGTGCCTCCCGCCTTGCAGACCCTCATGCCTTTGCAACTATACATCCCGCTTCTATGTAGGTTGCCCTCTCAATTACCCTTCACACCATCATTCCCTCTACCCAGATCATCTTTCTGGGCCCAAATGGATGGAGTGCACACCATCTGCCCTACCTGTTTTGAATTGGACCATTCAAAATGGCGTTGCCCCTCCAACACCTGAGCTGCAGCCCACACACCTGACTCTTCGCACAATGACCCAATAGCAGACCCAGTTACTTTATTAACCTGGGGACCTCCCTACCTCTCTTGTCCAAAAGCTGGAGCCTGCAGCTGGGCCAGTCCCAGCCAATCAGGAGCAGTGTCACCAAGCCCTTTCTCCTCACCCAACCAATCAAGAGTCTGACTGGACTCCAGTTAGTTCTAAGCCACAATTGTTTTATCCCAAGCCCTGCTGTAAAAATTTACTTAAGTTTTTATAGGCAAGCAACCCTAGTAACCTTTTTACTACACAGGTTCGGTTTCCTTGTGCACTTTGTCACGTTGTATAGTAGAATGATTTATTAATCTAAAATAGTATGGAAACTATTATTTGTAGTTGAGTATGAATTACATTTCGGCCCAACACTCGCCAGTATTCCCAATTAAATACTCATGATGTCATACTCGTAGGAATTTGTTCCCTTGACCTGTTCAACCTGAGCTTTGCTGAGATACCCCGGTGACAGTCTCTTCAGTCCAACACACAGTCAGCAGCTATCCCCAATTGTGACTCCTTCTTCTCTAGATCCCTGCTCAGATCTTTGCTCTTTTCTCTAAGAGTCTTTCAATTATTGAACTCAGCAATAATATCCTTGAGACAGAACAGCACAATGGAAGCTGATTATATTTTAACTATATACTTAATGGATAACTTAGAATTAAATAACTCTTATTATCTGTTGTATTATCTCCTGTATTATCTGTTTTTTTTATTATAGTGAATCATAGGGTACATATAGTGGGGAATTCAGCTGTCTAACCCTTTGTTGACACCTCTTCAATGAAACGGCAGCTGTTGCCATTAAATCACCCATCCTTGTCTCAGAAGTGATGGTCTTCCCCATCCTGGCTAGGATTCCATCATTGGACATCCTTGAGACCTAAAACAGAAAGAGTCAGAAAACGTGTCCCTAACATTTTCCTCTCAATCCAAGTGAACCAACGATATTTGGCTAGCGACCTGCTTAGGTAATGAGACTTATTACCCATTAAGGCAGGTCACGCACCAATCAAATGATTTGCTAGTTGCAGGCGGAATCACTCACCTCACAACTTTGCTATTCATTCCCAATCAGTCAGTGATGAAACCTGACCAACCCCAATTGGTACACCTGATAGTTAATCACTATCAGATGCCCCTGTTTCATCAGCAACTTCACCCAATGAGATCTTAAGTATTCATCCAGATCAATCCCTGATGGATACAACCAGGCGAATATCCCAAAATCCCCCAAATTTAGTTACTCCAAAACTCAGGCCAACCAATTTCCTATTCACTTCGCCTTAGGAAATTTTTCCCTAGTGATCCTGGTAATCTAGCAGGCTGAGAATATGAGCAAAAATCCCAAAACATCCCCCTCTTGCCTAGATTTCCAGAGAGAAAAGGACTGGGGCATGAGAACACTGCTTCAGACACTTGGTCAAATACTTCATTTGTTCAAGTGGAGTACACTTGTCAATACTCAACACTACTCGGGATGACCATTGGCATGTAGCTCTCTTCCTCTTTCTCTTCGCTACTGCCTACTCAGAGCGCGGTCCTCACAATTTTCTGTCATGCCAGGCTGATCAATTTACTTGTGACATGTTTAGTCCCAGGATCCAATTTCCCCTTGTCAGGGCATATGACCCGCTAACCATATTAAGGATTCTTGGTCTGGCGTCCTCAATTTCCTGATTTTCTCCTTGTCCTAGACAGGAGACTCTTGCCATCAATGTTCATTTCATGGCTCAATTAAGAATACTTATTTCCATTCGCCCTTGTTATTTCTTTCATAAGCTCTTGGCTCAAGTCATTCCTAATTCTTCCACTGGAGATCTTATCCCATTAATTTTGATATTAATTTCTCTGAAACTGGAGCTTAATAGATTATAGAGTGCATAATGTTGACTTCCATATAAGTCTGACATCCACCCTCTCATCCAGCTCATATGTCAAAATCTGAGTCATTATACCAGCAGCTTCTGAAAAGTTTGTCTAATCAAGACCTCCTTCTCTTCCAGCAGATGAGTAGGGATGCTCGGCGGGACATCTTTTATGGTCCTTCCAGGACTCATAAACCTAGTATGGCAGCAGAAGCTAGTCCTTCCATTGAATTACTGGAAATGGTAACTAATACCTCTGAAACCAGGCTTGCAATCATTTCAAATGACTCTCAGCTGATTCTTCCTCTGCCACTAATTTCAGAGTTGGACTTTGAAACTCTTCTGGATTTGGCTCCTTTTGCTGATGCACAGACCATCGTCATAGATGCTCTGGAGATTAAACCATTTGCTCTTGATTGCTCGTTTCTTGCTGGGTCAGATCTGCTTCCTGAGTTCCTCTTTTAACTTGGACAATATTACAAACCCGCTGTTATGGCTACCAAGCTCACCATCAGTAACAGTATTCACTTTGAGCTCCCCTACGCTGAACTTAGGGCCAAGTCACTGGGGCTTTGACCTTAGCTCTGAATCCCTCTGATCTTGATAACATCCTGGATCAGAATACCGCCTCTTATGCTCTTTGCTTTGCTGGCCAAGTTCTTCAAAGTTAGTCCATGAAGCTTCCAGCCTCACCCAGGTTCCATCGTTTGTTCAGCTTTAGCTTCTGAGAAGACTGTAGTCATCACTTTCAGGATGCAATCTGCTCCCTGCGTGACTATCTCTTCACAAGCTCTTCCCATCGGTATCTTCTGCTGATGGCATTGATAGGGGCATGATTCGGCAACCCCTGTCAAGCATCCCTTCTTTGTTGATGGCCCATATGTCTGGTGTTCTTAATGAAGCCCATCGTCAGGTGCTCAAGGCTAATCTTTCAGCTCCGGTGCCATATCAGGATTACTCAGGTTTATTTTCCAATTGCCTCTTCTTATACTGTTGCTTTCCTCCCCACTCCAGGGTTTTGCAATTGGTTTCATCTGACATCTCAATTTTTCTTCCTCTAGTCACTTTCCTGCAGGGCTCGGCGTCCATTCAAAGATTGTGGTTTCATGTAGGTCTAGCCCTCGCTAGCATCTGATCTCATATCAATTTTGACGTGCTTTTCATTCCTACTGTGATCCATCCTCCCTCCCCCAAGAGGCAACATAGGCGGAATCATCCCCATACTGAGGACAATTAATAAAAATAAAAATTATAAAATCACATCAGCTTTTTCTCTATGCGTTTAAAATTTTACCAATATCTTTTATCAATTTTTTATCTTTATTCTTCTCTTTTTTTCTATGGGACTTGACCTTGTTTTAGTTCAGCAGTCCATCTTTTTCCCCCAAACTGGGTCCTTGGTACTTAAACCTGCCAGTTTTCTATGGTTCAGAGGTCCTTTTTTTGGACTTAACCATCTAGATTGATTCAGAGATCCTTTTTTCAAACTTGACCTAATCATCAGGACATGATCAACTTAATGGTTCATTGGACCTTTGGGAACTATTTTATTTTTTTCATCAATCCATCACTTAAGATACTTAGTGTGGACTTGATTCACAACTCTTCAATCCATGAGATTCTTGATGGAGTAGGCATCAGTCAACATCTTGGCGATCAATTGAATGGAACTAACCACAACACATCTAATTTGTTTCTTCTTCCAAAACCATGCATATCACAATAGGAAAATCTTTTCCCTATTCGATATCCTTCTAAGGCCAGTCAATTCTTATCATATGTTGATTTCGCTCATATCCTTTTCTTCAAGGTTGTATCTAATGCTTGTGATTTCATATTGATCAGGATACTCGTCAGTCAGTTTAGGAATTTCTCGGTGCTCATCCCTGATGTAGTTTCCACCACCAAATATAGAATTGGCAGCAACGCGGCCTTTCTCCCATATAGTAATTCAAACGGCATCTTTCCCGTCACTGTGTGATGACTAATGTTGTAGGTGAACGTCACTGAACTCAGGTATGTTCCCCACGCAGAAGTTCTCCCTGCGACTAGCTTCCTCAGCATCATGGCCATCGTTCCATTGACCCATTCTACCAGTCCATTCGTCTCCAGCTGTTAAGGTACTGACATGACTCCTTTGATCCCCATTATCTCATTCAATCTCAGGATCACATGAGACGTGAAGTTGGTCCCATTGTCACTAAGCAGGACCTGTGGACATCTATGCCAGTATACTACTTGGTCCAGGATGAACCTCGCAGTACTGGTAGCGTCTACTTTCATTAGGGCCTTTGTCTTGACCCATCTCGTCAGATGGTTAATGGCAACTATAATGTACTTAACTCCCCCTGTGCTCATGATCAGCAGTCCCATCACATCAATGGACACCATGTTCCAGGAAAATCCAGGGCAGACCAGTCAGTATCCAGTTGTATTCTTGTGTGGTTTGTTCAGCTGGCACTCCACGCAACAAGCTAGATGATCTGCGACAATGTAGTTGATTGATTCCCAGTAATTATACTGGCAAATATGGTCAGTTGTTTTCCTCAGGCCTCCATGCCCAACAACCTTATGAGCTGCTTGTACTATTGCTGATCTTTCTGACAGTTTTAGGAATAATAGCCGCTTTCCATTGATCATCTTGAATACTTGTCCATCCATAGTCTCGGTGTTTTTCATCACTTTTCGAAGTGTACCTTGGATTTATTGGAGCTCACCCGATTTTCCATTGACCATTCTCATGGAATAGCTCATCCACCTGAGGGTATACCATCTGGACCATTGGTAACCACAATAAGCCATCCACGTTCTGGTGAGAAGCCCCCACTCAGTGGACAATCTCATAATCATAAGACTGGAGCTTAAGTGCCCATCAGGCCAGTCGTCCTTCTGGCTCTCTCAAATTCTGCAGCCAAAAAAAGTGAAGAGTGGTCCGTTACCACCTTAAAGTGCATTCCATGGATGTACACCCAAAACTGCTTGCATGCGTAAATGACCGCAAGGCATTCACGCTCAGTCATAGTGTTGTTCCTCTCATTTGATGAGAGTGTCCAGCTCACATACACCATCGGATGTTCATCCTTAAGTTCGTCTACTTGGCTTAGTATAGTGCTGATCGCCATCAATGAAGCATCAGTTTTAATAATAAACTCCTGATCAAAATTTGGATATACAGAATCAGCAAATCTATTAAATACTGGCATAACTCATCAAAGTAGTCCTGGGTCTCTTCATTCCATATGAATCCTTTTTTTTTGTATCCTTCAATAAATGAAATAAGGGCTCAGCTATTTGGGCAAAGTCCTGAATAAATTTCTGTAGTATCCAACCATCCCAAGGAATACTTGGATGTCTCAGACACTCTTCAGCACAGCCATCCATTCTATGGCTTCTATCTTCTGGGCTTGCAGCTTCAATCCACTGGAGTTGATTACAAATCCCAGATATTCTAACTCTTTCTTAAAGAAGTGGAGCTTCCTTGGCTTGATCTTCAGATTAGCCATGGACAGTCGCTTGGATACTTCTTCCAAGTGGTGTAGGTGATCAGTAAACATCCTACTGAACACGTTTATATCATCCAGATATACCAGGATGCATGAAAACTTCAAGTCGCTCAGTATCACATCCATGGCCTCTGAAACGTTGCAGGCGCATTGCATAGACCCTGGGGCATCCTCTTAGGTTGGTATAGCCCCTGCGCGGTAATAATAGCGCATTTTTCCTGGTCTTCTTTTGGCAAGTCGATCTGCCAATATCCCAAGATCAGATCCATTGTGAGGAAATACTTCACTTCCCCTAAACGATCTAGTGCATTGTCAATCCTCGGTAGGGGATATGAATCCTTCTTCATAATTTTATTCAGCCTTCAGTAGTCGATCACCACCCAGTTGGATCCATCCTTTTTCTTCACGATCAGAATCAGACTCTTCCAAAAACTTGACAATGGAACTAGAAGCCCATGCTTTACTAGTTTGCTGATTTCATCCTCCACTACTGCTTCAGTGGCTTTTGATTGTCAGATCAGTCTTATCCTTATCGGCAAATTTTCCCCAATGTTGACCTTGTGGATCACATCTTGTGCACATCCCAAATTGCGGTCATCCTGAGCGAACACTTCCTAATACTTTTTGAATAGTTTGAGCACCTCCTCTTGCTGGCCTTCTGTCAGATCAGCAAGCTGCTCTCAATCAACCAATGGGTTGATGCCTTCAATTACCCTGGCCAGTAATCCCATCTCATTGAGAGTCCCAAAATTATGGAATCTCCTTAATTCGGCCATCTGGATCATATGAACAAATGCAATGATCTATTCCTCTTGATCTTCATTAGTTTTTCACTTAAATTTGCCAGAAGAACTCGAATTTCTCCATGGCCTGGCATTATTAACCAAGGAGCCACCCATGGCTCCACTCTGGACTTCTTCCAGGGGCTTTCAACCTTCCCATACAACAGCTCAGGAATCTCTAATGTTAACCTCATATCAACTATCATCTGCGATTCTGGCAGTATGGTCCTCTCATTCTTGATTCTTAGTGAAATTCCCCGGTTCTCTAGGTTTTTATTGGAATTTTGCGTCACTTTCTACCAACTAATTGGTACCAAATTGGAACAATGCCATCATTGTATATTAGATTGATGAAGTTGTTTCTCCAATTTAGCAAAGCTTCACCATCCCTCTGATATACCAATGATACCATCTGACCCAATATGGTCAACGTATTATCCTTGAAGTTACATTTAACTCCATTATTTTGCAGAAACTCCGTTCTAATCAGAATGTCATGGTTTTGGTTGGACAAAACTATTTCTGGCGTAAGTACCACCAATGACCCAAATTGTAGTGGCAACGCACTATATTCTCCACAGGAGACAGTGGTGTTTGGCCCAGCTGTCCTGTATTCTTTTTTATGTTCCAAGTCCGGTGAGATCTTCATACTCTTTACCAGCTTGGTCAAGACAGTATATTGCTGGGTGCTCCACTGTCGACAATCGCCCTCACCCACACTCTATTCACTTGTATGTCTATATACATACACTTGGAGTATTGTAGTATAGTTTTTACTGAGTATATTGTGGCGTTATTAGCTGAATCTAGGGTGTAAATAATTTGCACCAATAAATCAGGAAACACTTTCTTTATCATGCTAAGGGGGATAGATAAATTGGCCTCATCTAATCAGACATCAGATAATTCTTCAGGAATCTCAGTGATTCAAATCTTGTCCACCAGTTGTTGGGCGTACAGCCTGGCAACTTCCTTTATTATCTTGGGGTTCAATTTTCTTCTCCCCAGCTCTGGTCACAGCATTTACGTCCAAATTGACCACTTGATACAAATGATCCTGCTCATCATCTATAAACAGATCGCTGATATCAATTTCTTCATTCATTATGTCAGGAGGAACAGGCTTCTCCGCAGCTTTATACTGTTCCCCATCTAGGCTGTGGGCCCTTTTTTCTGAATCCTTGGTGGCTGCTGACTCTTTGGCTTAAAACACGTTAATCAGATCCTTCAGCTTCTTACAGTGCACAGCAAAATGTCCTTTCCCACCACATTGGTAGCAGACCTTTTCCTTCTTGTTTAACCATTTGAATTACTCGGGCTTATATCCCAGCACAGTTCTTTTGGAAGTCTCTTTAGCTCCTTCATTTCCCTGTGTGGAATTCGGATTTTGTACCAGATTAGAATTGAAGCTTCTATTTGGGGCATCAAATGTTGCTCCCAAAATCTTCAAATTATTACCATTTATGAGGTAGTTAATTCCATCACAAACACAGAAGACATCACGCAATGAAAATCACGATAGGGCCAAAGGGCCACTTACAAGGCGATTCTAGCATCAAAGTCATCCAATACTTTCGATCCAACCAGGATCTGTGACTCCTGGTAAAACCGATCTGCAAAGCTAGCTAGTGACTCATCTTTATGGAACTGGATTCCCATAAATTCCTGCTTGCATTTTGACATGCGCATTAGACTCCCAAACTCTTTCATGAAGGCAGCCTTTGCCTCCGCATATGACCAGCTGTCCCCCTCCAGGTGAGGTAACATTAAGTTTTGACAGTCAGTGTCTAGGAAATTCATGACTGTCAACGCCTTTTGACAATCCCCGTAGCCATTAATGGTCATGTCAAATAGTTGGAAAAACGCTGGGGCGTTATCCCAATGGAATGTTGGCCATTCTGGCGTTGCCCTAAATTCCTCCGAGTTCTTTCTAGCTGATTCTTTTGGTTTGGCTACTCGGCTAACTTGAGGAGTGACTTTGGGCGTCATCTCCAAAATGGCAGCAAAAGTGGGTGGCATGTTCCTTGGGATATTTGACTTCCCAAGTATCGTGCAAGGACTTCTTTCTTTGGCATCGCTTGCCATATCAGGCTCACAAGCACATTTGTGAGCTTTAATTTCCTCCACATGTTTGATTAATCTCTCTATATCTGCACCAAAATTTCTTAAATGAACGCGATCCACTTCTTGCTCCGTTTTCAGGTATAAGACCTCTTATACAAGGTCCCATTCTTTCTTCTTCAACGAAGTTACTTTCCCATGTAACTCGTTCCCAAAGCTTGCAACATTCTCTATCCCTTCTTCCACCTTGGCGACTCATTCTTCCAAGGCTGTGAACTCCCGATGGTCTTCTGAGTTTATGGCATACTGGTTCACAGTGGCTAACTCAGTCCACAGTTTGCGTAGCTCATCTTTGTATGACATTATTATAGATTCTGCAACTCAACTACCCCTGTAGTGAGCACCAACTTGTAAAAATTTACTTAAGTTGTTATTGGCAAGCAACCCTAGTAACCTTTTTACTGCACAGGTTTGGTTTCCTCATGCACTTCGTCACATTGTATAGTAGAATTAATTATTAATTGATAATAGTATAGAGACTAATATCTGTAGTTGATTATGAATTTTATTTTGGCTCAACGCTCGTCAGTTTTCCAATTACATACTCATAATGTCATACTCATAGGGATTAGTTCCCTTGCCCTGTCTAACCTGATCTTTGCTGAGATACCTCGGTGACAGTCTCTTTAGTCCAACACACAGTCAGCAGCTATCCCCAATTGTGACTCCTTCTTCTCTATATCCCTGCTCATATCTTTACTCTTTTCTCTAAGAGTCTTCCAATTATTGAACTCAGCAATAATATCCTTGAGACAGAACAGCACAATGGAAGCTGATTATAGTTTAACTATATACTGAATGGATAACTTAGAACTAAATAACTCATATTATCTGTTGTATTATCTCCTGTATTATCTGTTTTTTTTATTATAGTGAATCATAGGGTACATATAGTGGGGAATTCAGCTGTCTAACCCTTTGTTGTCACATCTTCAATGAAACGGCAGCTGTTGCCATTAAATTACCCATCCTTGTCTCAGAAGTGATGGTCTTCCCCATCCTGGCTAGGATTCCATCATTGGACATCCTTGAGACCTAAAACAGAAAGAGTCAGAAAACGTGTCCCTAACGTTTTCCTCTCAATCCAAGTGAACCAACGATATTTGGCTAGCGACCTGCTTAGGTAATGGGACTTATTACCAATTAATGCAGGTCAAGCACTAACCAATCGATTTTCTAGTTGCAGGTGACATCACTCACCTCGCAACTTGCTATTCATTCCCAATCAGTTGGTGATGAAACCCGACCAATCCCAACTGGTACACCTGATAGTTAATCACTATCAGATGCCCCTGTTTCGTCAGCAACTTCACCCAATGAGATCTTAAGTATTCATCCAGATCAATCCCTGATGGATACAACCAGGCGAATATCCCAAAATCCCCCAAATGTAGTTAATCTAAAAAATGAGCCAACTGATTTCCAATTTACTTCGCCTTGGGGAATTTCCACTAGTGATTCCTGGTAATCTAGCAGGCTGAGAATTTGGGCAAAAATCCCACCACCTGCTCCCCCATGCCAATGCATTCTCCCAATCTAATTATTGTCAACCAAAATCCCTGGAATTATTTGAAAAAGTTGATTAATTGGGTAATCCTGTCTCCAAATTGGTTGATTCTCCTTGCTTTAAAGAGTTCATTGATGTCAACTATGAAGCCCAGTTCCCCTCTCACTACTATTCACCTCGCCCTGGTGCCTATAACCCAATCTGAACACCAGTCATTTTAAAGAGTTAATTGCCTTTCCTCGTGATATTGTGCTCCAATCTGCCGCAAGTTTATCCATCAAGAGGTTATCTAAAGGCCTTGCCCCTCTTCCATGGATCCTGTGCAGACCCTCCCCTAAAAACAATAATTCCTACGCCACTACTCCTATGCCAGTACTCTTCTCAAACTCTTAGCACAACAAACTAGGTTTGGCTCAAATACCCGCCTCACCCCCAAAGTTGTGGACATGGCTTCTCTCATGCACGACACCCACCTTAAAGGTGAGAAGGCCCTTGCCGCTTAACTTTCCAACTGCCTCAAAAAAGATATCCCTTGGCCAACGCCACTCCCCTCCCTGGACCCCCACTTCACGACGCGCCTATGCCCCTGCTCTCTGCTTTGTGCCGCTGCCTGCCCGCCCCAGTTGAGCTCGCCCAGCCTCCCAGTCCCCCCTCTCCCTCCACCATGGTCAGTTAGCAGTTTTCACTTCTGACCTGGTTGGAGTTTTGCGTTGGTTTTCACGTCATTTGAATGGCTTCAGCCATGTCATTTTTAATTTTGGTGTGGTTTTTTTGTTCAAGATTAGCAATTTCCATCCCCTGGTCAGCGTGCCTTTAATTAAATTTTAATTTAAATTTAAAAAATGTAAAGCTGGACTTGGCCAACTGGCGCCCCATTTCACTTTCTAACGCTGATTTAAATTGTTACTAAAATCATGGCCAACTACCTAGGAGAAGTTGCCTCTGATCTCATTTCCCATGAGCAATATGGTTTCATTCCCAAACGGTCTATTTGGGACAACATACATACTGTGGCAACGTCTGCCAGTCCTCAGCTTCTGGAGCACTTGTTTTTCAGACCAGCTTAAGGCTTATGATAGAGTCAACTGGGAATTTCTCAAAGCCTGCCTCCACAAATTCCATCTGCCCCATCGGTTCATTAATTGGGTGTTGCTCACGGAATCTGCCACACTGGCTGTGCGTGGCCCTGGATTCCTTACGGATGTAGTTCGCCCTAAAAGGGGCCTACGCCAAGGGGACCCTTTAAGCCCACTCTTGTATAACTTCAGCCTTAACCCACTTTTTCAAAACTTAAATGCCCGCCTTACTGATGTTTAAGTGCAAGGCCAAGCGCCAGTCAAGATGTTGGCGTTTGCTGATGATTGTGAGATTGAGGTGTCTAACAATCATGATGCACGTGCGCTTAAAGCTACTATCCGAGTTTACTCCAGGGTAAATAACGCTGCACTTAACGCCTCCAAAACCAAAATCATTCTCCTTGGTCAGTTACAAGCCCGCTGGTCACCAGCGCCCCATTTTCTACCTGCCTCAGCAGCTAGCTCATGGGTTCGCTTGTCCCACCAACCTCAATCCGCCCCGCTTGTGCTCCCTTTCATGCCAAGGCCCACGGCTGGTCCAGTACGCCATTTGGTGATGTGGCTGGGTAAGGAGGGTACGCCTCAACGGTGATAGAGCACCATATCCTGGACGATGTTACAAAATTCATAGCTTCCCTCAGAGACCGCCAAACTTCCCTCACAGGTAAGGTAGTGTTGGACAACTTTATGCTACTATCTAAAGTTTGGTTTGTGGCCCACGCTAATGCCTTTTCCCCATCTTTCTTCGCCTCATTATACGCCCTACTGCAAGGGTGGCTTTGGTTAGGCTGCCCACCGCTAGTGCATCTGGATGGTTTGTTTGGCCCTCGCCATAGTGGTGGTATGGGCCTTCTCAAGTTGAGGCCCACGCCGCCAAAATACTTGGCACCTGGTTCGCTGCAGTCACCATCCCAGCGCTCTCAGCCCAGCATTGGTCACGCGTGGCCCGCTCCAACTACTCCTACGCCCTGGGCCTCAGCAATTCTACCCACCCCATTTTCTGTTAAAAAATCTTGCATCACACCTTTCTGCTGCGGGCCCACATGGGACGTCGCTCCACTTCAGACGAATTCTCCTCTCCATGTGGAGCGCTGAGTGGAGGATTTGCATCAGTGGACACACTGCCCAGAGGGGTCTCCCTACTCCCCGCTTCACACAGGAAGTATAAGGCCAAGCCATTCTGAACAATGTGATACCAATGAGGTCCCCTATCATGGCCAGGGTGGATTATCTGGACATGTTGGTCATACCCTAATCCCTAGAAGCCCAAAAAGCCATCTAGAAGTAACCCATCACCCTATTCTGCAGGCACATATTTGTTCCCATGTGTGGCGCTGCTTGAAAATGAATATACCATACTGCCAAGCGCTCCAATGCATTGCTTTCTCATGTGTTGTGTGCGACTAGTATGAGACTTTAGTTCACCGCCTGGAAGAGTGCCCTCCGTCAAAAAGTGATCTGGCGTGAGGTTCAACGTCTCTTTTGCCAGAATCAAACACAGAACTTCAGCATCTCTAATGACATTTTCGCTTTGTCCTTGAATTTCCCTATCCCACCTTTCCTCTAAGCCTTAGTGGTTGCAATTGATTTGTGAACTATACACACGGTTGTCTCAGATGCCATCTCAGGCTCTACTCCCACCTTTCAGGAAACTGTACGCTGATTCCAGTAGCACCTCAAAGATCACTTTTTAACCATGGTTGTTTGGGTACCTACCATCCCATTGCCGTCAGTTGGTATCATCCTGGTTTCCAGTTTAGTTCATCACTTCAGACTCTTTTTTTCATACGTTCTCAATAGTGGCGCAAGCCTCTACTCATGATACATCCTTCCTTTCCTTGGCGTTCCCCCTAGCGACAATAGTTTGAGTTAGCTACTCTGGGGTGCCTCTTGCTGATTTAGTTCTTTTAGTTTACATATCAGAAGTTTCCGTCCCATGGTCAGCCTTCCCAGAATGAAATTTAAAATTTGGATATACACAAATGAGGTTATATATTAACTAAGAAGGAGTGTCTGGAAGTCTTTTACACATGTATTTATTTAAACGAGGTAAGCTGACCAGGGGACAGACATTACCAAAGCTCAAAGAGCAAACAAATAATTTCTTACAGAACAAAATGAAAATTACCCAATTTGAACGGACAACACAAAAACGAAAGCACAACCAACCAGGTGGGACAGTGGGAACCGCTTATCCCATCATGGCGGAAGGGGAGGGGGGATCAGGGGGCTCATCCTAAGCATCATCTTCACCCCAAAGCAGGGCATGGGCTATGGCAGAGAGCAAGGGCGTCGGGGAATCAGCAGGATGTAAAAAAATATTTGATGATCAGGGTGGCAGGAAGACAGCAGTTGACCATAAGAGAGATAATATTTGGTCAAAGATGTTCCAGCTACATGCATGCGTTGGGGAGCTTTAAAAATGTGGTGATATTGGTGCGGGTAATCTTGGCTTTGGGGATTCCGCACTACCACTGCCATGTGCTGGATGGCGTCATTGGAGGCTTTGTGGAATTTGATTAACATATTCTTTTGGAGCGTATTGGCTGTGGAGGGAGTATTTAGAGGAATTCCTCCTGCAAACATTGCCACTGATTTGGTGACAGCTTTGTGGAGAGGATGACAATCTGGCTTAGCTGTTTCTTCAATAGCCAGCTGGTGGTCACTGTGGAACGTTTTGGCATTTTGCTAGGGTGAATAAATGATGGGGTAGCTTAGTGTCATGGTCAGCATACACAAACCACTCGAGTTGGATAGTGGAGCCTTCAATAATATTACTGGAATCATCAATTTCAGCCAATAGATCCCAAGGATTTTGGTTGTTTGAATTGGGAATTGGAATATGACTGAGATTTGGTCGATTCATTGGAGGATTCATGGGAGTTAACTGGGGTCCAAGCCGGTGCCTGATTGAAGGGAACGTTTGTGGCACAGGGGCGAGTAGGAGGCTGATTGGTGGCTGCAGGCGTGGCTGCAACAACAGGCTTTAAGGGAGGGGAAAGTATGATCGTACCATACCAAAGCTGGCGTGGGGTGGGCAGCAAATTAAAAAACTGGCAGATGATAAATCAGAGCCGTCAAAAGCAGCTAAGGAAGAGAATTTATGTTTTGAGTGGTCCAACTTGAAACAGGATGGACATATCGTCCGCCCGCCCTCAACGTGGGCCCAGAATGAATATCAGGGGCAGAAGAAAGATGGCGCAAGGGGGAATTGACAAGGCAATCTTACTAATTCAGGGATGATTGTGGCATACGCCTGAGGCCCAGTGAGACGTGTGGCCCCTGTTGGAAGTTTGACTATGGGCTCTGCTAGTTGGCAGGCCAACCAGTATGAAGACTGGTCATCCCTGACCATCTAGTACTAAAAAAAAGACTGGTCAGCCCTTGCCATTTCGCCTTAGGCGATGGGGCCAACAGCACTTGCTAACCTCTTGGCATGTCACCCGCGCCATTTGGGGATCCCCCAGACTAAACTCCAAGCAAATGAAGTAAATAATAACTTATAACAAAAGGTAGATTAGGCAACGGGAGATATTTATTGAGAGGGAAGTGCCAGTTATCTATATTATTTACAAAGGGCTACTGCGGACACTGCTGACCTATTGGCTCTTCCACATGTTCTTCCGGCCAACTACTCTTATTATTCTTCTACTATACTATTCTCTTCCCTGGCGTCAACCCTCTCTCCACATCCTTCCCTATGTACTTATAGTTTTGGCTCATCCTAAGCCTTAAGTCGCTGGTGAGCCATATAAATAATTAATCTAAATAAATGTCAAATTTGGGTTTGCCCTTTGAGTTGATAAAAATGTGCTGGAAACAACTTCAGTCGCTTGCTTTGACTTGGAATATCTTGGCATCTCACCAACATCTCTTCTCATCCTAACTCAGTCATTTGATTAGGAATCGCCTTATTCAGACAATAAATTTATTATAATAGTTGAGACACTGGAAACAACCCCAGTTGCCTTGAATCCATAATTGTTGTTCCCGCTGACATCAGATTATCAGTACAGGCAGTGAATTCATAGATGAACAATTGAAGCGAATACATCAGCTTTCTGCTGGAAATCCCACAACAGTCCACAAATGGCAGTTGGCATCAAACACCAATTTATCTGAATGATACCAATTGGATCTTCCTTGGCTTAATAGTTGCCAGTGATCCTTAGACTAATTTGGGGCCACCAATTGGCCCCACTCAAACCTACTTCTAAACTTGGCAGAATACTAGTTTTGGCTCAACCCAAATTGGGGAGCAACTAACCAGCAATCACATTAAATCATATGAAATTCAGTCAATAAGCCATTCTTCTGAAATTGGCCATTTCATCCCAAATAAAGATTAATCATTGGAGGATTCCATCAGGTTAAAATTTTGACAGCCCCATTTGGGACCACAAATTGTAAGATGGGGTTGGAGCTATAGGCTGCCAAACCGTCCATCAGCTCCTGGTGGTGCACCGAAGGGGAAAGGTGTGTGGGAAATCCAGAGAACTGAACCACAAAAGTGGTGTCCGCTGGGAGCCAGGTCCAAATTGTGGAGAGAGGGGTACCCTGGAAAACCAGGGGCACAGTTGCCGCAGTGGTAGCATCAGCTTCACAGGTGAAACCAAAATCAAAATACCCCTTATAGGGGCAGAAATCAATAAGACTGGAAGGAATCATCACCACCTAAGCAATTTCAATAATGGCTTGGTCGTGGTAAGGGAAAAGTTTCCCATCCATAATTGACCTTACGGCCAAAACGCGTGTTGCTTCAGGGTAGCACCAGTGGGCAAAGAGGCACCACTTAGGTATGAGCGAGGTGGGCGTCAAGATCCTTGGGAGGAACGAATTGTCCTAGTGGTTTGGTATGACTGGGTGAGTCAGTCTGAGCACATTTTCCCACCGGACAGAAAACAGAGGGGGGAGTTTTACCGCTGCCCTGCACTGGAGCAGCCAGTGGGGAATCTGAGGACATTGGAGTGAAACTATGGCGGGTGATCAAAATTTGCTTTTTTTTCTGTAAGATTTGCTCATAAAGTTGTGCTGAGTGGAAAAAGAGTTTTATACTTTACACAATTAAACATTTTTGAGTTTAAGTCCAAGGAGTTGATTATACCATAGTAACCAATCAAATCTCTATACATTAGTTACAAAAATTGAAAGAGCCCAATGGTCTTGAAAATGCAGGCTTACAATTTTAAAATTCAGTACTTACCCAGCGTCAAGCATCAAAACGCCCATTGGTTATCTTTTGAATTTATTGTGGGGAAGGCTGACCATGGGATGGACACTTCCGAATATGACTCAGATGAGACAAAACTTAGTACCAGGGGAGGCACCCCAGAGAAGCGATGCTATCTCTTGTTGCCAGCGGGAACGCCACTTATGGGAAGGGGAGGGAACGTGTGTAGGGGACGTAGCCACTATTGAGCACGTGTGGAGGAAGGGGTCTGATTTGATGAACCAGACTGGGAACCAGGAGGAGACCAGCTGTCGGCGATGCGGTGGGAGATATCCAAACATCCACGCTTGAAAGTGATCCACCAAATGAGACCAGAATCTGTGGACAGCTTCAGGGAGGGTGGTGATGGATCCAGCGATGGCATCCAAGACAATCGTGTGGATAGTCCACATGGCGATTGCAACCACCAGAGCACGGAGGGATGGTGGGAGGGGGGAGGCCATTGATGAAGCAAACATATCTCTTGACAGACTGAAGGGATGTGTTTGATCCTGGCCTAGCAGACGTTGGACTTCGCGCCATATTACTTTAGAGGTGGGGCACTTCTCCAGGTGGTGAAACAGCGTTCCATACTGGCCACACACGACACAGGATGAGTGTAAAGCATTAGAGCGCTCAGCTGTACGATACACCCGCCTCAGGCAGCGCCACACATGGGAGCGGACTTGAGGCTGCAACAGAGGATGGTGTGCGTATTTCCATATAGTCTTTTGGGTCTCAGTGGAATAAGGGATGTCCATCATGTCCAGGTAGTCCACCCTGGATAGGACTTGGAGTCAAATGGGGATCACGCCATCATGGATGGGTAGCCCCTGTACCTCTTGTGTGAACTGAGGAGAGGGGCGGCCTCTTTGGGTTGTATGTCTACTAATACGAATTCTCCACTCTGCGCTTCGCATGGAGAGTAGGATTCGTTTGTAGTGGGTTTTGGTCCCGTGAGGACCTGTGGCTGATGTGTGTGATGCGAGGTATTTCATCAGGGAGTGGGGGTTTGATGGATTGTTGAGGCCCAAGGCTCGGGAGAAGTTGGAGCGGGCTGCGCGGGACCAGTGTTGGGATGGGAGTGTAGGAGCAGTGACAGCCACAATCCAGGTGCCCAGGATCTTGGCGGCATGGGTTTTGAGTCAAGTAGGCCCATGCCACCATGATGATGAGGGCCAAACATGACCTCTAGCCATACTGGTGGAGGGCGGCCTGACCAAAGCCAACCTTGTAGCAAAGCATACAGGGATTTGAAGAAGCTTGGGGATAAGGGGATGGCGTGAGCTCCGAACCAGACTTTGGATAGGAGCATAGAGTT